>BGNK01000038.1:175414-286137 GCA_003297005.1 Symbiodinium sp. clade A Y106 | reverse complement strand
TTCTCATGCAGTTGGAACCCAGCCTCCAGGAATACAACATCGATCAGCTCATGCAGAATGCATGACAAATAAATTATCATGCAGTTGGTTATCTTGTCCATGGCGCCTGCAGGAGATCACCTGTTCAATGCGTTTGGGGGGTTTAGGGGTTGGGGGTCTGGGGGTCTTTCGGGCTGCGGGGTTAGGGTTTAGGATTAGGGAAGGGTTTGGTGTGCTCTAAGACTCTAAGGTTTACCTAGGCCCCCAAGCTACCCTTTGATTAATGCCCCGTGCACTCACGGTTAGGGACTGTGACGGCCAGAAAACTCAAAGGCTCTTCGTTCCGGAATATACTGCACACCACACTAAGGGTTTAGGGTTTACGGTTTAGGGTTAGGACCCCTCCATGGCTGACAGTCTAGTCACTAGTCCCGAATAGAAGGCTTTATCGGTGTCTCGACATCTCGGAGTATCGAGAACTCTCAGAAACTATAGCACCCTTCAAGAGTCCAACCCTTAACACCTGTTCCAAAGCCTTGAGATCCCTCTCAATAATTGTACCTGGGATCATATGAAGGATCCCTCTACATCTTAGGGTATACTGATACTGTACATCCTGTGTAGTCCCGGGAGGACCCAAAAAGTAGTTCCCTTAAGGGGGTTGCTATAGAGTACCCTGTAGTAGCTAGGATCCCAAGTTACGGGATGTTCTTTTAGGATGGGGTTGAGTCTCGGGTCGGGGTAGAGAGCAGCCGCTCTAGACCCAAACTCTTAACTCCCTGCCCGCAAAGAGATTCAGGTTGCCTCTGCAAGGGAGAGCAGCACAAAGTTCCGTCCAACATCGCCTGATGGGCTTGTTTTTGTTGTTCTTCTTCTTCTGCTTCTTGTGATTGTTGGTCCTTCAATCTTCGAGCTCCCCAGACCCTGCTGCAATCGTACGAAAATGGCAAAGGTTGCAAGACCCAAACTATGAACAGTTGAGCCTGAAACAGGACCCGAAACTCTTTAACCGCTGAGTCTGACTTTCAAGCAGATCACGTGTGCGGAAACGCCCATCCAAGAGCAGCTGCACCATGTCCTGGGAGAGAGATTTCGGATTTCGGACGTCAGGTTGGCGACTTGTTACTTAGCGGCCTAGGGTTCAGGGTTTGGGGTGGGGTCGGGATATGAACGTGACTGCTCATCATCATCCTCATCATCATCATCTTCTTCGTCACAATCAACATCATTATCACCCTCACACACCATCACCATCATCATCTTCTTCATCGCCTCGCAACATTATCATGGTCGTCGACACCGCCATTGCCATCATCTCACAGACCTTAAGCCTTAAGCGCAAAGCCCCAAACCCTACACAATCCTCAAACCTAAACCCATAAACCCCAAAGCTCCGACTCGCAAGCCCAGGAGCCGTGTAGCTCAACTTCTCGTCGTGCTTCCGCCCGAGGATCGCCAATGCTGCTGCAGGGTCGCCTGTTTTTCCATTTTGTGTTTTTGCCTTTTGGGGTTTGCAGTAGGGTTTTTGGATCAGGGTCAAAAAGGATAGGGTCCTACCCTATGGAACCGCGCTCTTACGGTTTATAGAGCTTGGCCCGGTTTCGCACATTTTTTGGGGGCTCTATGATGTGGACCTGAATGATTCGAAAGGGCTTTGGCCAGTTTTTCGGTGCCTACATTCCCAAGGCCTGCTGCTTCAGGCTTCGAGGGCGCTCAGGAGCTTAAGGAGAGGCTTCAGGGTTTAGGGCATTGGGGGTTGGGTACATTAAGGTGTTTGTTCTTCAGGCATCTGTGCTTGGGAAGCCTCTAGCTCGAGGCACCGGATAGTTTAGCGTTTCGGGGCTTTGGGATTTCCCAGAGGGTCCAAAGTACATATGTAGTAAAATGTAGGGCTTCTATACTAGGACTGACCATTATGATTTGGGGAAGTATACTACTGCGAACACAGAGCTTTAGTCGCCCGCCCCCGTAGCAAAACGCAAAGCTGAGCGGCGCAAAGACGCGTCCCAGTCGAAGCTGGCGGCAAGTAGTTCCATGAGCCTGGAGGGCTTCCGATGCTGATCTGCTTAGGGTTTAGAGGTTTGGTATAATTGCTATCGTGATCACTATCACTACTACCGGTAGCACTACTGCGACTGCAGCTAGCTCTAGGATTAGACTGGTTGGCCGGGCGTACTGCATCTGCTCGAGGTCTCTCCTACCAGACAGGTTCAAGGTTCAGAATTCTAAATCCAGGAAGCCACAGAACGAGAGAAACTCAGCCACGCCCGCTGCAGTAGCAAGGATTTGCCGCCAAGAAGCCACAAAGGAGTTGAATACAGAACAGAAACCCAGAACCCGTTTAGACCGGTACATTTCAAGTTCCCGAAGCAGCGTTAGGCTTCTTATGACCCCCCAAAACCCCAGCGCAGAGCCTCTGAATCAGAAGAGCCCTATTACACCCTGAACCGAAGGCCCGGGACTTCAACGTCCTTATCCTAACCACTGAACCTTCGATTTTTTAGCGGTGACTTGCGCCGAAGTAGATAGCTGCAAAATTCTTCTATCGGGCATGACACTTGGTATATAACGTTGTGCAAGGGGGGCATAAGGGCGTCGTAGGGTCTACTTGCGGGTTCGTGGCTTTGTTCAGGAATAGCCAGAATTAGTGAAATTCAGCACTAGGGTTTAGGGTTTAGGGCTATAATCCAATCCGTATATATCTGCCGATGGGTGTCTGTGTGTGTGTGTGAGAAAATGACCTGAAGGACAGGGACTGGGTTTGAGGCTTGCAAGGGAATATTGATTGTTAACAACAGCTCCGAACTCTCCAATGTGTCTTGGCTTCAGGGTTTATGCCCCAGCAAGCAGCCTTTGTGCGCCGATCTCGCCGGGAGGTGGAGGAAGCTTCTCCACTTTTTTGCCGACCGTCAGTGTGTCGGACCTTCTCAGAAGGACAGCGGAGCAAACACACGGGCCTAAACAACAAAAACCTGATCTTAGAGTAGCTTCACCTTGCCTCACATTATAAAAACTAAATTGTAGCATAACACACCTTACTTACACTACATTATAACTACAAATGTGTATCCACGAAGGTTAAGGGGCTTCTAGGCTTGAAGGTTTAGGCCTACGGGCTTTGAGATCACATCAATAAGAGCCCCCCTTGCAACGGGCCTCGTTGTCCAGCAACCCTGGCCTCCGAAAGGCCCCTCAACCCTAAACCTTACGCTGCGCCCTTTCCAAAACACGATGAGATCAACCCCAGGGTCAGTTCTCCAAAAACATCCCTCTCCAACAACTTGTCAGAAGACACTTTAAGCCCTAAACCCTTAAATTTAAACCCTAAGCTCTAAATCTTGAAGCCGGAATTCTAAACCACCCCAAACCTGCAACACACACCTGTGAACTCCTGAATTTGGGGCTCTAGGGCCCCCTGTATCGGCCTGTTCAGCGTGCTTTCCTGGGCCGCCGAGTGAGATCCGATGTCCTTAATGGCTGATGCAGGGTTGAGGCTTGAGGCTTGCATGAGGCTTAGGTTTGAAGCCTAAGGGTTGAAGGTCGAAAGTTCATGGTTGAAGAGTTTATGGTTTAGGTTCATGGCTGAGGGCGTTTTGGGGTTTTCTGGCTTTGAAGGTCTGGGGCTCTGGCATTTGGGGAGGCTTCGGGTGCAAAGGTTTATGACCTGATTTTCGCGGCGGTTGCAAACTGAAGATGCCAGGGAACCCAGGGGAATACTAATCCTAAACCCCTTTTTAAGCACGGACTTGGAGTGTATGCCGGCCTAAACCCCTAAACCCTAAACCGTGGCTTTACTAGTTACTACCTGCTCAACCCCACTTCTAGAGTTCATGGCCCTCACGGCTTGAAGAGCTCATCCGTTGGAGGGCTTTGAGGATTTAGAGAAGGGGAGACTCACTGAAGGACTGAGCACGCTGGCCAAAGAAAGGTTAACCTTATCAATGATGGCAGGATTATATAAACCCAACAGGTAAAAGGTTACCTACTCAGCTACTGAGCTCAAGGCAACCAGCCTAAAACCCTTAAACCCTAGAAGTTATGATGTAAAAAGGGGTGTTGGAGGTCTGCTGCAATCTGCTGCGCGACCTCTTGCCACGAGCACGAGACCACTGCGGCGATAGGGTTGAGTGTTCAATGCTTTGGTTGCTACGGTTGCTGCTGCTCTTATGCCTGCTGCGACGATGACTACGACACCCTAAACCTAAAACCCAAAAGTCTACACCCTATATCCGACACTCGAAACTCAACCGAAGCTCCAACCTCAAAAAGGGAGCACCTAGCCTGAAACCACAAGCCCATCGCAAACCCGAAAGCACAACGCCCTCACCCTCAACCCTGCCTCCCCTAAACCCTAAACTAGAGACCCCTAAAATGCACATAAGCAAAACTAAGGATAGGGATATCCCATATAAACCCACCTATAATGAAGCCCAATACGGTAGGGGGATATCCCTGGAACTGCTTGTGCTTCTTTCCTCTCCGGGTCCCCAATAAAAGCTTTTCAAGGGCACCCGAGGCTCGAAACCCTCGCCGCGCATCAGAAGGTCCCAGGCGGTGCGGAGCTTCTTGTCCATCTCGAGTTCCTGGCCACTCTACTGGCAAAGTCGGGGAACTTAGTAAGGGGGGTAACAATTGAATTAGAGCCAAAAGTACCCCCAAAAAGATCCTAGCTGGGGTTATGATACTTAAAACTCCCAAAACTAGCTGCTTAAGTTCCCTGACCCTCCAAGTAAGGCCTTTTCTCAAGAGTTCGCTAGGGGCTCTACAAGCGTTATAGAAACCGGGTCGGTAGGGTTGTGTAAACGGCTTTATAAGAGCTCTATAAATCCAAAACGGGCTCTAAAGGAGTTCCTGCCTCGAAAGGGTGTGAGAAGGGTTCCAGATATTGGGGCTTGACAAGGGTTGTGTCAAGATGTTGTAAACAAGCATTCAATAGTGGGGCTTAGGGTTTGGAGGTTGTGGCTTACACTAAAAGCTCGAAAATGTGTGCTGAGTTCTGCTTGTCTTTCATGGGAGTTTCGAGGGTGTTAGTTACATGTGCTTGATTGTTCTTTTCGTGGGTCTTGTACCAGATGAACGGCTACTGCTACGGCTACTGTTGTGACATTATCATGTTACACAATTATTTTTATGTTCCATTTATGTTTCGGATATGATTTGCATTTATGGAAAATTTATGATATAGATTGAATATGATTCTACTATGATTTTACTATGTTTGTAACTATGGTATTACTATGAAAAAAAGTGTGATCGAAACTATGACTTTTTTGCTATGACTTTTTTATGAAAAAATTATAATTTTGTGCAGTTTTCTCTTAAAAGAATACCAATACTATTCTACTTCCTATTAAATCTTGTTTAAAAACTCCAAAATGACTAAATTAGGAGTTAAAAGAGCCATAGAGAAATCACAGTAAAAATCATAGTGAAAACATAATCAAATCAAAGTGGAGTCATAGTCTGCCAGGGGCGACTGTCCTGCTTCGTAAATGGCAACCATATTGAAACCATATAATAAATTATTCAGTAAAACAGTTTTTTGACCAACATAAAATGTCACAAGGCTACTGCTACTTACGACCACGACCACCAATACTACCACGTCTACCACAAGATTTGTATTACATACAATTTCCGAAAACATGCGTGCTCAACATCGATCCTACAGCAACGTGCCCACACAAGTCGAGGGTGTTGAGCTTAGACCTGCCCCAAAGCCACCAAAACCCTGGGCCCTACCTTTTGCAGCCCCTATAAACCCACATAATCAAAAAACTGCAATTGCACAACCCTCAGCAAAAAATAATGATTATAGTGCCCTTAGAGCAAGCAAAACCCACTGTTTCACCACTGGGCTCAGGTCTAGCCAGACCACGACCTCCAGACATCTTGACCGAAGCTAGCACGCAAGAGCCAATACCTAGGCGGCTCATCAAGTCTTTGTTTGCCCAAACCCCAAATCTCAACCCTAAAATCCCAAACCCTCAACCCTGAAACCCCAAACCCTAAACCTTAAAACCCCAAACCCTAAAACCCTAAACCCCAAAAGATAATGCACGAGCTCCTCCACGGTATCCAGCTGCAAAGGCTCCACGGAGCGCACGGCGCGAGCCATGTCGGGGACCCATTCCATTTGCACGAAGACATTCCTGACGTCTTTTGTTTTTGCATCCGGGCTTGGGAAGTCGGCCGGTAAAGTCGTATTTCTCCCAAAATGTTTCATGAGAGGCAAAAGGCTCTGACGTCTTCTCTTAAGAAACGAGTTGAGGGTGTAATTCAGGCTTAGGAAGACAACCTGTTTCTGACCTAAACCCGCCTTGTGACATTGTGCAGCCCTAAGGCTTTCAAACAAAAGTTTGCAACTTTACCAAACCTCAGTGCCTCAGTGTATCATGCCGTTGGAGCTGCAGGTAAACTCCCACCACCCCCAACTACCAACCAAGGATCCGAAACCTGTTTAAAGGATGGCTAGGGGCCGTAAACGATGGAAAGCGAACCGGCCAACGCTTGATGTTGGACTCCCAAAACTCCAAGCTAGGCGCCCCAACCCAGTCCCCATGCAAATCCCAGACCCTCAAATGACCTTTCAAAGTAGCCCTAAGGGTCCAAAGGACCCAATAATTAGGTACTTGGGTTTAGGATAGTAGTTATGTAGCTCAAAAAGAAGGAGAGTATATGATTATTATGTACTTGGACCCTTAGGGTAGGGGACCTCCACCCTCAGAGTCTGAAAGCCTGCATGGTTTTGGAACCTTAAAACCCTTTGAAGAATACATGTCGTGTCGAAGCTGAAATTCAAGCTTGACCCTGATGGACGCAAAACTTCAGCCACCCTGAACCCCCGAATCCCAAGACCCTGAATCCTAAAACCCTAAAGCCCTAAACCCTTACATCCTCAACCCGGAACTTCAGCCGAAGTCGCTTGACTCTGCGGAAGCCACTCCACTGAGGGTCCTACCACACTAAGCCCCTAAACCCTTGAACCCAACTAACTATAAGGACCACCCTTCTTTTGAACGAGGTCTCTCTGAAGCCTTAAACCCTAAACCCCCAGTCCAAGTCGCCTGACTCTGCGGAATCCCCCGAATCCCAAGACCCTAAACCCTGAACTTCAGTCCAAGACGCTTGACTCTGCGGAAGCCACTCCATTGAGGGTTGAACCAGTTCGTTGAGATACGCGCCTCCTCCGGCCTGGGTTTGGGCTTTGCATAGGGCTCTCTAGGGTGCTCCAGGGTTCAGGGGGGTTGGGGTTTAGGGTTTAGGGTTTTAGGGCTCCAGGGTTTGAGGGGCTTAGGGTTTAGGGTTTTAGGGTTTGAGGGGTTTAAGGTTTTAGGGCTTCAGGGGTTTAGGGTTTAGGGGGTTGGGGTCTTGGGTGTTAGGGTTCATAAGGCTTCGGGTTTAGGGTTTAGGGCTCCAGGGTTTGGGGGTTCATCAGGTTTCCTTAAGCCTAAACCCTAAACCCTGTTTCCTTAAGCCCCAGGAGGGTAGGGTTTAGAGTTCAGGGTTTAAGGCTTTAGGGGCTCATAAGGTTTCCTTAAGCCCTAGGAGGGTAGGGTTTAGGGTTTTGGGCTTTAGGGGCCCATAAGGTTTCCTTAAGCCCTACACCCGAAACCCTAAACCCATTCCTCTCTTCTTCAACAACCGGGCCCCAAAATGTTCAAACTTTCTAAGATAGAGCTAATATACAAGGCCAAAAAGTTTAAAGTTCCCCCGTTCGCCATCTAAGATTCTGAGCCCCGGGCAGGTTGTCCAAGGGGCGGCGCTTCCAGAGCTTGAAGCGCTGGGCTTCGTAGAACTGCTTGGCCTTCTCCTGAATCTACACGGGTTTGGAGCTAGGGTTTAAGGTTTCGGGTTTTAGGGTTTAGGGGTTTAGGGTTCAAGGGTTTATAGGGTTTTTGGTCTAGGATTTAGGGTTTCGGCGCTCACACTCGGACAATCCAGGCGAGGCATATGGTTCGAGGTCTGTTGAGTGCGATTGCAACCAACTGCAACTAGTTGGGACTAAGGCTTAGAGTTTAGAAAAACTTAGGGTTAAGGCTGTGGGCCTTCTGGCGGTCTTTTCTGGTTGGTCTTCGTCCCGAATCTTTGCAGTTCCGGATCCGATTTTCGGGCTTGAGACTGGTTTCTTCCTCGCACATTCCGAACGGGTTTAGGGTTGCACCCTCTTGGCCCATTGTCGGATCTTGTGTTGGTGCCTGGCCCCTCAGAATTTGTTCCCGAATAGGTCCATGGACGCACATAGCCAGAACGGGTGTACTTGAACGCAGGCCTAACCCCTAAACCGCTAAACCCTAAACCTGAAAACCCTCTGGGTCTTTTCGAGCTTACGGTTCGTTTCTTCTAGATGCTGGCACCCAGAATGTGCCACGACATGCCGCGAACCTTAAGTAGAATTTCTTGGTTGTGTGCCTTGTCTTACCCTCGAGCCTGATTCATCGTCCCGCCTGAACCCTAAACCCTGCACCCAAGACCCTAAACCCCAAACCCCTAAATACTAAATCCCAAACTCCTAACCTAAACCCCTACTCCCCAACCGCTAAACTCCAAAAAAAAAACCCTAAACTAAACCCCTTTTCGCCCTACTCCCCAACCCCTAAACTCTTAAACCCTAAACCCTTAAACCCTAAACCCCTAAACTCTTAAACCCTAAACCCCCAACCCTTAAACCCTAAACCCCCAAACTCTTAAACCCTAAACCCCGAAACCCTTAAACCCTAAACCCCAAACTCTTAAACCCTAAACCCTTAAACCCTAAACCCCTAAACTCTTAAACCCTAAACCCCTAAACCCCCAAACTCTTAAACCCTGAACCACGGTAGGGCGGCCTCGGACTGGAGCGTGGCCAAAGGCCAACTCTCGGGCTCCTCGTAGTCGCTTTTTTGGCTTTTTTTCCCTTTTTGGCTTTTTTTCCCTTTTTGGCTTTTGGTTTTTGGGCTTTGCGAGTTCCATTTTTTGGGGGTGGGTTTAGGGTTTATAGGGTTTATGGGGTTTCAGGTTTCGGGTTTAGGGTTTCAGAGATTTAGGGTTCGGGGGTTTAGGGTTTATAGGGTTTTTGGTCTAGGAATTAGGATTTCGGAGCTCACACTCGGACAATCCAGGCGAGGCATGTGGTTCGAGGTCTGCGAGGTGAAACGCTGGCCCAAAGACAATCCTGTCATAAAATACAAATCTACTAATCAGAGTGGCCTTATCCTACTGAGATCCTGTGAGCCAAGGATTAGGATTTAGGATTTCTGGTTCAGGATCTAGGATTTAGGATTCATGAGTTTCGCGCTACATAGTGTATCAGGGCTTATGGTGAAGAGATTTTGGGGTTGCAATTTTTAGGATTAAGGATTCAGCGGCTTACCGCTACTCTACCAGGGCATATGGTTTAGGGCCTTAGGGTATAGGGTTGTCCATTCTTCGACCGATGAGTTTCAATTTTCGTTGATTGGTCTGGGGGATCCCTGGTTCTTATTCCATGGACAGCGCTCAGGTTTCGGATGTTGGGTTTGGTTCAGTGGGGGCTTAAAAAGTTCAACCCTGAACCCTACCACAAACCCCACATCCTCTCAAACCCTTAACCCCAACTAACCCCTTAACCCTAAACCCTTTAAAACCCTGAACCCGAACTAACTCCTTCAACCTCAACCCTTAACCCTTGAAAACCCTGAACACCAACTAACTCCCTAAGCGCTCAACCCGAAACCCTGTACAACCCTGAACCCCAACTCCCTGAAACGCTAAACTGCTGCCTCAACACGAAAACCTGACCCACCCAACGTCTGGCTCAAACTTTCGCAAGGGGCACCTCATCATCTCGACAGTGCATCAGATCCACAAACCTCAGCTATGACGGCTTAGTGTTTCAGGGTTTAGGGTTTAGGCTTTCGGGTATTAGGGTTAACGGTGTAGTATTTATTGTTTGGGATCCCAGTCTCGCTTCGTCTACAGACGCACACCGTAGCAAACCCTACCTTTCGAAAGGAATGCTGATACTTACGTATTACCCGTGGCATCTGCGGGAGGGTGTTAGGGGTCATTAACTTCGTCTTCCAGCCCTTGTCGACATACCATCACAGCTGTTTCATAGACTTGTCCCTCTACCCAGTATGCCTCATCTGTACTTTCGCGAAGCGTATTCAGCAGAAAAGACTCCGATACTGGGTTTGAAGATGCCTGGAGTGGGGTCGCCAGAAAGGGGAGCAGGTCGGAATAACATCATGAATCACTCCCGAACCATCTAGCAGATATGTATCACAATTCTGAACCGAAAGACTGTGTAAACTATCCACAGCAAGCCTAGCAACCCCCGGAGGCATCGGGTGAAGCTATCGGGACGGCGTGAGTCAAGGGAACTGCAGGACCATAAGCCTGATGTCGAAGATTATGAACAGGAATAATAACCCTAAACCCTACCTGTGGCCCCAAACCCTACAAAATAGTAGGTTCTGACCCCTTAATTAGAGGGTAGAACCCTTAAAAGAGTAGGTTTTGGAGCCCCAGGTAAACCCCATAGTAAGGAACGCGTGTATCGAGACCGTGTCAGAAGCCGCAGGAGGTCGTGTAAGATAGATCGGATGGAAACCCTAATGTAGAGGCATTAGCAATTAGAATAGGTGTTTTTGTTTCAGTAGGGTGGGGTATATCATACCATAATTATAATAAGGAACCTTCAAAGCCCTATTCTTATTCTTGCGGCCCCTGCATTATACTAGTTTTGGATCAGGGGACTGGACATTTACTTGGCGACAAGTCTTTGCGGAGAACTCTGCGCTTTCGGTGGGGAGCGAAGACAGTCTTTACAACTCTTACATTGAGGGGCTACGACAGCGCTATAACCCTAAACCCTAAGCATCTCTCTTTTCAAGGACCGACAGTTCTTCAGAGCACGCTGGCATACTGGTACACTGTAGGGCTTGTGGCAAAGCGGGGTGCAGATGAATCAAAAAGAAATTACGAGTTTAGCCTTGCATGCACACGAATTGGCCTGAAATCCCCTATCCATGCAACAAAACGGACATCCCGCTTCGGTGGTACTGTCTGTGACCTGGCCTGTTACTCTGACCCCTCGGACGGTATGCCAGCAAGAGAGAGAAAGGGTATGCACACCATGCCGGCTGCTGGATAGCCCCCTACCCTAAACTGAGCACCACCACCCAATTCTGTGTTTCGGGTTAGGGTGTTGCCAAGCAGCTTCTCGATCTCGATTTCCTGCTCTTTCTCCTCCTCTTGCTCCTGCTCCTGTTGCCTCTCCTGCTCCTGCTCTCTCCTGAGAGGTGAGGCATGCTCAAATCACAAAGTCTAAACCCAAACCCTACAATTGGAGTATAGCGCAAAGCCTAGATTCCCTAGACTAGTAGTTAAGATTCAAAGGGTCGCCATAGTTGCTGTCTGCGTTGTGGGCTTTGGAGTGCCGCAGAAATTTGGGCTTGAGGCTCGTTTCTGCCTTTCGGGCATCGGTAAGGATTTAGTTTCGTTTAGCCCTTTCAGGGGTGGGATTGAAAGGAGGCCCTAAACTCTAAACCCTCTAAAGGAGGGGGCTCTGGGCTGTCGAAAACGGGGGTGTCTTAACAGGAGGAGTGCATTTGTAGGGCTAAAGCATCCTACCACTGAAGGTCTCAGCCTAAACTGGGTGCTCCTCATTTTCTGTATCGTTGGCACTTTAAGTGCACAGGCTCGATGGCGCAGTAAAGTCCAGGACGAAACAGGTAAACTGAACAGGCAAACGAGGTGCTTTCCACTGGGCCGTGTTGGTAGCTACACAAAATACGATCTAAACCGTAGGATCCTGAGCAAAAAGACCTCCTCGGAGGGGCCCTCATAGCACTCATAAACCCTCACCAAACAGAACCCAAGAATGCAAAAAATTCAACCCACCCCCCCCCCCCCCCCAAAAAAAAAAAAAAAAAAAACAGCCCAATCCCTAAACTCGAGACCCTGCACCGTCATCAAAACCCTCAGACCCTAACGCCTTCAAGCCCTAAACAAAACCTCCGAAGCCTGAACCCCTACAGTAGAAGCTAGAAAGTTGGAACATCATTAGCCTCATGCCCTTAAAGTAAACTAAAGGGAATCCCAGCATGAATCATCCTAAATCGATGTTCCAACTTTCTGGGGTTCACTATAAACCCACAGATCAGGAAACCCAGGGGTTTAGGGTTTACCTTAACCTTGAAGAACCCACCTTTTTTAGGGCTCCTTAGTATGATTTCCTTATATAAGTCCTTAAAAAGGTAGGATCTTCAGGGTTAAGGTAGGGTTTAGAACTACAGTAAACCCCATAAAGTTGGAAACCGGATAAAGGCCAAATAGTGCTGGGATTCCCTTTACGCTACTCTTAAGGATTGAGGCTATTGGGTTTCCAACTTTTGGGCTTCTACTGTATCCCTAAACCCTCTAAACCCCTAAACCCTAAACCCTAAATCCTAAACCCTTAAACCCTAAACCCCTAAACCCCTAAGCCCTAAACCCTAAATCCTAAACCCTTAAACCCTAAACCCTAAACCCTAAAACCCTAAACCTAAACCCTAAACCCTAAACCCTAAAACCCTAAACCTAAACCCTAAACCCTAAACCCTAAAACCCTAAACCTAAACCCTAAACCCTAAAACCCTAAACCTAAACCCTAAACCCTAAACCCCCTAAACCCCCGAACCCGAAGGCCGAGACCAAGCCCAGGTGCTGTTGTTCCGTCTCAAGGCCAGCTTCCCCCTCCTTCCTCGGCACGGTTCAGGGTTTAGGTTTTATAGGTTGAGGGTTTAGGCTTAAGGTTCAGGGTTTAGGTTTTATAGGTTGAGGGTTTAGGGCTTAAGGTTTAGGGTTTAGGGTTTATAGGTTTAGGTTTTGGGGTCTTAAGATTCAGGGTTAGGGTTTAGGGTTCGCTTCAAGGTTCTGTAATATCAGGGGTTCTAGGATTCATTGGGCTCTGGAAAATTTAGGGGGTTCTAGGGGCTTGGGGTTCAGACTTAGGATTTCAGGTGTAGGGCATTTAGGACCGTTTCGGATTTAATGCTGACGCTTTTTAAGGCCCACGGGCTTTACCCTGTTCGATCCCTGCCCTAACCGTAAAAGAATCCGACTTGATTTGCGAGGAGCGATACATATGATTCATATGACTGTCTAGGTTCCTGAGTAGACCCTTTATAATAAGGGTACCCTTTCTTCCTAATACTCAGATTTAATAAGGGGGCCCTAAAACAAAAAGAGCGAAAGAGCACTACTCAGGAACCTAGCTGTAAGTACGCACTGAAATTGGGTGATACGTGTCGGTAAACCTCTGGTTTCCCCGCATATCTTTCATACTTGTAGCTTATACAGTGAAGCCCAGAAAGTTGGAACATCGATTTAGGATGATTCATGCTGGGATTCCCTTTAGTTTACTTTAAGGGCATGAGGCTAATGATGTTCCAACTTTCTAGCTTCTACTGTAACTACTGTTGAACCCATGAACCTGGAAGTATAGGCAAGGTCGCGCTCTAAGCATTTTAGATCACGGTTTAACGGTTTAGGGTTTCGGACAATCCAGGGTTTATGACGAGTCTATCTGGGAGTTTCCGAAGATAGGGGACCCTAATCTAGTACCATAAATAGCAGGATTCTTATTATAAGGACCCCAAAATAGGGTACCCCTAATTTTCGGAAACTCCCATCTACCCTGAAGCAGACAGTCCTGGGAGCTGTGCCTAAGCTCACGCCTTTGGGATTACCACCGTACGGCGACAGGCGGGTTGAGGATGCTGCGGGTAGGGTGTGCAGGGCTTGAAGGCTTTCGTGTCGCACACTCGCTCAAGGCAGGCACCGATCGGCTTGAAGGCTTTAACTCTAGGGTTATAGGCCTTTGGAAAGCAGATGTCGCTGGGGCCCCTTGGTGTCTCTTCTGCCAGTGCAAATCCCATGAGGTCACGTTTCTTGCGAAGGCAGGAAGGGCTGCAGCTTGCGAGTCAAATCATCGTCCAGAGGTTGTACGCTCAGGGGTGGATGGTGGCGGTGATGCTGTTGCTGACGAAGGTCGTAAGCCATAACTGCGAGCAGCCTGGTAATGATTGCCACGAATGAATGCACTAGCGCTTCCACGACGACGACGGCTGCTACTGCCACTGCTACTGCTGCAGCCACTGCTGTCACTGCCTCTTTGAGCAGAGCCTGTTACTGACCCCGCATTAGGATTTAGTGGGTTTAGGGTTTAGGGTTTATGGCAGTAGGATTTAGTCTCATCTCAGTGAGCAAGAGCAGTAAACTAATGACTAGAACGAGTGGTTGACAATACGGCATACTGCCATATACATCATGTACTGTCATACGGCTACACGATGAGACAGGCTACTAGTGTAACAACCAGCAACTCGACTTGGGTTGTATGTGAAATGTGTCCGTATGGGCCGTCGTGCCATGAGCCAACTCGATGATGGCTCAAAACGGACTGGCCCAGCAATGCTGCAACCCTGGTGTGCCTCAATGCAGGCAGGCATGCGTGGTGGGAGATATATTTTGCGTCTGTGCCAGGGGCGGGTGACGAGGCAGAAGAAAACACTTCACGCAATAATTCGAAAAGCAAAGTATCTAATGCAGCCCATGCTGGACAAAACTGAGCTAACTGATCCATCAAGCCAAAAGCAACTGCCTGCTTCGTCTCCGGCCACTATGGTGAAGAATCATTCATGCTCGGTTGCCGCACCAGCAACTGGAGCTGTGCACCAACTACAAAGCTGGCTTCAGGCACCTCAATATTAACATCGCACCACTCAGCAGCATCCAAGCATGAGCAATGCACAATGAGCAGTCGCTCAGTCGAGCGCAGGAGGGAAATGGAAGGTAGGACTGTGTATCAGATCGGACCGCCCTTTCGCGAGAAAGCGGGAGCACCCTCGATCAATTTAGGAAGAAGAAGCATTTGAGCCATGCACATGTGGAAACCCCCGGCATTGATCTCGACTGGAAGTGGGGGAGGCTTTGGTTCGTTCGGGTTCGGGTTCAGGTTCCCGCAAGTTTCACGTACGGGGGAATCGGCGGAGGAAGGTTCGGGTTCGGGTTGCGAGGCCTCTTCTTGTGGATGCGGGGGCGGGGTGAAGGCTGCAGTGGAGGTTCTGGTTTGGCTTCGTGCTTCTTGTTTGTGAGGGGGCGGTGGAGGTGGTGCCGGGTTCATGAACAAGAAGTTCGGAGGTCCGTGCCTTTTTTAAAGTGAAGCGGGGGGGGGCACTTTTCGCGAGAGTTAAACCCTACTTAAATCCGAAACAGTAAATGAAACTCTAAACCCCAACTTCCGACCAGCTTCATGAAGCCCCTTTTTTCAGCAAGGAACACATGAAGCCCTAAATCCTAAACGAAATTCCAGCCAAGATTGCACTGCCAGGTCCAGACATGTATTCTGCATGGCTCATTGAAACGCATAGAAACGAAGGAGTGTAAATTGCGAGCTTCAGAAAAAAAGGCTCTGTCGTGGAGAACCGGTTTGGGGTTTTGGAGTTTAGGGCTTAGAGTTCAGGGTTTCGGGAGACCCTACACAGCAGGATCCTTGCTGAATGATAACATTATATAACACTACTGAGCATACTACAGGCACAAAAAGGATTCCGAGAATTGGTAATTTTAGAATGGTGGCCTTCACAATTAGAATAAGACCTTTTGGGAATAGTACTGCGAACTACTCATACTTGTTCAGCGGCTACTGTTTATTTCTGAAGCTCCTCATTTGCACATGCCGCTAGCTGCTCATCGGGCTCTTTGCGACACACTTTAAAGATTGAAATCTTGAAAGCTACAAGGTCAAGGTTTGGGGTTTAGGGTTCAGCGCGCTTTTCAAGCATCACCGTCCATTTCTTGGTAACGGCTCCATTCCACTCAGCTTCCTCCTGGCCGCGACTTCGTCTTGCAGCCAGTTCGGGGCCTTGAAAACGGAGTTTCGAAATCTGTCGAGATTCTTCAGATGGTGTTTGTGGACCTCCTGATCCGGGGCGACTATGGTGCCATGGGGCAGATCCTTCGCGCGCTCTTGCACGCTTGGCATGTTCCAAGAACTCTCGACTTCTGATGGCTCGGTGAACTCCAAGAGAACGGGCTCCTCTTTGATGATCCCTCGGAGGCGCGCCGGGACATGGACCGTGACGGAGTCGCAATCCTTGGTGCCGGGAGCGTCGGCCTCAGAATCGGAAATGGGTCCAGAGAGGGAACTTACACCCTCGGTTGCATGAGGCAGCATGTAGCACGAATGTTGCGTGGACACCTGCTGTGGGCGCGGTGTGGTGACATTTGTCGCCTTGCATCCCACGGCCTCAGCAACTTTTCCCATGTGGACCTGCATTTCCAGCTCATCAAACGAGTTAACTTGCATGGACGAGCCACATCCCATGGCTGGAAGCTGCAATGAACCACAAAAAGCTGCCGCCTGTTGCAACTCACAGCCGAAACTGCAGCATTTCACCTGCCCGGATCCTTCCAAGGGTCTGAGATACCTCAAAACTGTTGTCCTACAGCCTGAAAACTACATTCAGCAAATTTTGCTTGCCCACAGGCTAAGGGCGTAGAGACGTCGAGACTTACCTGATGCTGGGTGGACGGGTTGTTGTATACCTGAACCCCAAATGGCCTGCCTTTTCCAGGATCTGTATGAAGGATAGGCATCCCCAAACAAGGATTTTCTCGGGTCCAGGTAGGGTATGTCAATCATGTGGTGGTACCTTTCAACACCTCGGGACATCATGGCTATGTGGAAACGACCGTGGAAACAGCCCTCCAACAGACTCAGAGCCCCATGTACAAGCTGAAGGGATACTGCTGTCAAGTGGCGAGTCCGAATTGTACTACTATGCTCACTGTGCACGAGAAAAACTCGAAACATCCACGTGCTGTCCTGAATGCATCGTGGCTGCTACCTGTATGTATGGAATGTGAGCGCCCTCCAAATCTAAATCCCTGAGACCGTAAACCCTAAACCGAGCATGTCTGTGGTCTGGTGACCGAAATACTAGGAAAGGAAAGTGTTACAGGTTTCGGCGACTACCGTTTGGGGTTGCAGCTGTCTCAGGGTTTTTGAGGATACCTGAGCTGGTCATGTACTCAAACAAAACTGCCGCTGTTTGCTTTTCACGCCCTGAATCTAAGTTAAGATAACGCCCATTTCGGGATTGGTAGAAACACGCAGCCAGTCACAACCGTGCACTTATTCCAAAATACGGGACACTCAAGGGGTCTGAAATTGTTGACGAGTTGAAGCCTAGAATCTCATCGGCGAGCTTTGACAGCTCCTGGACGTTTGTCTTGACCTGCGAGGTAGTTTTTATGTGAACACAACGAACTGTATGACACTGTATGGACCTGTAATACAAGCATCGTTCTTACATCCCAAAGCCATTGCTTGATCTGTCGTTTCACGATGCCCGCAGGGTAGAGTTATAACCAATCCTCTGACGAATTATACTACCAGCTCCCCAAACCCTGAACCCCAAATCCTAACACCTCCGGCCTCTGATACCGCATCCTGGTCATCTTGATCTGCTATGAGCGCAGACATCTGCTGGACGCGGTCCTCGACCACCTAGCCATCCGACAAGTTGATGCATCCCTTTCGACACTATAGCGGCTCTATAAGGGTTGCCATCGTTACTGTGAGGCTGAAAGAAGGGCTACTGTAAGAAGCATTCTAAGGAAGCAGGGCTTGTTGCTTCTTTGGGGCTCGGAATTTCATATGACATGTTACTGTACATGTTACTGGGTTTCGAGTTTCGGGTTTACTGCTCCAGGAGCTCCTCCACTCATATGGGAGTTTCCGAAAATAGGGGGTACCTTATTTTGGGTCCTTTTTAATAAGGATCCTACTATTTTCGGTGCTATATTAGGGTCCCCTATTTTCGGAAACTCCCATATTGGCACAAGACAAGCAAGAAGTCCAAGTTCAACTGGCCTCCATGGAAACGGACCACCCCAAGACTCATACGAACACAACCAACAGAGACGAAGCAGCCGAATAAAACCATAATGGAAAAGAGGCGTGGCGCGTGCATGAAGCGTCCTTGAATCATCCACAGATCCCCACCAACTCTTAGAACGTAACATCAGCAGAAAGCTGATCTCGATCCAACAGTAACAGGATCCGTTCAACGGACGGCCAAAGACAAAGCCGTTTCAACAGTGTCACCACGGCATAGCCAATATCTGTCCCTGGCCAAGTCACGCCTCCACACAGGCGCACTAGCCAATACCCTTGACCACTCTGCATGGACGAGGAATTGGCAAAGCTGCGACAGGAGTCCAACATCAATATAGGGGCCTTAATAATTAAAATAGGGTTTAGGGGCCCACTATACATAGTTATAATAAGGAGCCCGCAAAAACAGTATTGGTCATTATCCGAGGCGTCAGGGTCTGTGAAAGTTCTTCGTTGCGGTATCTTCTTCTCCGCTGAGGCTGCCTTGGGTTCTGCCTGCTCTTCCTTTGTGTCGGCCTCCTGCTGCACGGCATCCTTTGCCCCCTTCTTTGCAGGCAGCGGATCTGATCTCGAGAGCGCACGGAGCCCGAGGCCATTTTGTGCCCGCTCACTCGAATGCGTTGGACAACATCGCACATGACTCCGCCCCAAGAGGTGGAAGTTAGCATGCCCTTGGGATTCTGCTGACAGTGACATGGAGTGCAACAAACGGCGTCAAGGCTTGGCAACCAAGAAGGGGTTTAGGGAATTTCCGAAAATTGGGGGGGGTACCTTAGTTTGGGGTCCTTATAATACGGGTCCTACTATTTAGGGTACGATATTAGGGTCCCCTATTTTCGGAAATCCTCATTTAGGGTTGAGGGGCCATGCGGTCCAAAACTTCACGCCTTAGGATGCAGGTTTTGTGGTTCAGGGGATAGGTGAGGGATCCTGCGCACGTCGAACAGCGACCTCAGCCCGAAACACTGGACCCTACAGATCTTGAGCTCTAATCTCCGATCCTGCAAACCTCGACCCCAAAAGTTTGCCCTACACCCGATCATCAATCTAAGCCGTCAAGCCTGAAGCATCATGGTTGTACACTCAGGCTCAAACGGGGTAAGGGGGAGGGGTGTTGGTGGCCTTAATATCCCTAAGACAGCCCTGATAGTGGCTCCATAAGGAAGCAAGTATAGTCCTGCCCCCCGAACCTGCAACCTGGATGAAGAATATGCATCAATTTTGCTCTGTTGGTCACTCTCCCAAGGTCAGACTCCAAAGACCCTTAGGGGTACACCGCCTTAGGGTTTAGGGTTTAGAGACCCCGCGATCTAAAAAACCGTCAAGCTCCTTGCAGGCAACGCCACAAAAACGGCACGGGGCTTCAGCAAATTAGGGTTTAGGGGTTTAGGGTTTAGGGTTAAAGGGTCCGCCCTTGCGCCTCGTGCACGCCCCTTGGGCGCGGCACGCCGCTAGGCAACGTGAAAGCAATTGGCTCCTTCGAAAGCTTTACAAGGGTTAGGGCTTAAAGGCCTAGACCTTTGCAGGGGTTTCTTTCGGGGTTCCTGGAGGGGCTCCTTGGCAGTTTGCGGGATTTAGGATTTCGGGTTAGACTGTTTAGGGGTTTCTTGAGGATTTTTTTTTAATGTTTTGGGTTATGAAATTTAAGGTCAGATGGATTTTGTTGCTTACTTCAGGTTTGGTGTGATCTGGAGCTTGGTTGGGGTTGTAAGGTTTCGGGGTTCACCCGACATCCGAGAACAAGGTCAAACCCTATGACTCGACTCGCCCATCCAAACCCGGTCAACAAAAAAACAAGGTGCAAACCTCCAGCGCCAACAGAAACCCTAAACCCTAAACCCCTAAACCCTAAACCCCTAAACCCTAAACCCCTAAACCCTAAACCCTAGACCCTAAACCCTAAACCCCTAAACCCCTAAGCCCTAAGCCAAAAGCCTAAACCCTTAAACCGAAAGGCCGCAGGGCCCTACATCGGAAACCCTAAGTTCCCCCCCCCCATAAAGGAATAACAGTCTATAATGGGGCTACTAGTTAAGGGCCCTAGATATCTATGATATAAATCTTATGCTACTGTTACTGAGTGGGGCGGTATCCAACCTCAAACCCAACAACCGCTCAAGGGAACTCTAAAAGCCTAAACCTCCCGGAAAGGTCGTCCTTGAAGACCTGCACCGCCTCCTTGAGGCCTGACGAGGGATTCGGTAGTCCACCCCCGCTCTCAAATCACAAACAAACTAGCATTTAAGGACCTATACATATACCTATAACAGATATACAAGGAACCTGAAAAGCTAGGTGTTGTAAGGCTTCGGGGCTTTGGACTCTTGCAACTCGGACATTTCGGGCTTTGGGGCTTCCGGCTCTCTGATGGCTTGAGAGTTCATTCGCTTTAGGCTGTTTTGGCTAGCACTAATTCCTGAGACCTCAGTGGTGTCCGATGCTAATCGGTGGGTTCTTATGTTTTACGTACGTCTGACCCGGGCTTCATCCAAAAGCATACAGCCAGCTATTTTCTGAAGCTTTGAACGCCCCTGCATGACGGGTTTGAGGTTTGGGTCTTGCGATTGTCGGATTTAATATAGCCTCAGAACACCCAACCACGACCGCCAAATCATCAAAAGCCCTCTTCCCTGCACCTCAAAACAGTCTTCAGGGCCGCTCTTGGAAGCCTTGCATGGTTCAGGGTTTTTTCTTTTAGGGCCTAGGGCTATCATCTTGGCTCCCATTCAAGAAACACTCTACTACCCGAAAGCCTAAGAATCAAGAACCCTAAACCCTAAAACCTAAACCCTAAGAAGGTAGTCTTGGCTCCCCGGCCGTCTGCCGTTACCGCCTCAAAGTCAGACATCACGCTCTTGAAGGCATTGCGACGCCTCGGATGGGGCTGGGGGGTTAGGGCTTTCCGGGCTGATGGCTTTTCAGGCTTTATGTATGGTGACAGGGTGGTGGAATTTCGGCTTTAGGGTTTGGGGATTCGGCACTTCCTTCTACGAGTTCCATAAGGGCGCCTTCAAACGCCTCGTTAGGGCTTTTGGGGGCTTCCTCTCATTAAGGTTTCTAGGGCTCTTTCAAGACTTTGTGAACTTTTCAGGATTGTATTGT
Organism: Symbiodinium sp. clade A Y106; assembly: GCA_003297005.1. Lineage (NCBI taxonomy): Eukaryota > Dinophyceae > Suessiales > Symbiodiniaceae > Symbiodinium > Symbiodinium sp. clade A. The sequence continues at coordinate 265,148 of BGNK01000038.1, read as the reverse complement.
GTTCAGGTTTCTTCAAAGGGTACCTGTGAGCCTTTCAAGGTTCGCCTCTGTTCGAGAATTTTGTCAGTATCTGGGCAAGACGAGGGTCTAGGATCGGATACCGTATTAGTTCTTTAACCCTGTATGCCCTTACACCGCATGAACCCTAAGCCCTGAACAGGTCCGAAGCTCCACCCTCGATGACAGGCAGGTGGTTCAGGTTTTGGGGGTCTGGGGCTTGCCTTCGGGTTGAAAAAGTTCGAGCAGCACATTATGGACTCGGGCGTCGGGCTGTTATTCAGGTTTACTAAAGGGTAGAGGCCAAGTTCAAGGTAACCCAGTAATAGCATGGCAGCAAAACAATAATATAATGAAAAATACCGACTTGTGAAACAACATGCGAGCACCGGGTCATATCTACAAAAACGACACTAGGGCTCTAGTGGAAACTAGCTCAGTGTACCTAATCATAGCGTACCGCAGCCTTGGCTTCACACCCTATAAACCCTGTCCCTCCAATACTTAAACCACCCTAAACCCAATCTTCCTGAACAAAACTGGAGAGGTTCAAACCCGTACTGCTCGAGGAGACCGGGATCAGACCTCATTGGGTTTAACTGGACCCTGCAGAACTCATACTAAGGAACCCTGCAAAGGTAGGTTAGTCAGGTCGAGTTTAGGACCGAAGATGCTCTAATGCCAGGGTTTTGGGGCCCATTCTGTTGTAACTATAATAAGGAACCCCCAAAACAGTATAGGTACTTATTAATATATTAAGATTTTAGGGCTTTAGGGCAGGCGGCTCGAAACTTTGGGGTCGAGGGCATGGTTGGATTTTAAGGTGAGGCACCAAACATTCGGGGTTTAGGGTTTAGGGTGGGTTTAGGGTTTAGATGGTTGGATGCCAAGGTGAGGCACCAAACATTCGCCAGGTTCTGGAGCTGTAGCATCGCGAACTGGATGCCTTAGGCTTAGTTAGGGTTTAGGGTTTAGGGGTTTAGCGGTTTAGGGTCTAGGGCGGCTTTCGGTGCTCCTGTTGCTTTATGAGTTTTGGCACTCACGCCCGGGACTGGGTTTAAGGCATTAGGGCTTGGGGCCCTAGAGAAGTTTAGAGACACTCAGGGGACCTGGACGAACTGTCAGGCTCCTGATATATAGGGCCTTAATAACTGGAATAGGGTTTTGGGGCCCATTATACTATAATCATTAAAAGGAACACCAAAATAGTATTGGCAATTAGATAAGCCCCTATAGTATACAAACTTATGTTCAAAGATCTTTGGAATAAGAGCTGGGTGGTAATCGGTTTCGGAAAACGGTACTGGGTGTTCAACTTTTAGAGTCAGCAAGCCTTTGTGTAAGAGTATACTGAAACCCTAAACCCTAAACCCCTGGGTGTATGAATTCCAGGTCGCATAAGAGAGCTCAGAGTGAAAAGCCACAAGCCTACCTCGAGCCAAATCCCTTTGCCGTGAGAGTTTAACCCTACACATGCGCTCAACATTCGGATAGCCGCGGACGTCGTTTCAGGCTACCAAACCTGCGCCATCCAGTGTAAACACCTCTTTAGCTTTCGACTTTGGGGTACCATAATTCCAAAAACACCGGCAACCTTTGAAATAAAGCCTGAAATTGTGAACCCCAACCCCATAATCGACCCTTATAACAGTAAAGATCAGCATGGCCTCTAAAACCCGTTTCAAAACAAACCGTGTCCCGATGAAAAAGCTGAATTAACAAAGCCGTTGCAAGCCTTTGAGGCTAGAATTTAAGTCACTTAAAACATGCGAAGCATCTGAATCGCGGAGACATTTCGCTTTCCGGGCACGAGGGCACCAAACACAATCGCTGTAAACCCGAAAATCTTGCAGAGGTCAGTCGCATCTGCAACACAAAAATTTAGACCGCTTCAGAACTCAGCAACCGTAGAATCAAGTTGAACCCCTAAACACCCCATAATATCCATCTAAAAATCACCAAAAAGCCTTTTAAAGACTGGGAGCCCCAGGCCCTAAACCCTAAACACTAAACCCTAAACCCCTAAACCCCAAACCCCTAAACCCTAAACCCTGGAATCCAGAGCAGAGCTGCGCTCCGTGCGGATGGAGTTCACCAGAAGCCATGCGGCCACGGCCAAGAGCCTGAATCGATTCGACACCTTTTTCCAACTGCCTTAGGGTTTAGAACCCTACAAATCCTAAACCCTAAACCCCAATACACCTGGACTATGCATATGCCAGGAACCGAGGTGCCGACTGTGCTAAACCCTAAACCCTAAACCGCTACAAACTACTTTAAGCGTCCTCGACTCTGAGAGCCCTTCGTGCCGGGGAGCCTCCCTTTCTCGGATTTGGTCCAGGGCTCCTCACACACAAAAGGGCTTTTGGGTTCAGAGTTTAGGAGATAAAGGTTTCAGGGTTTAGCGTAGAGCGTTTAGGGTTATATTGGGCTATATAGGGGTTACAGGGTGTAGGGTTTAGGGTATGAGGGTTAGGCTTAGGGTAAGTTCAGGGTTTTGGGAGTCTGTGCAAGAGCTTATCGGATCATATATCCTCAGGGCTGTTGTCAATGTTTCTATGGTGTCTTGTGTTGTTCTCTTCATAAGATTTCGGGGATGCATTAAAGTAGAGGAATTAGGTTTAGGATTCGGTGCAGGGTTTAGCATTCCGGGTTGAAGAGTGCCGAATTTCGTTGGACTTTGATTGGATGTGTAAGTTTTCCAAGTGGCCGTTAAGATTATGACCCCTTTTTCCGGGCACCCCTCCTGACCTGAGTCCTTGTTACGGATTACGGAGTTAATAATAAGGATTTATGATAAATCAGGGGGTTTCCTTGTTGTAGCAGCTTAAATTAAATTCCTTTGACAAGAAACCCAGTAACTCCCCTTAAATCCCGATGAAAAATTCTCCTGTGGCTTCCTATAAGATACCTATAGGCCCCATAGTCTCCATTGTAGTTCCTTTAGGGGGTTACCTTGTAGGAACCTAAATATATAAGTGGTATACCAAAAGACGGAACTAGAATGGAGACTATAGGTACTTTTCACAAGGCCTCACAGGTGTCAAGGCATACCTGAACCGTAAACCCTAAACCGTAGGCCTTATGCGGCCTTATCGGCTTACCTTGGACCTGAGATTCCTGGTTCATGCTTCTTTTTTCAGGGTTGAGGTTTGGGGTTTATGAATGCTAAAGAATCCCCAAACCACATAATTCCCAAACCCGGCAGGGTTTAGGATTTGGAGGACGCTCTCACCTGCCGCACTTCTGCCTCTGCCACGCTTCGGCTTGTAGGCCTCAACCGACGTTGCCCCACGCCCTCTGCCTCTGCTATGCTGCGGCCTGTCGGACTTGTCATGCACGCTTGGAGACGGGAGCAGAAGCTGTTCCACGCCCTGTGCTTCTGCCACGCTAGCTTGCCTCTGCTTCTTTGCCATTGAGAAGCTGCTGCAGCTTGTACTGCTGGTATGCCTCTTGCTCGGCACTATACTGCTGCCTGTACACCTTCTTCTGCTCTTCCGTCAGCTTTCAATGGCCAACTGAAAAACCACGGTGGCGGAGCCTGTTCCGGCTTTCCTTGGCAAACGTTGTTCGGTGCTCCTTTCTCCCCCCACTGGCTTCTTCATCCTTGCATGTACTGTGGCTACCAAGGAGTTGAGCACTGCAAACTAAAAACCGCGGATTTGGGGACTTCACTGATCCCGCACCTTGCACGTCGAAGGCTCAGGTGAAATCTTATACAGTAGAAGCTAGAAAGTTGGAACATCATTAGCCTCATGCCCTTAAAGTAAACTAAAGGGAATCCCAGCATGAGTCATCCTAAATCGATGTTCCAAGTTTCTGGGGTTCACTATAGACATCAAGCTATAAGCCTTGCAATAAAAGCGAGCCCCCAATCAGCTCTAAGATTTGAGCCTTTCCACTGGGCTTTTTAAGTAACCAGGGAGAAAAAGTATAAACTTTTATTCCATAATGGTTCCTTTTAGAAAAAGTATTAAAATATGGTACTCCAAAGCCCAGTCCAGGCATGTATTCAGGTGTAATAAAGACTCATTGCAAGTAAGTTTTAACCAAGGATTATAGAGTCGCCAACGTCCTTGCAAGGTCCTGAAGTAAGGAGGTTTACAGCACGGGTTTGGGATTTAGGATCAAATCGGGAAGCCCGAAAAACGCTCCAGCCCTAGAAGCCCTCTCAGGAAAGACACCACGAGGTTCATCCCAAGCCTGTTTCTTTCCGGCCGATGTGAGGGTGTGGCAGAGGTCACATCCCTTCTGAAAGCCCTTTCTTCCTGAAGGAGATCCTCCAGTTAGTTCAGAAGCCTAAACAATGACTAATACTGTTCCCGAGGGACCAAGTAGTAGGGTTTTGGGAACCAGAAACCTTACACAGCACAGACCTTCTGAGCCCTAAACCCTAGAGCATTTATTGGTCCCGGGGCCCTCTAGGATTGTTTTCGTACAGCTGTTAGGGTTTAGGGGTTTAAGGTTGAGGGTTTGGTGTTTACGCTCTCACAACTCGGACAAGCCAGGCGAGGTTCACGGTGCACGGTCGGAATGATACTTCTTCAGACCGTCTCGCTCCCTTCACTCCCATAGGCCAGGGGACCAAACATAGTCAAACAGACCAATCTCCTAACCACCAACAAGCAGGAAGCTTGCAGCGAGACACAGGCTATTGTGCTACACTCTCGTGTGTTCGTCGCTTACAGTGTCTTTGACTGCCTAGGCAACGCACTGGCGCGACTCACCGAAGGGAGCACTGAACACTGCAGAAACACACTGCGAATCAGTAGGCGACTGTGGACACGCCAGTGCGTCGGAGGTTACTGCCTATCCAGCTAGGGCTCCCAGTGTGCCACTCCATCAAGTCGAGCAATGAACATTGCACAAAGCTAAGCTCCATGATAGACTACGACTACGTGGCTCACCAGGGTGAAACTTCGTGCCTATAGTTCATCCTCTAGCAGATCTGCTCTCATTACATCAAAGTCCACCATTCCTAAATCAACAGAGCGACCCCAGATCTGAGCTAGAGGCCTTCTCAGGAGGGCTACAGTTCTACTGGCGCGGTTCAAGTAAGGCGCACATTGCTACGGGGTGAGACTCCTCAGTATTAGGCTCGGGTTTAGTACTTCACCTTCTTGGTTTTGCAGACTGCAGCTCGCTTTCGTCTTGTTTACATCATCACTCTGCAGTCATCCTCCCAAATCTCTGAGACCTGTTCGTGGTTTTCGTACTGGCTCTGCTGGTCCCTGTGGCTCGGNACTGCAGCTCGCTTTCGTCTTGTTTACATCATCACTCTGCAGTCATCCTCCCAAATCTCTGAGACCTGTTCGTGGTTTTCGTACTGGCTCTGCTGGTCCCTGTGGCTCGGTCTGCGTAGCCGCCGAGGTTCTGTGCTGCCTGAAGATCTCAAAGCAGATGGAGGTACAAGGTCCTTGTCCTCTCCATTCTGAGAGTCCTGCCTCCAGGGCAGCCTCACCGACAAAGTTAGGAGAAGTTGTCTCTTCCACTCCCACAATCGGTCCAGAGCTCTGGGACCTACTGTTCTCCTCGTTCTTGGTGTCTGTCAGCCCGATCTGGGGAGTAGCTGTAGTTTGTTCTCGTGTTCCTATCGGTGGGGCAGAAGTAACCTACTCGACGCCAGCTTTCTGTGCCCAGCCACGGGCATGCCTTCTTTCAGAACTTCCCAGAGAAAGCGCTAGGGTGGCTTCCTTGTTCGCAGAGTCGTGGCCCCGTGTGACTCCACGAGAAGTTGACACAAGGCCCATGGCATACGACACTGGCGCGGGGGTAGTGGTTTCGTGGTTTGCTTCTGGGCTCACAAAGGATACAACTCTCTAAAGTAGGGCACAAAAACTGGCTTCAATAGGAGTGGGGGAAGACAGGACGATGGGGCCCCGACAGGACGACTCATGCATCATCCATCACCCTCATCGTCATCATCCCATAATGCATGCGGTAAATTCAACAGTTCGGCTTGCAGCAAAGGAAAAACATGCAAACAGTCCAGCATTGAATTCCAGTCCAGCATATGAAAGGAAAGGGGAGAGTGGCAGCAGCACAAAGGTGGAAACAGGGAGGGATTTTTTCCTGACACAATGAAGGATGAAGACCAGGGTTAGCAGGCAGGACGGCGGGGAAAGCACACCGACAGTGCATAGCAGGAAGGACGACCGGAGGCTGATGGGTGAAATGATGGGCTTGATGTCTTGCACACCTCGCCCCTGTTCTCCTTGTTTAGGGTTTAGGGTTGGGGCCTAAGGCCTAGACAGTAAGCCAAAGATACCCTAACGCGTCCTTCGACGGGCCCCGAAGTTTCTCCTCTATGCCGGCCAAGTGCAGGTCTCGACCTTCGCTGTTTGCCTAAACCCTCAGCCCAAAGGAACTAGCTCAATGGTTCGAGTAGGGATTGGGCATATTACAGTACGGAAACGAAAATTGAGATGCTCTTACCAATTCTTCAAACCTCTGTAATTCATACGGAACAAGGGACTTCCCTAAACTCTAAACCCTAATATTTACACGACCCAGCCTTTGGCTTCAGAAGCCTCCGCTGTGAGGCGGCGTGTTTGAGTCTATGGGTGGTGACAGTTGGGTAACAAATAGCCTGAACCTCAGAGTCAGGGCGTCGTAAAAAGAAAGGGTTGAGGACTTCGGATTTCAGGCTGGACGGGTGTCGGTTGACTTTGCTTGATTGAGTCTGCCGGGGTGTGAGGCGTAACGGTCTTTGGAAGTGCTGTGGGGTGTGGGCGCTCGTGCAAGGAGGGTTAAACTGACAAAAATTTAGTGTGAAAGTTCAGGGGCTTAGGTGTCGTTCGGGTGCGTGGGCCTCTGGCTCCAGGCTAAAGTCCTGACTAAAGGTGGTGGAAACCGGCTCCATCAAATCACGTGTTCGAGTCCGCACAGCAACACAGGACCTTCGAAATTTTTCTGGGCATGTCATCGCGGGAGGCAGAGCCGGAACATATATATAAGCCCCGGTTCAAGCTACACCGCACATGACAACTGCTTCCTAAGGAACACCCAGAAACCTTGTAAGACTAAAACTTTGAAGCTGTCAAGTCGCTGATTAGTTCCACAACTTCTGGGATGACGTAGAGGCAGATGCGCTGTCCACGGCCGATACCTGCAAAACGGGTCATGCAAGAGGCTGTGGATGTTGCATTGCTGGGTTCTTGTTAAGGACTTTACTTTACGCTATCATAGGGGTTCCTTGAAAGGATTTTTAAGGTTCCTGTAGGGGTTCAGGGTTTAATGTATAAGATGTCATAATAGTGATCCATAGTAAAATATAAAGGTTCTTATTGGGATTCCTCCGGCAGTGGCAGACACACTTCACTTAATATAGGAGCCTTAACAATTAGAATAGGGTTTGGGGGGTATATAATACTGTAAGTCTAATAAGGAAACCCCATAATACTATTGGTAATCATTTAGGCCCCTATATTAGATCACAACCCCAGTCTCAAACACCGGAACTTCCACAAGTTAATCGGCACGCTGCTGCGTGCAGAGTGAAACGTTGGAGTTCTTGTAATGCCTGCGCAACTAGCAAAGCAGTGGTCGAACCCATTTTTCTGCAAGGCTTGGACAAAACAGTTATCTATACCGGGGAATTAGCGCAGAAAGCTATCATGTGAACTCGATTCCCGTATATAACCCTAAACTCTGAACCATGAACTGTAAACCTCAACCCTACACCACCGATCCTCAACCCACAATTGCTCCGGTCTATATATGTTTCTATCAGTCTATCTATATCTACCTACCTATCCACCTACCTACCTGCCTACCTATACATGTGCAGATGAAGGATTATATATCTATATATACAACATACACATGCATGAGTTTCTGTGTATATGGATATTATGGTATACCGACATACACATATGACTGTTTCATCGGTCTCAGTAGGATTTGGAATTGAGGCCTCTAGGTTCAGGGATCGCGGAAGGGCGAGCTGCTTGCATTAATATTGCCGTACTAGATTCTACTGCCACTAAACCTGGAACCCTGAACTAGCTCCAAAGCATTTGGGAGTTTAGGGGTTTCGAGCACGTGAGCCTCGCATGCGGTAGGCTCCTTGGACGTAGTCTCGCCAGCACCTAGGCTGTGAGGGCCGGGAATACTTAGGGCAAGGATGTCCAGTGCTCCATGGGTAGGGTTTGCAGGGTTTCGGGGAGGTTGGGGTTTTGCGTTAAGGGTTTGGGGTTTAGGTTAAAGAGTGCTGATCTGGCGCACTAAAGCCACTTGAGCACTGGTATGGCGCAGCTTACGCCAACAACTGCATTACAACATGTCTGAGCCGTGTACCCTAAACCCTAAACCGGTTTAAGAGCTTAGAGCTGGGGGTTTCGGCAAGATGCCCAAGTGACCCTAATCCAACAGACTGCACTTGCAAAGCCGAGGGCTCAACGGGTTTAGTGTTTAGGGGTTATAGGGTTTAGGGTAGCAGTGGAGCTACAGTGGGTTGCATTTCCGAGAGGTGCGCATCTGCGGAAGCTAGGATAGGAGAGAGAGAGGGCATAGGTCTAGGAGAGGGGGGCTATAGGCAAGGCTTAGGGCTCGTCATGGCAGCCCTGATAATTAGAATATGGTTACAGGGTGCACAATCGCACTTTAGATTATGTACTGCTTATCATCTAAAAAGACTCCGAGGAGATATCACTAAGCATTAATTACGTACTAGACTCACTAGACAGTGTTCAGACCTCTAGATCTCGTCCGGGGCAAAGCTGGGCCTCAGACAGAGCCGTGTGAAAATGCTGGCAAGGCGCATGTCCTTACCCAGCGTGAGCGCTGCCACTGCATCGAGCTTGTGTTGAATGTCCATGCCTGTAGTATGGACCTGAAAAGTGTCATGGGTAAGGAACGGAAGAATTGAAGGCTAAGACTCTTCACCCTCCACAGCGCTGGTTCTCAAGACTTGTTGTGATGCCCTTGTCGTCGGTCGTAGCAGGAAGTGCAATAGTCCACTCGTCGATGCAGTAATGCCTTGATTCTTGCGCCTGTGAAACAACCTGCTACAGATAAGAGAATTCAGCCGAAACCCTCTTGCTCCTATGCTACAACTCTCAAAATAGGTGCCGATTCCGACAGCCTCAACTTTGTCTTGGTTGAATAAGGAAAGAACAACGCAAATTACAAATTATACCACGTCGGCACCTAAAGATCGGAACAAAACACAAATCCATAGCGGGAACTTATGTTCGCCTCGTTCGCATGCAAGCGGACTCTATTTGTCTTGACGGCACTGCAAATCCAAATCGAAGCCACCCTTCAACAAAATGAAACTGAACAAGAGTTTGTAGAAACCGATAAGAAAAAGCCTTATAGCATTTGCATTCAGTTATTCCATAAATTAAACCCCAAACCCGAATACCCTAAATCCGCAAGTCCTTATATAACCCTATAAAGTCCTCCAGGAGACACCATCCACCCTCGGAAACCCTAAACCCTCATAGAGCCCTTTAAAGGAACCCTTGTAGTACCCTTATAGTAACCCTTTAAAGGAACCCTCAGTCGTCTCACGGCCTGATCGTAGAAAGCGAAACGCTTCTGAGCCGGCACCTCGGCTAACTCTCTAATGTAGGGGCCTTAATATTTAGAATAGGGTTCCTTTAAAGGGGTCCTAAAAGGGCTAGTATAAGGGAAGTATAATGTAGGGGCCTTAATAATTAGAATGGGGTTTTGGGTCCCATGATTCAATAATAAGGAATCCACCAAAATGGTATAGGTAATTATTCAGGCCCCGATAGTAACTCTCGACGATTAGGGAGAGTTCAGGGTTCTGCAAGGTTCCAGCCAGGATTTATGATGAGGTGATACAAAGGTTCTTCGATTCGAAAGGCTTCACAAGCCCTCATTCGGGCTGTTGGCTTCGTCCATCTGTCCTCACTTTACCAAAAAGTTGCGAACATCCAGAAAGTACAGTCAAGTGACCGTTATCCCCAAAGGATGCAGGAGTCCAGGCCAACAAGAAATCAAAGCAAATGGACAATGATATTCTGTTCGCATGTTGTGGTTTCGTGCTTTGCTTTTTTCCTTGGATGGTGCTCAGAGTAGGATCCTTGGGTACGGGATATTATTGCAGTATAGCATTGAGCATTCCTAACCCCCCTGAATCCTCCCAAGAAACCCTTCTGTCAGGCCTGTTCCTTCATATTACTAGGGGTCCCTCATAAGGAACCATTGGTCACAAAAAGGATGCAGGAACACCTTGGTCGCTTCTGCGAGCAAGTGGCGCCACTGTCCGCCAACTTCGTCACCTCGCGCGTGTGGCGGAGCCTTCCAGACAGTCACGTCCAACGAGATGTCATAAGTCTTAGGAACCCTGTTAACGAAGTCGTCGAACCTACTTCTGCAGCCCTTGCCAGGCTTGTCCGAGTGTGAGTGTCAAAAAAAACCTAAACCATTAAATCCTAAAACCTAAACCGTTTTTGTGACTTTAGGCATCGTCTCATGGAGTTGGGCATCTGTAGATGGCGACGCTCAAACAGCAAGCCCTTGAGCCCATAGAAGCTGAGTAGGTCACCTTTTAGGGTTTAGGGTACTATAAGGTATTCCTTTAGGGGATCTTTCAGAGTACTATAAGGGTTTAGGGGTAGCCTGTAACTTGCAGGCCTCTAACATTAAGCGTCCACATCTACTTAGAAGCAAGCTGTGATGAGTGGGGTTCGATGGCTTGATGTATCTTTCGACTCGCTCGCTCGCACACCGAAGGCACCGGGGCATCTTTAGTTTCCAGGCCCGTGTCCGAAGGAGTAGACGTTTGGAAAATATGGTTGGGGGACTAACGAAAAACGCAAAACCCTCAATGCTCTACCATTCTTCACGAGGCATTCTCGCTTGCTCCTATTTCGCAAGGACAAGCCCGCCATTGTTTAGGGATAGGGTTTACGGATGTTGGCAGTTGCTCGATTACACACTCACTGCCTTGCTGACATCGTGGGGTGCACTGCATGCCCTGTGCGCATCTCGAATTCTTAGAGAACTTTGAGAAAGTCGGCCAGGGATTTAGGCTTTTTGGCATTCAGCGTAGCATCAATAATCAGAAGAGGTTTTGGTGTTGCTGATCAAGTGATAATGATTCAGACCCCATACATCATGAACATTTCTAAGCCCGAGACGCTGAAGCCTGAAGGTCGCATGTACTCAGAACTGGGGATGCAAGTCCCGCCAAGCCGCAAGATCTTCTTTCCACCATCATCGTCCAAGAAAACGACCTTGGATAAAGCTCAGCAAAAAGCACCCTAAACCCTAAACCAAAGGGCTTAAACTTCTCTGCTAACCTCTAAACCTTGAACGCGATGTTCCAACACTTCGAGCGCTACTTGCCGGAACAGGAACTTAGTAAGTCGAGCTACACTCTGGCAACACAGCTTTATCAGTTTATCTACCCGTGCGTGCTGAGCCCCCTGACCACTTGATCGGTTTTTTCCGCCGAAAGCATACAAGGCCCAGACCAAAAATATCCTCTCTCTCTCTCTCTCTCTCGCTCTCTCTCTCTCTCTCCCTAAACAAAAGAGAAACTAGGCGCCTGGCACCTGGACCCTGAGGCTGAGGCCTAATACCTCCGGGCAGGGGCCTGGCAAAAGAGTGCTAGGTTTTGGTAGAAGATCCGATATATGACGAGATATTGAAGCTCTTGGGACCCAGAATAGACATGCTTTAACAAAAAAGAGCAAAGTGCTTCTATTCTCTATTCGCAAAAAACATGAAAAGAAATGGCTCAGGGCGTGGTTTAGGATTGAAGGACGGTTTAGGGCGCATGTCTGGGCTTAGGGCCAAGGGCTACTGTAGGCTTCGGATCTGTCAATGTCAGCCCAGGCACACCGTCGATGGAGTCGGGGAGCACAGGCCCTACGCCAGACCTGCGGACCGTAAGGTAATGTAGGGGCCATGATGATTAGAACAGGGTTTTGGGTATATCATACTACATGCAGAACTCAAAATACACTCGAACTAATTCTATTGGTAACTATTCAGGCTTCCATAGTAGGGGAACCGGGTAAAACCTGGTGCACGAGCCTTAATTAAAGACCAGCTGGACTGTAAACGTCATCTAAACGGGTGGAAAGTTCAATTCCACATCGGGGTTCATGGTTTAAGACTGTAGGGACAGTGAAGTTGCCGGCGCTGTATTATCAAAGTTCCAATCGTTGATGCACGTGTGTGTGTGTATGCATTATATTTAACCATAGGAAAATCCTAAACCCTGAAAAAATCCACCATGCCGAAACCAACCAAGACGCCTGCCAGTGGGGCTGGCTGTTGGACTGCCTTCGCCACAAAGGCTGGGTGAGGTTTGGGGCGAGTACAAGTGCCAAGTGCTCAGGTATCTGGGTTACAGATAGTCAAGTCTTTTGATTGGAGAAAACACCACAGTAGCAAAAGCAGCTGTGGCTTCGACTCCAGAGTAAACTGGTCTATGAGATCAAGGGTCCGTTGTCGTTCGCGCCGTTCGGGATTCAGGTCCCACCTAAAATGAAGCGATCGGGTTTTCTGCTATTGGAAAGATCTCGAGGGCTAGAGGTTCAAAACCGATGGTGGAGATGCATGAACCGATCCGATTGCGATTGTACTCATAACCTGTACGTGACTTTGCCCACCACAGTGACTGAACTTGCTTGGGTAGCTATGAATGATAGGTACGTGTTTGGATCATATGCACCCCCTTCAACTACACCGTCGACAGGGCGGAAAAGAAACGTGGACCTGAGACACCAACGGTGACTTGCGAATGCTGGCAACCCGTGAAAACTGGCTTTGCTTTACAGTAAAAGCCGAAAAGTTGGAAGCCCCGTAGCCTCAATCCTTAAGAGTAATGTATAGGGAATCCCAGCACCATTTGGCCTTAATCCGGTTTCCAACTTTATGGGGTTTACTGTAAACTATAGTGCCCTTGATGAACCTGGGGTTCAAGGTTCGGATGTAAAGCGAAGGACCTAGATCTGGGTGAACAGCAGAAGGTGCTACACATGGGACATCAGTTACGCACAAACCCGAATTGATTACCGACCCGCTTGAAACTCTGCTTACATCCTCAGCTACCCGAAAAACCGTAAACCCTCAAATCCTAGACCCTACCTGGACCCCAAATAACCTACCCTTTCATGGACTTATACAAGGAAATGATTTCCAGCGAACCCTAAAAAGGAAGGTTGTATAGGGTCCAGGTATACCCTCGATCTGCCTTCTGGTACAGCTTGTCGCGCTTTGCCGAAGCCCAAAAGATATTCGGCCACCTGCGAGGACCCTGGGTGCTTCATCTAAGGGACTGAATAATTAGAATAGGGTTCCTTTGAAGGGTTCCTTTAAAAGGGTCTATAAGGGCTACTATAACGGTACGTACTATAACATAGGGGCCTTAATGATTAGAATCGGGTTTGGGGGTATATGGTACTATATTCATAATATGGAACCCAAAATAGTATAGGTAACTATTTAGGCCCCTACATGTATAGTATGTTTCGGGGATTTGGGGTTTCGGATTTCGCAGTCGGACGCCTCGTGTCTTGACGAATTTGGATTGGTGAAAGCTCGAGCTGCTATTTCAAACCACAAAGCTAAGCTATAGCTTTGATCGCAGCTCCGTTTTCAGACTCCTTGGCTCCCAATGTTGAGTTGATAAAAACCTATGGCAGGTCGGCCGAAGAGAAAAATCATGCACAGAACATGCCATCCCAGGTGAATCACATGAACGAAGCACGATGTCACTCACTTGTGTGAGCTTGTCATGCGTGAAACAAACTCATTTCTACATGTCTGCTTTACGGCCACTCTTTACATAACTTAAAAGGCCAGCAGACTGTTCATTGGGGTTATGCACGGATGTAACTTTAACTTCTGATAACCCTGCTTAATTGCACAAGTTGCCTGTAGCAGCTACACAGACGACTTGTGTGTAACTAGGGAACCCGAACTTCCTCATAAAGGGAAGGCGTAGTGGCTCCAGACGAAGCCTCATGAAATGTCTCAGCTTGACGTGGCGGGATTCCAGAACCCTAAGACCTGAAGCAAAAAAATGGATCCTAAATCCTACCTAGGCCCCCCTAAACCCCCAACCCCTAAACCCTAACCCCTAAACCCCTAAACCCTTAACCCCTAAACCCCTAACCCCCTAACCCTAAAACCTTAAACCCTAGGCCCCTAAATCCCTAGCCCCTGGACACCAAACTCTCAAGCGGAAGCCGGAGACCGGGTTCCCTCGTTTAGGACGGGTTGTCGGTTTAGGGTTTAGGGGTTTAGGGCTGAGGGTGATAAAAGTAATCACTCGGAGTCTTTTTTCCGCATTTCGGCCGGTCTCCTTTTTGTTACACTCATGGTAGTGCAACATCGTTGATGAAGAAGCAATAGCTGTCGGCGTTCTTCACGGCTTCCTCTGGATACTCCGTCGCAAGCTTTTCACAGGTCCAGCGTCCGTATGCTACCTTGCCTTCTTTGCAGCTGCCATCCTCTTCTTTGCCCTTTGCACAAACATCATCGGTATACCTGGGCTCTGCTGACAGACCACAGCGGTTTACCTAACTGGTTACTCACAAATTAGTTCAGTAGATCATTGTTCATGTACTTGCTAGTTCTGCATGTGCATGTGTTCAACAGCATCTCTTGCATATCGAACTGGAGAAATGTTGCGACAATAAACAAGCCAACTAGGCCCGGGCACATGGTTTCGTGGTGGGAGGCCTCGTGCGTGAGAGTCTCGATCTTGTCGCCTTCGATCGTATCCATGTAGAGGTCACACAAGTGGAAGACATAGCGACCACGCATGTTTTTGTTCCACGGCGGCTCTGGATAAACATAGGCATAGGTACTCGGAGTGCAATCCTCGCCAGGGAAAACGTAATCCACATTGCTGAGTAGGCGGTGGACGCCATTCAAGACACCCAGGACTTCATGGCGAGTGATATCATCATTGGCCCCAAACCTCAGATCTTTCACCAACGCGCCTTTTAGGGTCTTGGGTTCCGGTGTAAACCCTAAAACGACAACCTTAGCTGACGACCCAGTAAACTGACTCCATGCAGCGTCCTTCGAGCGCGCTGGTACCTATGAAACACATACTTCGGTCTTCACGGGATCCCAATATTGCTGGTTTGGAAAAGTGTCACGGTAAAAACTAACAATTTAGGTACATGGACACTTTGGGGGAAAAATTCTGAAGATACGACCCCAAGAGATGGCACGGCCCGCTGTCGATGGGTCCGAGCAAAATCCTCAGACAACCCTGCAATCTCAGCCTTATAACCCAGAGGGTCCACATATACTACCATTATGGGATTAGGTCCCAAAAGACCATCCTCAATATAGTTTTTGGCCCCTAATTCCATAATAGCAGTGGATATGGACCCTCTTGGCAACCTAAACCCAAAACCCTAAACCCTAAACCCAAAACCCCAAATCCGGGCCATGAACCCTAGATCCGGTCCTGGCCTATAGGACCATAGGACCCCTTTCAACACCTCCCTAAACCCTAGACCCCTTTGAAACCCCATAAATCAGGACGCCACTACCTCAATCCTATAACCTAAACCATTAAAACTTAGAGTTTAGGGTTTAGGGCAAAACCCTTAAACCCCTGAATCCTATACCCCGAAACCCTAAACCCCTAAACGGGAATCCTACACGCCCCTTAAAAACCCCGCCATGGCCAGGACGCCACTTGGTAACCAAGTGCGGGACTTGACGAGAACCCATCGCTCGAAGAGCCTCAATACGGGTTTCGGGGTTCCTTTGGGGGTTCTATAAGGGTTTAGTAAAGTTTAGGGTTTCGGGGTATAGGATTGAGGGGTTTGAGGTTTATAGGGTATAATTAGGGTTCAAGGGTTTAGAAATGAGAGTTTGGGAGGTTTGGCTTTAGGGGTTTAGGGTTTAGGGCTTGGGGGCTCTATACAGAATCGTAGAAGACTTTCCTGTTCTCATCACATCATGTTCCGATTACATAGGGTTTGCGCGATCTTCGTCTGTTGATTTCTAGGTTTTGTGTTCAAGGCGAGTTCCTAGAAGAACCCTACCGCACACAAACCTAGCATGACAGTCACCCACTGGGAACCAGAAAATGTTGTTTTGGTTTCGTTACATTATAATAGGGATCCAGAAACAAATAAGACAATATACCACTGAACAACCTAGTTTTAGTTTAGTGCCAGTTTGGGTAAACGCTGCAGAAAGGTACGCTGTGTTACGCTTTGCTGCACTATAGCTATGGATTGTAGAAGCTCGGGGCGTTTGTATTCGGCTTATTCCTGATGATCTACCGGAGCGTTGCAAATCCAAATACCGAGACTACTGCAACGAGTACCCTAAAACCTATAACGCAACTCTAAAATCTCAACCCGAGATTTGTCTTAGACCCTAAATCCTTCTGAAGGAAAAGGAGCCCTTAAATCCAACCCTAAACCCCTTTTTACACCTGGACTATGCATATGCCAGGAACCGAGGCGCCGACTGTGCTGTGCCCTACACCCTAAAGCCCTAAAGCCTAAACCCTACAACCCTGAACCCAAAAATCGAAACAGCCCTTTGAACCCCAAACGTGTGAGGGGGCCTTCGCCGTGTAGGCCTGGGCCTTCACGGCGACGCGTACCGCTTCATCCTCCCATGACAGCTTCTTCCCGCCTTGACGCTTGGGGTTCTTGCTTTTAAGGCTTCATGCTTTTTTCTCCTGCCTTCAGGCTTTAGGATGTTATTTTTCAAGGAATTAGGGTTTAGGCTCCTGCCTCCCATCATGAGGTTTTGAGATTTGTTGGGACATGTTCAGGATTCGCTTTTTGTAGGCTTTAGACTTGCTCTTCCTGTCGTCCGGGCCTCATGGCCTTTTTGGGTTTAGGGTGAATGAGGAGGGTTTAGGTTTACGGCTTTAGGGTGCAAGGCTTAGGTTTCCCTTCGGGTTGTGGTTTAGGGTTTCCGGCTGGGGATCAGTTTCGGGTTGAAGCAAACACCTACCCAAAGCCTGCGAGAGAAAGTTCGATCCTGACAACTAAAAGCTGAAAAGCCTTTGCAGACTCAGGCACAATGACAGTCTCTAAGCATAGGGCACCTTGAAAGCGAGACGTACCTTTCAAGAGTCTTGGTTAATGTAAAGAATCAAAAAAAAAGGGATCCTCGTTTTCAATCCCAGCCGATGTATATCAACCCTAAACCCTGGACCCTAAACCCTATATCCCATTCCTAATATAGCAATTCCCCCCCGCCCCCGCCTTTGCCGGACTTCCTGCCCTTTCTCGCATGCCTCCGAGAAACAGGGGGCCATCGGTTCGGGAGCTACCCTAAACTCTCTCGAAACCTACATAGACCACTAGAGCCCTACATCAAAAATCCCAAACGGCTAAACTCCAACACTCTAGCCGCACAGCCCCGAACGCTAAACCCTCGAACCCCTACCCCCTGAAACCCTAAATACCGTACAGCACCCTGAAAGGAACCCTTATCATAACCCTGACGCCCTACACCCAAAACCCTGAACCCTGAACCCAAAACCCTGAACCCCAAAACCCTAAAAACCAAAAATTTAGCCCTTGGCGCCTGGGGGGATCCAAGGCTGGAGGAGGCAACGGATGCTCAAAGGTCCTCGGATGACGGGTTTCGGCTTAGAGGTTTAATGTAGGAACCTGATTAAGAAACCTTGGGCCTTTATTAGGGTTCCTCATATGAATCCTACTATTTTGGGGGTTTTGGGCCCAGGGTTTCTTAATCAGGTCCCTACATTAGGGTTTACAGTTTGGGATTGAGGGTTTAAGGAACCCTCAACCCTGAACCCTAAGGAACAGGAGTTTGGGTTTAGGGACTTATAGGGCTGAATCAAGCAAAGGATCGACTTAGTAGTATAGTATCCTAGCGCCGGCGTGGTTCAAGGGACGAGGGTACCAGGCGTCCTTCAGGAACCTGAGGGAAGACTAGCAAGAATGGGGGATTACTAGGTTCTAGACCCCGTTTGACTTGAGAGGTCCCCCAGACAGTACGGCACCCTTATAAGTAGGACCCTAGGCTCTAGAAGCTGCCCCAATTTAGAGAACTACCCCGATCTCTAATTGTGATGTGCTGGCGTTCTTGCCTCGAGCTATGGTATAGTGTTGGGACAGTGGCGATAAGTTGCCCTAAACCCCTTATAAACCGTAAAACCGTGATACTCTGGATATTTTGGCAAGGCGCTTACGGGAAGCCGGCGTTGCAACGTTGCACCGGACACCACAGGTCCGCGGGCACACAGTCCTGAGTCACTTTACAGGAACCCCAAGGAACCCAAGAACCCAGAGACTCCAATATCCCTTAATTAGGGGATATACCTGAAATCATATTATATAGGGATCCTGCTACAATTTAAGGTATATTCCATATTTAAGGTATATTGGAGTCTCTGGGAACCCTAAAGATCGCGAAACAACACCAAAAAATCTGAGGATCCCTAAGGGAAGCTCAGGAAAGAGCAGGGTCTGAAGATCGATCTGACCGGGTTTTTGCAGAGGGCTCTTTTTTGTTTTTAGGCCACTTTTTTTTAAATGGGGCTCGGGGTTTAGGGTTTAGTGTTAAGTGAACACCGACCGGCGCGAGCCAAAGGTGGAGATTGTTGAATTTCGGGTCTGAGGCCCGGAGCAATCACTTCCAGGTAGCTGCCGAAAAGCCGGAAGCCAACACCCCTCCTGGTAGGCCCTGCCTGAACTACAGCTCTGCTTGGAGGCTGTCGGTACTTTTTGACGGTTTTCCTACGGACCTTGAGACGGTACCATAAAGCCCTTGCTTCAGGGACATAGAAAGGCGAAGTGAACGGGGGGCAGGATTGGCCCTCCATGCGAGGACTCTTATTTGGGAGTTCCCACTACCTGTAGCAAAAACATGTACAATGTATGTAGACACAGATCTGCACCTACAACACCCTGGAAGCTTATATGCGCACACACACACACACAAACAACGGCACTCACCCCAGTCACAAAGTGAAGTGTATGGTGAGAGGAAGAATGGAAAGGTGCAGTGTCGTAATGCTGTACTCGTGGCACTTGAAATGGCCACTACTACTACTATAGAGGCCTAAACAATTACCAATACTATTTTGGAGGTTCCTTATTGTAAGTGTACTGCTATAAAGGGCCTCGAAACCATTTTCTCGTTATTAAGGCCCCTATACTATGCTCCCCCGATGCCCGGGAACCCCAATCCCAAAACTCCTGCAGCGCGAACCCTAAACCTGAACCAAGCCTTTTCCTTGCTACTGCAGGGGCCTTAAACATTAGAATAGGGTTTTGGTGCCCATTATACTATAATTACAATAAGGGACCCCCAAAAAATAGTATAGGTAATTATTAAGGCCCCTAATATAGGACCCTATTATAGATCTTTTATAGACCCCTTTAAGGATCCTTTGAAAGGCAACCCCAGGTTGCTAAAATAAGGCCCCTATATTAAGTCAAGCCAGGGATCTTCACTTTGGGATCGTAACAATAACTCTTCAAGCGTGAGCAGGGGAGGCGCTGGTACTGCCTTGGCCAGTTGCTTGCTGCTGCTGGCCTACTTGGCGGACAGGGGACTTAGTACGTAGGGTTACAAGTAATGTAATCAAAGCTATATATCTACATCTAACCCCAATTAAGGCACCCATAACCCCACCAACTAAGTCCCTTAAATCCTGTAAGTAGGGTGTAGGTTTGGGGCTCAGGGCTTGAAGGAGTCTTCTAAGTTGTGAGGCTGTGGTTCTTTTTGTTTTTGTTGAACCCTCTGTTCTCCCCGCCTAGGTTAGGTTGGATGCCACAGGTGGCTGAGGGAGGGACTGGGAAGACTGTGGTTCTTTCGGTTTGATTTCTTTGGGGCTGGCGGGGGCTTTTGCTTTGATGCTTTAAGGGCTTAATACAAAGGTCTCGACGATTAACATCAAACTTCCTTAAGGTTTCTATGGGCTGATACTGGTTATAGCACTTCCCCAAGCCCAAACCCCATCAATCCATTCAGGGTGCTACAGCATGGGTTCGTGTGGCTACTGCGCGTGGCAAGGGCGCATGCTGCCCGACCTCTGAGAATGCGGATTGAAGAACCTGCCGGAGCTCAGACCTAAGCCCGACTCGTAGGGTCTTCTCTTCCTTGCCCTGTCATACATGCTTCTTTGTACACTCTAAACCTTCAGCCTACTTTCAAAACTTGAACTAGGTATGTGAAAGGCACTCGGCACACCCCAAGACGACCCGAAAC
Source organism: Symbiodinium sp. clade A Y106 (assembly GCA_003297005.1). Taxonomy (NCBI): domain Eukaryota; class Dinophyceae; order Suessiales; family Symbiodiniaceae; genus Symbiodinium; species Symbiodinium sp. clade A. The sequence goes on along the minus strand of BGNK01000038.1, from coordinate 244,985 downwards.
AAAAGGCATCAAGCTCAGCCAGCAGCATTATGTACATGTAGTGCCAAAACCGGATTTCAAACTGGGCCGTAGCTATCATAAGTTACCGTGGTACATATATCATATTTATATGGTTGGTAACTTGTTATTTCGGTAACCCTAAACCCTAAACCCCAAGAAACTTTTTGTGAGCCCTACAGTCGGGGACTCGCGGGCGGACCGCCGGGGGGCCGGGGATGCCTGGGCCCCAAGAATTCGGACTTTAGAGTTTCCTGCGGTTTAGGGTTGAGGGTTTAGGGTTTGAGGTATAGGGTTTAGGGTTCAGGGTTTCGGAAGTCTATCAAACCCAAGGGCTTCGGGGTTTAGGGGTTAGGGGTTTAGGGTTTGACCATGAAGTAGGGTCCCAGTCTACATTGGGGATTTTGGCGGGTCTTTTTATGCGGCCCCTTGGGGATGTTGGTGATTGCATATTCAAAAATTCGGGCTTTGCCACGGGAAGACTAGCAAAATCTTTCTCCTTCATATGAGCTTGCTGGTGTCAGAATTCATAGAAAACCCTATAAGATTTGCGACATGATCACGCCGAAGTTCTCTTCCACAAACACTCTGAACCGACCCCCTAAAGCCCTAACCAACCCCCAAATTTTGATTTTTGAAGCCCTAGACCTTGGCAAGACGAATCTGATTTTTTTTGAAGCCTGGACTAATGCAGGTATATACGGTTTAATATATTAAGGTTTGGGGTTCCTCAGGAAACCCACCCCGCCTACAACAAAATCAATAACAACATCTGTCCCGGGGGCCCATCCAGAAAACTCGTGGGGAACTTGTCCTCGCCTCGGAAACGTGCAGAAGAGGGCATCTCGGGGCGTGTAGGTTTAGTTTCGGTTAACGTAAGATTTCGAGAAGGGTCTGTCAGGGGTCTGTACGGGTCTTAATAGGGTTCGATAGGGGAGTTCTACGGGTTTCTTGCTGACGGCATCGAGAAGGTTGCAACTGCAGCATTTCACCAAGCATGATACCCAACACATGCGACAACAACCGCGTATCGGTTGTGTTCGCGGCCTGTACTAGTAGCAGGTGCTCCATTGCACAGGAACGAACTGTGCAATTGCTCCATTGCACAGGAACTTCCGTCACAAAGTATGTGAATAGGTCGCAACTAAAATGAATGATCTTACGGAGATATAACCCATCTACGACCATGCGGGCTATGGCATCACTTATACGTATCAGCGCGCACCACCCCTAAACCCCTTAAACCCTGAAGCCCTAAACCCTAATCCCCCAAAATCCGAAAACCCTAACCCCTAAACCCTAAAACTCCAAAACCCCCAAACCCTAAACCCTAGACCGTGGCTCTAAGCGCAACAGAACCCAGCAGCCGCCAAGATGCAATGCGCAGGCAAGTTGTCGAAGACCTCGTCCTCGGAAGCACACCTTGCTTAAAGGACCAAAAGGTTTAGTAAGTAGGGTTGTAATGAAGCAACTAAATTTATATATTTTTTTAGTTATGTGTTACATGTATAAGTATGACCCCGATTAATGTAATCCTGCTTTGTAAGTCCCCTGATCCTATAATTTCCTGCGGAGTTGGCTGTGCGGAAGAAGGAGGAAGAGCATGTCCTGGTGCTTTAAGGGTTTGTAGTACCAAGAACCCCTAGACTCAATATAGAGGCCTAAATAATCACCTATACTATTTTGGGGGCTTCCTTATCATAACTATAGTAGTGGGCCCCAAAACCCTATTCTAACCATTAAGGCCCCTATAATATAGTACCCTTATAGTAAGCCTTATAGGACCCCTTTAAAGGAACCCTATTCTAATCATTAAGGCCTCTATAGTAGTCAACATTGAAACCCTGGATTCCAAACAAAGCGTTGACTTAACCATAGAGTCCCTAGAGCACACCCACTAACATCTTCAGAACCCTACAACCCTCAAGCCCAAAGGGTCCATGCAACAACGGTTTAGGGTTTAGTTTTTAGGGTTTAGGGTTCAGGGTCCTATTTCGTATATAATTGAACCCTACAGAAGCCCTGTCGGCCAAAGTATATACTACGTAGGTATAGTACATGCTGCGTACATGGACGGCAGGGTCAAATTCCTCTGATCTTAGTTTCTAGTCTCCCCAGGCCAGGTGGCCCAAAAAATAGGGACCGTCGGACCCTAAGCCCTAAACCTTAAACCCTAAGCCCAAGGGGCATGCATCCGTGGCCCGTCATCTCGGCAGGATCGAACTTTCCTTGATTGGAGGGCAAGCTTAGCCTAATGCGGTTCACGGTTTAGGCTTTACAAAATAGCCCTAAACTCTCAACCCTTAAACCCGAAACCCTGAACTCTCTAAACCTGAGGTTACTGAGCTTCCACTTAGTTCCAGGAGGGTAGAGGCATGTACAGGCGACACAAATTTGTTATGATGACTACAAGTATTGCTGCTATGATTCTTGCTATTGCGATTGTTCTTCTGAAATTCTTGCTGCTACGATGTGGTATTCAGCAGCAATCATTATCATTTTGTTTGGTATTTCTGTTATAGCCATATAATTGTACAGGTACATACTTACATCTGTATGTATATAAATATAAATAAATATATGTATATATATGTATATGTATATATATATATATATATGTACATATATATATATATATACCTATATGTATGTATATGCGTAAGCAAGCACATAAGCAAATATCAAGGAACCTCAGGTGTAGTATTGCTCAGTATTCAGGCCCTGCGTCGGATTTAGGGCGCTAAGATCCGTTCCTTCCTCAACCTGAAAGCCTCAGAAAAGGAGCGCCTGAGTCCTCTGCTACTTTCGGTTTAAGGTGTTCATGGTCTAGGGATAATAGGGTTTAAGGTTTAGGGCCCGTCCGAACCGACATTCAATAAACTCGCGAAACCTCATACTTGAAACGCTCAATCATAAACACCTCGAGCCTTCAAAACATCCAAGTGCCGAAATGCAAGCCTTAAACTCTAAACCCACACTCCCGAACCTGCTAGGCTGGCATCGGCGATCTTCGACGAACGCCGAGTCGGTACACTTCGAGCTTTCGCCCGTTACGACGGATCCAGCCGCACACTTGCACCTTTGCTGTGGGTTCTTTTGACGCCCAGACTGGCACTAATATAGGAGCCTTCATAATTAGAATCGGATTTTGGGGCCCATTATACTATAATTATGATAAGGAGCCCCCAAAATAGTGGATAGGCAATTATCAAGGCCACTATATTATGCCAGGCAAGGTCTGCAAACAAGACTGTAACAGGCTGCCGTGGGTTTAGGGCTTTAAGGTTTAAGGCACTGTTAGGGTTCCCGGTTTCGATGTTTCGGCTTCAGGGCATAGAGGTTTAACGGTTTTGGACCATGGACGATTTTGGCACACCATACCTATACTATTTTGGGGGGTTCCTTATTAGAATTATGGTATCACGGGCCCCAGAACCCTATATTACGAGGCTTGCCAACTCTTGGGTTTACGCTCTCTTTAGACATGAGCGCCCTGCAGGGCATTCCTCTATGGGTCTGCAGGTCAGAAACGGGTGATGCGGCATACTATGCCATAAACAGGCAGGGACAAGAAGACTATAGCTTTCTAGGGACTAAATGGTGATATGAACAAGAAGCTGATTTAAAAAATGGCTCGGGCTCCTGTTTTGAACTCCTCACCTGTTCTCCTTGAGTCCAAGACGCGTCTTGCCGTTGCGCTTGATCCGCTGCCAAAGGCTCGTCTCACGCGGCACTGCTCCCAGAATCGCCTCAGCTTCGGGGCCTTTGGGGTTTTCGGGGCCTTCGGGGCTTTAGGGGTGGAAGGTTTGGGCCCCCGTACTTGGAGGTTCAGGGGACTTATAGTAGCTAGGGTTATAGGTAAGGTAAGTACGGTTATATCCACTTATAATCTGAAGTAAAGTACCTATAACCTCACATACTACATAAGTCTCCTGATCCTCCAAGTAAACCATTCTTGATCTTTTTTTTTCCCTCCTACCTAGCAAGGACAAAGCCCGCAATGCAGGGTAACTCCGAAGAACAGTCGACTACCACTTCAGCTTTCAGGAAGTGAATTGAGGCGTAGAGCACATTTGTCTCCACTTGATCTTTTTGGGTCCTTGGGTTTGCCTCTTTTGGGTGACTCCAAGCGCCCGGACAGAGAGTGAAATGACGAACAGCGGGAGGTACTGCAGCATCCAGAGATTCAAGATGATATTGTAGTTAAGGTTTCGGCGCTCACACTCGGACAGACCAGGTGAGGCATATGGTTCGTAGTTAGGGTTTAGGGTTCGCTATTCGGGCGAGCGGATTTCAGAGAGCTCTGCACTCCCTGAATTCCGTGTGACTTTCAAGGCTACATAAGACAGTCGTTTCATTTCCGAAGCGATGCGGCAAAGCTCCACCCCAATAAACTATAGACCTCGCGCCCCAAACTGTCAACGCTTTGGGCTTAGGGTTGCCAGGTGACCTGATGGCAAGCAGTATCGTTTCTCGCGCCCACGACCTGTCGCACAAGTGAAGGGGGAGCATGCTCAAAGACTGTGTCACATCTCACGAGATGAACAGTCGCTGAATTGTAAACTTGCACCCTCAGCTGAAGCTTCGAGGAAATTCGGGCTCCAACTCTCCCCTCAGCTCCCACTACTTGCACTGCACAACAACAGTGGCGGTCGCCATGGCGATCATGACTTCCATGTCCCCATTGGCATATATGCATGAAAATCTCAGCCGTATATACATCTGCAACACAACAAAATTGCCTTGTGCATCGGGCTTGCATAGTCTAGCCCGGAAATGCTGAACCGTTCGTGGTCTGAACCCTGCATTTATCAATCCTGCGCTTACAGGACCTGGCTGGCTCATGAAGGAACCTAACTAAGAAACCTTGGGTCTTTATTGGGTTCTTGATAAGTAGCCGAATAGTTTGGGGGTATACGACCAGGGTTTCTTCATCAGGTTCCTACATTTTACCACGAATGACATCTTGCGTGTAGGCCTGTCAGGTTCAGGGTTAAGGCAGTTGGGAATAAGTATGCCAGAGAGAAGCTAAACACATCCTTGGAGTCCATGTTGCAAAGGTGGTGAAGAGCTCGATGTTCAGAGGGTTCAACGTTCGAAGATCCAAGCTGATCCCGAAAGCCCTTCCGTGAACTCTGCCCAAAAGCGCAAATCTCCAACCCCGGAGACGCTCAAAATACAGCCCAGAACCTGAAACTCTAAATCTTAAACTCGAATTACAACCCAGAAACTAAACCCCAAAGCAGCAGCGACCTTTGCCTTCAGACTTCTCCCCTCAAAAGGTGCCCCCGCCTCCTCGTCAGAGCTCGGGACTTCTGCAAATGCATAGGAATGCGCCGGCTTCTCGAAGAAATCAGGCCTTGGAAGGACAAAGCCCGCATTGCAGGGTAACTTCGCGGTAAGATTTGAAAGAAGCTACAGAGGTGGCAGCGAAAGGACGACTCCACCTCAAACAACTGGCTGGCTCAAGGTGACAAACGAATCTTCGTACTGACCTCAGGGTTTGAGGTTTGATGCTCGATGGCTCAGGTAGTTTAGGGTTCAGGGTTAAATTTAGATCCGTTTTAGGGGCCGTTCATAAAGCTGCCATACTGTTCTCGGGGACGAAAAAATGGACTCTAGTTTAGAGAACTAGTGGGGCATACGCCTCAACCAAGCGGCACCGATGGGTCTGCCACGACCGACTCATTGGCGGTGCCATCCTGCATCTGCATCTAGATCATGTAATATAGGGATCCTTATAGGGAAAAGGTTTGGGTGTATTGAATATACAGCAGCCGTGATCAGCAACGTCAGTTGCGTTACTCATTATTCTGCCTTTTGTCAACTAGGTTCCCCAGTAGCCCCTTAATAATAAGGGTACCTCAAGTCTCAGAGAGCGGTCATGTCATGTAGGGGAGCCGGATTAGCTCAACTTTAGAAGAATCTTCTGGATTTCCAGAATGATAGACCTGGCATCGTTGGCCTCAGTATTCAAGGCGCGAGACGTACAAGGCCGCCCACAAAAAGATTTGAGCCTCTTGGCGAAGTTAGGGCATCTAGTGAAACAGGAAACGCAGAATCCATCTCTGCACGTGAGATCAAAGGGAACGTAACAATGCTTGCCCTTTTGCCAAAGCCCGACTAAGCAGGACCAACGACCCTGCATACCGACAAAGAAAGCGTTTCTTTGGGGGGCAGTGCAAAACGCGTCAAGAAACGAAGAAAGTGACGGGGAATCGAGAGACTGGGCGTCAGAAAGAAGAGACTCGAGCGAATCATCTAAAACAGGTGCTCCGTTCTCACCGACGCGGAGCTCGATCCCACAAAATTGCACCTTGTTGATCACAGTTTGAAGAGAGCCCAAAACCTGGTCACAGAAGGAGGCCAGTTTCGCAAGAGAAGACTCTTCAGGACCAGAACACGAAGAATGAGCACGCTTAGAGTCACACATCGAAGGAGCTCTGCCGCAGAAACAACACTTAAAGTCACGAGAAAAGGTCCACGCACCGATCAAATGACCAGTCTTGTAACAGGCAATTCTTTTTTTGAATTTGGCCCACGTGCGCTGCAAAGCAAGAAGAGAAGCAAGAGGAAGTTTGCAGCCTAACGCACTAAGAATCGCATCATGAGGAAGAATAGGCAAATCCTCGGCAAGAAACTGCTCCAAACCACCACCCGCACGGACGAAAATCTNTGAGGAAGAATAGGCAAATCCTCGGCAAGAAACTGCTCCAAACCACCACCCGCACGGACGAAAATCTTATCATCCACGCTTTTGTATCTGCAGTCGGCAGCTTGACAAATCTGAGAACAGACGGACCACCAAGGAGGCGCCGAGATTTTGGGAAGCGGCTTGCGCAGCGAAGACACCAAAGAAACGACATCACGACTATGGCAACCATCAAGGTCCTCGACTAAAACCGCAAGGTGCTCACCCAAGTTCATCTCGAACTTATTACGAAGATGACCAGACAAAACCGAAGGAAAAACGCGCGAAGACTGAACAGGCGGAAAACCAAAAGGACAAGGCCAAACCGCGGGGAGAGATCTGTGAAGATATCTCTTCTGACCGGTTTCCTGAACAGAAATACCACAGCGAGTCCAAAGAGCTTCACTAAGATTTCTGAACGAAAAAGTAGCTTGAAGAACCGTCAGCCCTTTAGCTTTGAAACAGTCAGCCGCGGGACCAACCGACTCAAGAAAAAGAGTGAAGGCATAAAGCCAAGAGACTTCACTGCTGGCAGAATCATCTCTGCTCCAAAGCGACCAAAAGAGAAACAGATTGGCAAAGAGAGGAAGCGAACCTCTCCAGGAGGTCCACTCAGCACGAGAAGTAAAAGGAGACCAATTAAGTNGGCAAAGAGAGGAAGCGAACCTCTCCAGGAGGTCCACTCAGCACGAGAAGTAAAAGGAGACCAATTAAGTTTAGGCATGGAGGTAAACGACGGCCATTGAGTGCGAGGGTGTTCAATACGACCCACCTCAGGAGTCGAGAAAGAAGTAGAAGTGCTTTTGTCAGGAGAACACCGACTTTCTCTCTCAAAAGCCATCCAAAGAGAAAGAGTTTCGCACGCCCAATGCTGGTACTTGTCCCACTTGTTTTGGACATGAACCGGCATGTTAACAGTACAAACAAGCATGTTTTGAGCACAGCGAGGCCAATCTCTGGAAGGAATAATAGGGCAACGATCCCTCATGTGCTGAAGCTTGGGACACTCGTTGAGGAAATGATAGATATCAGCCGACTCACCTTGACAATAAGGGCAAAAAGAATGAATCTGCTTATTCATTCGNATAATAGGGCAACGATCCCTCATGTGCTGAAGCTTGGGACACTCGTTGAGGAAATGATAGATATCAGCCGACTCACCTTGACAATAAGGGCAAAAAGAATGAATCTGCTTATTCATTCGCCACAAACGAAGCGGAGTAGGATGGGCATTCGAAAGCGTACGAGCAAGAACATGCCACAAGGGATGCTGCCTGTTCCATGCTTTAATCAGCTTGCGCGAAAATTCAAGACAGGCCTCCTGACAACCCTCCCAAGACGCCCCGAGATTGAGACGGAGAGCTCGGCGGAGGGCATCTCTGAGATGATGCTTCAGAAGATTCAAGTCGGTTTTGCCAGGAATCCAAAGAAATTGGCAATGAGTGCTGATGCAACCGTCGTGACGAATATGCCAGTTCAAGTAAGATAAATCATCAAGAAAAAGACGAATGGGGCCTAAACCAGACTTACGCCCGCTAATCGTGCTATAATCGCAAGGAGAACCTAAAACACCGTGTTTCTGGAAAACTCTTTCCCAGNAGTAAGATAAATCATCAAGAAAAAGACGAATGGGGCCTAAACCAGACTTACGCCCGCTAATCGTGCTATAATCGCAAGGAGAACCTAAAACACCGTGTTTCTGGAAAACTCTTTCCCAGCGAGTCAGGGAAGAGTAAACCAAAACAGACTTGGGATCAAAGCGATGACAGGGAAGCACAAAGGCCAGGACGGCGTTGTGATTGGAGAGAGGGCAGCCAAACGAGAGACTCAAGCCCTTGCCCCTAATAGCATCCAAGTCGCTATTAACCGGCCGAATCATACTCGAAGTGTAAGCAAACTTCGGCAAAATAATGGAGGTGTACACGTAAGCACAAACCTCCTTTGTGATGTTCTCACCAGCCTTTTGAAGCATATGGAAGACACGCTGAGCTTCCGCAACTTTATCGGCAAAAAATCTCGCACGGGAGGTTTTGGGAAGAGGAAGCGGAACACCAAGATACGTGAAGGTAGTATCCGAATCAACAGGATTACCGTCTTTCCAGTGAAGAACAGACGGACCATTGACCGAAAACTGCACAGATTTAGGGCGCGTGTTGAAACCAAACGTATCGTCCCACGTCTCGATACTGGCAAAGAGATGTTGGAAGATATCAACATCTTCACGCGTATACAAACCGGCAAGTAGCATACGGTAATAAGGGTACCCTTTTTTCTACTATTCGGTTTTAATAAGGGAATCTCCCTGGGGAACCTAGTCAAAGGGAAAGCAAGCGACGCTCTCAAGGTCCCAGGTACTGTGGGGGCAAGCTTCCCGCCGCATGAACTCCCAAAATCGTACGGCTTACCAGCTAACCGTGCCACCGGACTGGCAAACCCAAGACCCAAAAATCCTCAAGCATGCGGCGCCTGTCATGCATGCTTAGAACTTCACTGTTACAAGCGATTCTGGTCTCAATCATGCTCTATGTCTTCAGTTGAGGGTAAGCAACAGAACACAAAGCGCCGAAACAAGGCTTTAACCGGTGCGTTGACCACGAGGCTTTGGGGCTCAGGCTTCCCATCCGCAAGGATTGAAAAAGAAAGTGCTGACGCTCCCAGGAGCACCAACACCCAGACTCTTTAAGGTTTACTTGTTGCACGGCAGCAAGCTTGAATAGTCTTGTTAAGGTGCGTGTGTCTCACCTTAGTGATCCAGCTTGTCTTTCAAGCGCTTTCAAGTCTGCCTGAACCGCAATCTCCGAGCTTCTGCTGGTGTAGTGACATACTGTAGGGGCCATAATAATTAGAATAAGGTTTTGGGGCCCATTTTACCATAATTATACTCAGGAACCCGTAAAATAGCATCGGTATTTACTTAGGCCCCTACATTATGGTACCCTTATAGATCCTTTGCAGTAACCCTTATAGACCCCTTGAAAGGAGCTCTTGGCCTCTATATTAGTAACTAGGCAGGCGACCAAGCCCCAACAATGAAGCCTGGTTCTCTAGGGTTTAGGGTTTAGGGCTTAGGGTTCCTTCAAGAGTTCTGTAGGGTTCAGGGTTTAGGGGAGTTATAAGTAGGGTTAAGGGCCCCATTACCACATTAAAGGGTCTAGGGGTTTAGGTCTTAGGCTTTGGGGCCTAAACAAGTTCGAAGTTTGAGGGTTGACGGGTTTAGGTTTAGGATGTAGGACCACTGTAGGATTCGGGGATACTCACTGAAGCCACCACTTAAACCCATCCTCTCATGATGCTATCGCACCATTGAGACATTTGACCCACCCACCAACGAACAGATGCACCTTGCCTGCCGCCAAATAAACATACTACGAAAGCTGCGAGTAGATTTGTATTTGCGAACGCACCCTGAACCCTAAACCCACCCCTAAACCCTAAATCCTAAGGGCCAGAGTTAAAGCCACCCTTATGCGCCATATAAACGAAATCCGAGAACTGAAGCCTCGCAAGCCTAACAGGCTAATTCCTCGCTCCCGATTTACACGGGAGGTACCTGTATCAGAAAATGTGTACTTCCGAAAAAATGGAGGCAATAAGCAGGAATTAGACTGTAGTTTCGGGTTTGAGAGCCTTAAACAGCAGTCAGTGGCATCTTACAAGAACTATCCTCGGAGACTGGAACCTTGTCCCAGAAGGGTTCAAGTATTGAATGGCAGGTAACCTTGGATTCACCGCTCAGGGACTTAATCTGCTTATAACCCTAATTAAGGTACCTATAAACCCACTTACTAAGTCCCCTGATCCTGCAAGTAGACCCTTTTCTTGCAACTGGGCTTGGGGACTAGCCAGAACGAAAGGCCGTGATGCAAGTAGACCTTGTTTCGAACCCAGACTTTACACCCTAAACCCTAAATCGTTTTAAACCCTAAACCCCAAGCCTCTACAGACCTCTTGGACAAACCCCTAAAGGAACCAAGTAAACCCTACCTCCAAAAGCACCCTAAACCCTAAACCCAAAACCTATATAGACCGATTAGAGAAACCCTTAAAGGAACCAAGTAAATCCTAATTAAATTCCCTCGGAGTACAGTAAACCCCAAAAAGTTGGAAACCCTATAGCCTCAATCCTTAAGAGTAATGTTTCGGGAATCCCAGCACTATTTGGCCTTAATCCGGTTTCCAACTTTATGAGGTTTACTGTAGCCAGAAAATCCAACATCCCTGAACAAAGGAATATACCTTAAATTATAGTAGGATCCCTAATATGATTTAAGGTATATTCCTTAATTAAGGGATATTGGAGTCTCTGAGTAGCCAAACCCATCCTCGAACTCAACTTGGAAGGGCGGGTAGATGCGGAAGAGGTTTGCGATGCTGATGCGCAGCTGATCCAGGCCCACCTGGTCAGGGTTATAAGCTTAGGGTTTAGTGGTTTAGGGAGCATGCTCCCCTAAAACACTCTAAATCCTAGAGACTTTAAACCAGTTATGGGGGATTCTAAATCCTAAACTTTGAACCAGTTATGGGGGATTCTGAGCAGACGAGCGAAAGTCAGAAGGGCCGCAAAAAGTTTCGTCTTCAGCGAAGATGGGTCTGGTACGGAGGTCTTTGCTTCAATCTACATGAGCTCGTTCGGGGTGTTGAATTCTTTGAGGCATTCCCGCCTCATCCGGAACATGGGTCATATCTGCGGCATCGGGGTCCACATAGACCAGATCCGGCCGGAAATAGACGTTACGATCCAACTGCGATGTATTCAAAGACACCGGTCTCTCTCCATACTTGCTTCCTCCTTTATTTGTGTAGGTTTCAAAGGTGATTCCTTCATAGGCGTCGTTTGAGACATCGATGTCGCAGTGTATCCCGGTGGAGGTATCGTAGCAAGCCCAGTCGGATGCGGGTGGTACATGGCTACTCGGCAGGCTCTTCACCGTGAGCTGGCAGAGCTCCATGCACGGAACCATGAAAGACTCCTCAAGATTGTGCTCATCCATACCTCGGTTTTCAAATCTTGTCTCTGGAAGTTTGTAGCCTCCGTTTTCCTGTTGGTACACAGAAATGCGACTGAGCCTCGCCAGTGTATTTAAACCTTACAGTAGACCTCGATAGGCTTACACCGTAGATGACGATGAGGGTGGCGGTGATTGCCTTCCCGAAGTTGATTCTTAACGACTTGAACTGTTTTGGAGTTCGCAGTGTGTTCTTAGCTTGGAAGTGTATGGTTGTTATGTGCTTTTTTTTGAGGCTTTAACCCATTGTTCTAACACCCTCAGGCAAGAAACAAAAACAGATTGTCCCAAACTTGAGCGTCTGCAAGCCCGAAAACCCAGAACCCCAAACCCTGCCAACCCTGAAGTCATAAACTCAACCAAGAGCAACGCCACAGCCAGGCCACCGATGAACTCCATGTAGTTGGCCAGAGAGTCAAAGGTCGTGTACAACAGCCCCTGCAAGCATTTCGACACCTTTCTGGGGCTCCTGTGGTTTGTTTGGGGTGTCTCTTACTTGGAGGCTCATGGGACTTAGTAAGTAAGGTTATAAGTAGGTTATAATTAGGATAACCCCACTTAGGGGACTTATAACCCCAATTATAATTTACTTACTAAGTCCCATGATCCTCTAAGTAGTGTGCTTGTCAAGGAGTACAGGGGTTTAGGGTTTAGGGCGTAGAGTCTATGTGGCCCCAGTGGTTGGCTTGTCTATTCGCTTCGGCGTGTCGGGTTTAGGGTTCAGGGTGCTGAAATGGATGCTAATGTTGGCTTTCGGATAAGCAGTGGGAAGAAGGAAAGGCCCGATCCTGCTTGTCTAAACCTGAACAAGGCCTAAACCCCAAGCCCTGAAGCCCATGCCCCAAACCCGTTTTACACTAAGACTTGCGCGCCAAGGCTGGAAACCGGCAAGCCCGAAAACAAGAGCGTGCAATCTTACAGGTGTATCATGCTGTTGAACAGTTACCAAATGTTGCTGGAGTATATCATGCTTGAGTATGAAGGAGTCCTGATGGTGTTATGTGCTCATTATGCAGGCCCCGATAACATTCGGCAGGAGTCTCCGAAATCCCTAAACCCTAAAACCCTAAACCCGAAGACCCTGAGAGATAAATTTTGGGGGTTCAGGCTTTGCGAGTTAATGCTTTGGGGCTCAAGGCCTAAGGACCGGAATCAAATCCGTCAACACCTTGATTTTCAAACTCTGATACTGCAAAGCTCCCAGGGAGCTGGATAGTGTATTAAGTGTAAAGCAGGGTTTAGGGCCTGGGGTTTGGGATCCAAGAAGGCCGTGAACCCGAATCATAGGATCGCTAAGGTTTCGGATAGGCTTCTGAACGGTTCCATGATGTTCTAATACGTCGCTTTCATAAGGCTCTTGTGCTCGGACCCTGAACACTTAGAATAGGGTTTGGGGCAGATTATAACATACCTATATCGGGCATACAAGGGGATATTTGGACCCTATAGGCCACGACCTGGACACTCTTTGGACATAGCAAGACGGGCTAAGAGATAATCTGAGGAGGCCATAGACTGTTGAACCCCAAACCATCCAACCTCCCTCCCCGCGTGCCCAAAACCTGAAGCCCGGAAAAGCCCAAATCTTCATCCTGCATGTCCCAAACCCCGAAGCCCTCAGCCTCACAAGGCATCAGGGTTTAGGGTTTTAGGGCTTTAGGGTTTTAGGGTGTTAGGGTGTTAGGGTGTTAGGGTTTAGGGCTTAAGGTTTTCAAGGACACTACACCATTGACTGCCACGCAAGCCCTAAACTCCATAAACGTTCTTGTCTGCAGCCAATCCTACCATCCTCACTACTAAAGCCGTTCAAGCCCCGTACGCTGCCGTTTCTCATTCGCCTGCTTTAGCAGCCTTTGAAAGGACCTCCCGTAAAGTCCCAAACAAACCATACAAGAGCCATTTGCAAAAACCCATCCTCCAGCTCTAGCCCTAAAACCTATATACATAATAGGCATTTACTAAGCCTAGGGGTGTGTAAGCCCCAAACGCGCAGAGCATCCAGCCCTAAACCCTAAACCGTATACACCCTATATAAGCTACTAAACACTAAACTCGCCAAACCCTCTAAACTTTAAGCCAACCCTATAAACCGAAAGAGCTAAACACCCTATAAACTCCAAACCCCTAAAAGCCCGAAGAAGGAACCCTTAAAGGAGCCTGGAGCTCGCTAAAATGAACACGGTCCGGCTTTCCGTCCGGGGTGCCTGGCCGAGTTTAGGGATAAAGCCCGTGGAACTGTAAAACCTTGAACCTCTAAATTCTCTCTTCTTCAACAACCGGGCGCCAAAAAGTTTAAACTTTCTAAGATAGAGCTAATGTATATATATATATATAAGGCCAAAAAGTCTAAAGTTCGCCCGTTCACTATCTAAGAATTGGGCTCAGGAGCTTGGGGTTCGGGTTCTACAGCTTGGGTTTACGGATCCCGCGTTCCCATCGGGAAAGGTGCCTTAAAGGGTCTCCTCCGAAGCAGCCTGTAGTGGTATACAATACCAATGGCGGCTCAACTTGAACTGCTGCAGATCTTCCCGAAGGTGTGGGTTGGGCTTAAATTTGTGGCATTTCAGGCTTAGGAATAGGGTTTGTGGAGGCTGTTTTGGTTGCGGATTGAAGATTCAGGGGGTCTGCTTTTGATTTTCTCCCACCCGCTGTCTGTTTTAAGATTCAAGGCTTGGATTCAGGGTTTAGGTTTAGGGTTTCAGATTTTGGGTTCAGGGTTATTGTTTAGGGTTCAGGGTTTAGGGTTGGGTTCAGGGTTGAAGGTTTGAGGGTTCTTGTACATGACTTGTCAGGGCTCGGCGGGTATGGTTCAGGTCCGATGGGCGCCAAACAGCATACTATAGGGGCCTAAAAAATTACTAACACTATTTTGGGGGGTCCCTTATTATACTTATAGACTTATAGTATAATGGGCCCAAAAACCCTATTCTAGTTGTTAAGGCCCCTATATTGTTCTATGTTCAAGGGCCCACTTACAAGGAATACTTACAGTAAGGATGCCACTGTTGCAGGGTGTATGATAGGGCGCCTTCTTTTTGTGAACTTTCCATAAACTTATAAGTGACCATCCTTCCCATGGGAGGGGCATAAGGACATCAACTGCTCTTCTAGCGCATCGATCAAGATGGCTCTGGCTCAGGAGCAAACAGCAGATCTTCGAACCTCCGTGAAGGAAAGCAACCCAAAATCTCGAGCCAGGCTTCCAACTAAACTGACCGGTCAAACCCAAAGCACAAATATCTAAACCCAAACCCTAAAACTCGGAAACTCGAAGCCCTCAGAGGTACCGCTGTGATTGCTTACCCTCTGGAACCCCCAAACCTACACCCATATCTCTAAACTCCAACCACCAAGCCCTAAAGGGCGACCATGAACCTTGTAAACTCAAACAGAAACCGTACATAAGATTCCTAATTAAAAACTCGTAACAACATGTAGCACACTATGAATATCCTATCCCCGCCTACCGAACAAAGCCATCTAAGCACTGCAAAACCTCACACCCTACTTTCTAGACCCAAAACCCTTAACCCTGGACGCTAAACTCTGAAAGACCCTAAATCAAAAAAACTGAAAAAAAAACGACGAGCTCTACGAGCCCGCCTGGCCAGGTTCCGGGATGCCGGCTGATTCGATCGCAGGAATCGGAAACCACCTCTTGAAGGGCTCCGAAGGCAGTTATAATGGGGTTTAAGGTTGCTTTCAAGGTTTATAGCTTTAGGTATGGGTTTAATTAGACCCGAAAGCTCTACCCTAAACCCTAAACCCTAAACCGTGTCTAAGCCGTAGACAACCCTAAAATGGTTTACGGCTTAAAGCTTTCGGGTTTCGGTGCTCTCGGAGAATCCAGGCGAGGCGAAAGCTTATAGGGTTTAGGGCTTATAAAATACCTCAATAATTGGGTGCTTGGACTTGGACCCTTCAAAGTTAAGGTTGTTTTTGAAAGAATCCCAGAAAGTTGGAACATGGGTTTAGGAGGATTGGTGCTGGGATCCCCTATACTTTACCTTAAGGGCAGGAGGAGAATGATGTTCCAACTTTCTGGCTTCTACTGTATAGGGTTTAGGGCTTATAGGGCCCCCCAGGTGGGATGTTTAGGATTTAGGGGTTTAGGGTTTAGGGGGGTAGCTGGAGCAATCCTAAAGAAGAGTCCTTATATACGGGCCAACCCGCCCTCAGGGTTAGCGCTTTGGGAGTTGTTGGGCGGTTTCACGCGCTTTTTGCTTATGTCGAAGAAGGTAGATTAGGCTTTGGCTTGGTATTGATTTGAAACGGCAACAAGTAACTGGTAGGCCCAATGGAAACCCTTCCCCTGAGCCCCATACGTTTCAAAACCCCTTGTTACCCTTGCGGCACCTCTTGGTCACATAATGGCTCATGACCGAGCAGGCTCTCCGCCTCATCTCCTCAGAGGGATTCGCGGTTTGGGGCCCTACAAGTTTTCGGGCAAAGCTTAGAGTCTGCTTGAGGTTAAGGGTTCGGGCTCTGAGCAGGCCCAGTGCCTAAGTTTCTTGCTTGAAATGCAATACAAAGTCTGGGGTATGTGCAAAGGTGCAGAGTCTGGGTTGGTCAATTCGTTGTAGGATCAGAAAGTACAACTTCGGAATGCTCACGGACCAATAACTACCACCTGAGCCTGCAATCTGTGGAGACAGACATCCGCATCGGTTTCAGGAGATGTTGGGCTCCAGGGATTGGAGTTGCTGCGCTCCGTAGTCGCCCAGCCCCCAGCAGGGTTCCCTCGCAAAAACTCGCGTGGCTCCTTATCCCCCAAAATGGCTGTGGCCAAAAGCCACCGACCCCGTTGCTATAACGGGGTCCGCCGTCCACAACTGACGCTAAGTTCGAGTCTCATGGGGGTAAAGCTCCATGCGATAGCCAAAGAGGAGAACGGAACTGTAATTACGTACTGTCACCCACCATCACCAACCTAAACGCAAAATCCTAAACCCCCAACCCAATCCGGAAATTACCCTATTTTGAACCTTAGCAGAACCCTCACAAAATCTATACTTGGCCAGTCGCTAGAGCGAAGTCCTGCAGCTAAGATGAAAGCGCCACCAATCTGGGTTTGGAGTTTAGAGTGGGCATCCCTTGCAAGTTGATTTGGGGTTTAGGGTGCAGGGTCAGGGTTTTGGGAGTAGGGATCAAACTGGGACATATCAGGAGTAAGACCTAGGCTTTCCGTACCATGGTAGCTTAGACGACCTTAAGCTCCGAATCAAGAAAATCTGGTCGTGGTGTAAGTGTTTGGGATGTTCAAATGACGTGTCCCTATTGAAAGACCCAGAGCTGTAAGAATGAGTTCGATTCGCTAGCAGGTCTCCCTAAAAAGACTTAGCTTAAACCCTAAACCTCAAACCTCGCTAAAAAGCTTCGTCAGAAGTTCCTTTTTTGAACCCAGACTCTGCTGATCAGCTGGGAAGCAGCACAGGAAATGACACTGATATAGGAGGCGGCTTTCCTTTGTTAGGGTAAACCCTGCACCGCTTTTTGCTACTGGGCTCAAGTCTAGAAACCGCAAAAGCCTAAACCCTAAATTCACCAAACTACCTGTGGAGAACGCATGAGGTACCCTTGTCCAGGAACCCTTGATGGAGTGCTAAACACAAAGCCTAAACGCAAAACCGCGAAACCTTAAACATCAAATAAACCCCTAACCCTTGATCCCTAAATACTAAACTCTAAACCGCTAAATCCCCAAAACCCTAAACTGCAAAACCGCGAAACCCCTTAACATCCTTACACCCCTAACCCTTGACCCCTACACCCCTAAGCCGCTAAACCCCCAAACCCTAAACCCTGAACCACTAAACCCCCTAAACCGTAAACTGTTAGTCTACGGGCTCTCCGACTCCAAGCGGCTCCAAGAAATCGCCATAGGCCACGTGCCATCGGTTGAGATGAAAAGAGATCCCAATACCCCCAGCAAGCAAGAAACAAACACAGGGTTGAAGTTCGGGTTGAAGGGTTTAGAGCCTTGGGATCTATTCTTATACCCATCATAGCAAGCAATGTCCCTGAAATTGTGGAGGCGTCCGGGATTCAAGATATACTTCCCATTCAGGGGAGTTGGCCTCGCTGCGAATCCAGAGATTCGGTTGGAGAATGTGTGTAGGTTCTGATAGCGTTCCGTACAACAGGATCCTTCATTCCGAGATATTGGAGCGGGCGGAGAAGTTGGCAAACAACAAAAGGCAGTCGCCCTGGCTTGGATGCTTGAGCCAGACTGCCTCTCAGTTCAGGAAGTAGTTTGTAGAGAGCACCATAATTACCCCTCTGGTGGGAGATGCTCCTTTAGTCATTGATGATAAGATGACCAAGAAAAATATGAGGAACATTCCTTAACAAAGTGACACAAGGGATATCTCGGGTGCACTTTCTGAAAACTTGGAACAGTGCCGCTGAAGTATGTTATCCTGTAACTACCCAGGTCTACAAACATAAAACTCTGCACAAACTCCATTAAGCACCATTTCGAACACAACACCCTGTAACATCGCAAGAGACCTTACAAAAGCCCTATTTGCCAGCCTCTTGGTTGGTGAGCCCCGTAATCAAAGCACCGGTGTCGATGAGCGCGTTGCATCGGTTCTGATGCCTTCGATTGGCTGGGCTGCTAGCAGAATATGCAGATCTACATATTTACAAATATATAAGTATATATTATACCTACATATATATATGTATGTATGTATGTATGTATATGTACAAAACTTAGAAACAGATTTAGAGATAAAGATGAACAGATAATTACAATCATAAGTACATGCATTTTAACTCCAGAGGCTAAGGGCATGTTCTTTAACTTTTAATTCGGAATCAGCGCGAGCTTTAATGCGCAGTGACAGATGCTGCTTCCACAGAGAGAAGCCGCACAACATGCAGAACAACCCAATTACCACGAGAGCAGTCGGTCTAGTCAAGCTGGCTTCCCAATAGATATGTTAAAGGCACTGCTAATTAAAAGCTAGACTTCTTTTCGGGAATGGGGCAGCCGGCAAATTGAAACTTCGGGTGGGCATCGGGCTCGTGAACCCAAAGGGTTTCAAGTTTTAAGTTTTAAGGTTTCTGCTGTAAAACAACCTGAAGCCACAATTGCGCCCGGAACCGACAACCTTACAAACACAAATCCGAAAACGGGTTTAGGGCTTAGGGTTTAGGGGTTTAGGGGTTAGGGGATTAGGGTTTAGGGGTTTAGGGGTTAGGGGTTTAGGGTTTAGGGGTTTAGGGTTTAGGGCGTCGCAGGGTCTTGTCCAGTACGTATGTTTGCTTTGAGCCCAACCAGCCCTTCCCCCAAAATTGAACCTTAGTCCAAACCTGCAATGCCTCCCAAATATGCGTAGCTTTCACGCCAAAGCCGAAAAGACGCTGTACACTGTAAACTCACCAAATTTCCTGACACATGTATAATCACAAATACCCCAACGAACCGAAATCTAATCGCTGCCCCCTAACATTAAACCCCCCCTAATATAAAAACACCCGGCCCCCGGGATTTCTCGGTTTCGGGCCCACAATTGAAAGTTAAATAAAAATAGGATTGGACTAGTTTTAATAGAGCCAAAGACTACAGCAGTACTAATCAAACCGAAGAGACCAGAGCTTTAGGGCTTAGGGGTTTAGGGCTCAGGCGGCTCAGGGCTAAAGCTTTAGGGCTTTGGGCTTTATGGCTCAAGGTTTAGGGCTTAGGGCGTTAGGGTTTAGGGCTCAAGGTTTAGGGCTTAGGGCTTCGGGCTTCAGGGCTTCAGGGCTCAAGGTTTAGGTCTTAGGGTTTGGGGTTTCAAGCTTTAATTAATCAGGGCTTTAAATAAGTATAGAGGCTACAGGCCTTGAATAACTAGCATCTGGGAGTCGGGGTAGTTTTAATATTAGGGGGGGTATTGTTTGGGACAGCCGGAACGGCTGTGCAGGAATTGGTCGCTGCACATTGAAATCCGAAAGGGTAGCTCTCCAAATTCGGGTCCCTTGTTAAGCCCCAAAATAATACGGGGGGCTTATAAAGAGAACCCACAGAAAAGGACCCTGATCTAGAGAATGCCCAAATCGAAGTCTGCAAGCCTCGGCTGTTTGCACTCCGAGGCGCGCAGCTTCGATGATGCTGTCCAGGAGCAGCTCCACATTCCAGCCTTAACTAGTGATTCGAAACCCTTTTGAACGAGGTCGTTCTTCTGCCGCCATGAAGGATACGAATACCTTCTGGTTCAAGAGACCTGTGTCGGCTGGGTCTTGGTTTCTCTTTACGCGTAGCATTTGTAGAGCTAGCTCGATAAGTCGAGAGCCAATTGTCTACGATGATAGGTTCTTGAATCTGATGATGCGAGTGCAGCCCGTTTCGCGAATCCTGGTTGCGGCATCGCCGCCCAGAAAGGTCGAAGACCCGCCCGTCGCGAAAAGATTCATCATCTCTGTGTTTGCTCGTATTCTGGATATGCTGTCCAGTCTACCACCCCTCCTTTCACGTAGACTGCCCAGAGCCTCCAATATCCCTTAATTAAGGAATATCCCTTAAATCATATTAAGATCCCTAATATGACTTACGAATATTCCTTAATTACGGGATATTGGAGGCTCTTGGTGGTGAGGAAGGCATCTTTGAGGCTTGCCTCAAGATGAGCTTCGAGCTCCATTCGAGGATGATCTTCTCGTTGGCCTCGCGAACGCCTCTGGCAAGACTGGGAATGCCAGCCACTTCTCCTGCCAAGGAGGCATCGACCACAATTGAAGCCATAGCCCCTGCAGTTGTGTTCTTGGAGACTTCGCTCGGCTTGATGCCGAGTCCATGTGCAGCCACCTGCCTAAAGTAAGGGACACTTGTGTCTGCGAACTGCTTGAGCGACTCACCGACGCCTTTGGCAGATGATTGCCGTATTGCGCGGGCTCCAATGCCTCGACTGGCGACAACCAGAGTCGACGGTTGAGAATGGGGTTTTAATGAGGAGGGAAATGCTATGAGGGTACTACTTAGGGCCCCCATAACGCACATAAACCAAAATGATTATGTCAGGTGGGATATCACTGTAAAATGCTTCTGCTTATGTCCTTTTTGGGTCCCGAACTACTAGGGGTTGGGAGGCCCTAAACCCTAAACCCTAGGGGCGATTTCGGGTTTTCTCAAAGAGTGAAGTCTTTGGCGGCTCAGAACTTCCAGTTGAAGGCCCTAATATAGGGGCCTTAATAATTAGAATCGGGTTTTGGGGCCCAGTATACTATAACTATAATATAAGGCTCCCCCCCAAAAGAATAGAGGTAATTATTGAGGCCCCTATACTAAATCCTAACCCCTAAAGCCCAGACAATGCTCCAGTCAAATCTTCAGCCACCCTGGAAGCCGCTATAAAGAGGAGCGCTCCCCATTGGTAGAGTTTAAGGTTTAGGGGTGTAGGGGTTTCGACTTTAGGGCGCTGAGCCTGTACTTCTCAGGATTATTAGGGTTTAGGATTCTGGATTTTCGGGCTTAGGGCGAAATGCCAAAACCCAACCCCCAGCTCCAAAATCACGGAGCAAGGAACGGAGGGCTTCTGCAGTAGGATTTGGGCTCGAGGCGCCTATTTGCTTACAGCCCGTGGCTTTCTTTGATAAGGACGTCGTTGTTTAAAGCGACCCCAAGTCAGTGCCACTTAAACGCCCTTAGCTGGACCCCAAACCCCTTACCACGTGTGGCTCAGAAGAGGTGTGGCCTGGCTGCACGGCTTCGAAGGTCACAACCTCTCCGACCGCTTCAGCTCCGCAGCAATCCGGGTTTAGAGATTGGGGATTTTTGTCCTGTTCGTGGCTTGAGTGTTTACTAAATAAAGACTGAACTTAAAGACGTAAAACACTAAGCCCTGAATCCTGTTCTATGTTTGGATGTGGTGTTCGGCTTGGTTGCGTTGTTGGTGTTTGCTCTGCCCAGGATGCAGGGCTGTCGGTTTCGCGTTTCGTTCTTGTTTGGTGTGGGTTGAGGGCTTCGCTCTGTGGGATCCTTGCTGACATTTAGAATCAACTGGCAAAAGGAGGGACCCTTAATGGGGATCCCTACCCCATAACGGGCTATATGATGGGTATATAATAGCTACATTAAGGGTATATACCTAGGGTCTTCATTAAGGGTCCCTCCTTTTCTCCTTGGATAGAAGGCTTCTCGGCCGTTCAGGATGATTGTGGCCAGGCCCAGGGCTTTGCAGGCGTAAGGCTCTTGGACTTGTCGACAGGTGGAGGGCTGAGGGCTTTAAATTCTAGGGTTTAGGGTTTAGGGTTGTCCCCAAGTACTATTTTATCTTATGCTCCCGAATTACTAAGCTACGAAACTACAACTTTAAATCTAAGTGCCTGGTTGCTGGGCTCCTTGGACCCTCACAAACCCATTCTTTGATTGGGCTTTATCTTGGGCCCTCAAAGACATCGTAACTAGGGTCACTCTGGGCCCTCACAAACCCCATTAATGAAGAAAACAAAGAACAAAACACTAAACAACCCTACTCATAAAACCCTAAACCCTCTGCAACTATTCGGAAAACATGGAAAGCCCTTATCCTGGGCATCAAAATAGCCCAAAAGCCTTATATAGTATGGTCTTTGGGCCCAAAAGCCTTAATATAGGAGTCCTTAGAGCCCTAGGGTTACAGAACCCTAACCCCACCATCTTTCTGACGTTGCCTTGGATCCTCGGGTTTGGGGCGCTTGGGGCAACGTGGCGTTCGCTTGGTGGGCCTCGTGGCCCGGCTTGCACGGTTTAGGGTGTAGGGTTAAGGGCTAGCTCAAAAGGTTTGCGGCTAGGGTTTAGGGTTTCAGCACTCACTCTCGGACAAACCTTGGCGAGGATCCCAGTCTCAGCGATAGCACTTTGGCAGGGTTTAGGGTTTAGGATGTATATGCATATGTAGAAGGGTATGAGTATGCAAATGCGAATGTGTATGTATATGCATATGCT
The DNA here is from genome assembly GCA_003297005.1 of Symbiodinium sp. clade A Y106. Lineage (NCBI taxonomy): Eukaryota > Dinophyceae > Suessiales > Symbiodiniaceae > Symbiodinium > Symbiodinium sp. clade A. The sequence goes on along the minus strand of BGNK01000038.1, from coordinate 222,379 downwards.
GATGTAGATGATGCATTTGTATATGTATGCACATGTCTGGTTATGATTGCATACATGTATATACATATATGCATATCTATCTATATATATATATATGTGAACACGCACATGTTTGTGTTGTAAGCTTGTGAGGAATTCCTGGTAAGAAGCCATGACAAGATAGTGTCGTGGCCTGCGTGTCCGTCATGGTGCTGACCATCTCGCCCTCGCTGCCTGTCGTTTCGACTCTCACAACTTTAGATTTTTAGGGTTTAAGGCTTATAGCCTAGGGTTTCACGGTCTTGGAGTTTCAGAGAGGTTAAGGCGTTTCACTTGAAAACAGCTGGCCTTGTGGTCCTAGAAGTTTTGGGTTGAGGCGTCTGGGATCTATAGGGCGTTTTTTCGGGTTTAGGGTCTTTGGGGCGTCTTGGATATTTAGAGTTTACGGCCTTGATTTTCTTTTAATTTGAGCTTAAGGCGGAATTGGTTTTCTTTTTAATTTGAGTTTAAGGATTTTAGGGCTTCAGGAATCAAGGATAAGCTTGCTTACAGCTCGGGCTTCCGGGCTCCCTGACTGATAAACCCCTCTTCTTTAAGGGCACTCATATTAAGATCCTCCATAAAGGAGAGCTTCTTTTAAGGGCACTCATATTAGAATCCTTAAGGGAGAGCTTCTTTGAGGGCACTCGTATTTCGATTGAAAAGGCGAAGGTTTTCTTAATCGGTGGTATAGTGTCTCAGACTTGCCAATAGTCCCATTGGAACAGGTGGACAGAAAAGAAAGGGACATGAGCTCTAAACCCAAGACCCCTAGACCCCTAAACCCTAAACCCTGAACCCGAGACCGTATCCAAAAGTCTGATTTGACACCACCGGGAAGCGAACGCCCCACCCACGAGTTCTGAATGCTCTCCATCACATCATGCTACGTACCGCCGTGTTGCAGAGCCCTTTAGAAGCAAAGACACCGTGAAAACCTGACATAAAACAAGCTCTAGACAACAGAGGTCGGGTTCATGGGACCGTCGCGATTGGTTTTAGTCCACAGACCCGGGCACAATCGGGCAGTCTAGGGCGCTACATGATTGGTACCTATGGCCTGAGGGTTTAGGGTCAGGGGTTGACGGTTAAGGGCTCCAGCTCCTTTTTTTACGATATTGTGGGTATGGTATGAGGTCTTGCCGACCGTGTGTAGGGTTAGATAGGGTCTGCCGTTACACATGTTCTTCTGTTACTGTTGCACAAGGGCTTTACTTGGAGGTTCAGGGCACTTTTAGTAAGTGAGGTTCTAGGAACCTTAATTGGGGTTATAAGTAGATATGACTATAGTTACCTTACTTATGGCCCTACTTACTAAGGTCCCCTGAACCTCCAAGTAGGAGTTCTGGCTTCAACATGGCTTGGCTTGTCTTGGTGGGTGTAAAACTCGGCTCTCTCGCTCGTGCGGAGCAATCCTCGAGCCCGTATAGCTGAAACTCTTCAAAGACAGTTTACTGCGTTCTTGTTAAGGAAGTTAGTTTGAGTTATCATCATAAGAAAACCACATTATTTACTATAGACCCCTAACATGGCACCTTAACTTAAACTCTTTATAAAGAACCCAGAATAAGGGGGGTTTCGGGTTTGGGGTTTTAGCATTTAGAGCTTCGACTTAGGGCTTTAACCCACTCTAGACCACGAGAGTCCCTAGACCTCAAGAGCCCCCAGCAAATTTAGGGGTTTAGGGGTTTAGGGTTTAGGGTTTAGGGGTTTAGAGTTTAGGGTTTAGGGAGCCCTAAACCCCAAACTCCCGAATTCCTGTCTCACAACCAACCCGCGAGCACCAAAGCTAAGCGAAATGCAGCTTTTGAGACTTGGTCATTGGTTGCTTCTGCGAGATCCACTGAGGAATAGAGCCAGACCGCTGCACGCATGAAAGTTAGCAGCCTGGAAGGCCGTATAAACTTCTAGCTTCTGGCAGAGGCGCGGCGAAGCCGTCCAGCGTCGAAATTTTCGCCACCAGATTGAACAAACAAATGGCATCATATGAAGTCCCGATCTCATGCAGAGGCAGCACAGCATCTCGACAAGCCGCCCCTTTGCTGCAGGCTTGCACGCAAGGACGCCTGGTTTAAACCCTAAACCGTAGACCCTCAACCCTAAACCCTAAACCCTAAGACCCTCAACTCTAAACCAACCCCTCCCAAGTCTGACGTGGCCTGGTTCGTAGTCGCACTGCCCCAACTCGCGGGGCATCCTGATCGGGCTACTGAAGGTTTTTAGGGTTTAGGGTTTAGGGTCATTAAAATAGTGTTTGATACATTATGCGATAAATATAATCGATAGACAATAATGAAGAAGCAATGAAACATGAAAGTAATTAGTTAAACTTCTGTACGGTTCTTAAACCCCAGACGCTGATGCTTAAACCCTACCGTCTATTGAGGGGTTAAGGCCAACTTCTATATTCGGGTTTAGCGCCTAGGGCAAAACAGTCGGGCTACTGGGTTCCCCAGAATATTCCTGGGGTCTCGGTACTTAGCAAATAGTTCTTCCAAGAGGGTTATAGGGTGCAGGGTTTAGGGGATTCGCGAACAGATATTGAAAAGGCGGAGAAGTAGGACAACCTCAATTAGGGACCCCTGTAGAAAAATTTAAAAGTAGAAGTCAATGTCGAACTGGGAGTGGTAGTTGTAGTGGTAGTAGTAGTAGTAGTAGTAGTAGTAGCAGTAGTACTAGTACGGTGACTAGTTTCTAGTATTCAGATGTTCAAACATCTACGCAAATATTTTGTACTACCTCCGTGGCCGTCGCGCCCGGGCCGCCAAGTTTATTTACTATGGCGACGCTGTGGTTGTGAAACATGCAAAAGTTTTGAAAACACAGCTTTTATACTACCCTTGGCGGTCTGGCCCCCCCTGCAGTTCAAAAAACTTCAGCGAAGTAGTAGCAGTAGTAGTAGTAGCAGTAGTAGTAGTAGTAGTAGTAGCAGTAGCAGTAGCAATAGTAGCAGTAGTAGTAGTAGTAGTAGCAGTAGCAGTAGTAGCAGTAGTAGTAGTAGTAGTAGTAGCAGGAGTAGTAGTAGTAGTAGTAGTAGTAGCAGTAGCAGTAGTAATAGCAGTAGCAGTAGTAGTAGCAGTAGTAGTAGCAGTAGTAGTAGTAGTCGTCGTCGTAGTAGTAGTAGTATAGTAGCTAGTAGTAATAGTAGCAGGAGTAGAGTAGTAGTAGTAGTAGTAGTAGTAGTAGTAGTAGTAGTACTCGTAGTACTCGTAGTACTAGTAGTACTAGTAGTACTAGTAGTACTAGTAGTACTAGTAGTACTAGTAGTAGTAGTACCAGTACCAGTCCGAGTCCCAGTCCCCGTCCCCGTCCCCGTACGAGTACGAATACTAGTACTAATATTTAAACGCTGTGCTACCCTATATCTTTGCACCGAAGGCACATGATGTAGTATACGGGCGCCTCGGTGACAAGTCGCACTGGCACTACTAAGAGGCCCTGAAAACCCGGTTCCTTGGCTAGCGCAAGACCTCAATCTCCAAACAGCCAGCCCTGAACAAGGTCAAAGTCATTGAACTGAGGCCTCAACCTCTAAAGCCACTATGCCCGATACCCCAAGCCAACTAAGAAGACACCAGCAGCAGCAACAGAAACTACAAATACTATAGTAGACACAATAAAGCCAAACTGGAGGGTTACCAGAAACGAATCAGATACAAGAACGGTTCACTTGTAAAGCAAAACCACAAAGAAATCAACTCTTGAAGCAACAGAAAGCCAACGAACCAGACCTTGAACCCTAAACCCTAAACCCACACTCTAAACTCTAAACCCTAATCCCTGAGCCCCTAATCCCTAAACCCCTAAACCCTAATCCCTAAGCCCTTAAACCGTATATGTTCTTAGGATGGCTGCAGACATCGACGAGAAGGTCCAGCACTTCTGGCGTGATGAAGCGGCTAGGTGAAAAAGAAAGCCGCAGTTGGCGACAGAGAGATTGCTTCCAAGCTTGTCAGGGCTTGCTTTGCTCCTCTCCGTCGCGGGGCCACTGCGTTGCTTTATCTAAAGGGTTGAAGGGTTTCCTGTGACTTGCCCCGAGTCACTTACCCACAGCCACCTCACAGGCTGAGGACGAGTCTACACACACACACACCCTGAGCCCCTGAACTCTGAGACCGAGGGGCAGGTCTGAAGGAGTTCCGGAGAAGCCGATGCGCTGCCCAAAGAGGATGGACCCTTGGGAGTTGTGTGCTGCAAGGGCTTAGGGGTCTGAACTTAGAACAGCATTCGGGGTTTCATCATTTTGTAAATAGCATAAGGAGCCTTAAAGAATATTTAATGCAAATTTCAAAGTACTAACCATGTCGACCCCCATGCTGTGCGGTTCATATAGCTGAAGATTGATTAGTTAGTTAAGCTTGAGCGAGTTTCGGGTGATTCTGGAGACTTTAGTGGGTGTGTGTGTGTGTGTGGGGGGGGGAGCGAGTTTGGTTGTGTGGGGATTCGGATGGCAGGATTTTTGACGCTCACACTCACACAAGACAGCATCGGCCTAAGAAACTTGGTTTGAGGTCTACTTAGGGGCTTTCTCTTTGGGGTTTACAGAGGTTTACCTTGCTGCTGCTCCTTTTTGTTGCTAGCTGCCAGATCTGGGGAGGCCTCCCACCGATGCTGTCGCCCAAAACGCCTCAACCCCTTCTGCTGCATCCCATTTACCCCTTCCGTGAGAGCTAGATGCAAACACTATGTCAGAAGTACCAGTCCCAATGCTAAAGCCACGTGGCACCACTATAAGGTCACGCAACTACAGTATGCACCCCCAGTGTCCAAGTCCAATTCCTGCCAGCAAGACGGTCACGGTGCCCGAATCGGAACGGAAGAGACCTTATAAAGTCTTGCCACCATCAAACAAAACTCCAGTATGACTATGGCTGTTGGAGGCTTCGGCTCAGGCGTCTAAGATCACACAATGACAAAACCTGTGAAGCTCTTGAGGCAGGAGCCTCCTTTTCAAGAACTGCTATTGCCAGCTATTCCTTCATAGCAACATTCAACTCCAGCAGGCTGCGATACTTGGCATTCATGACCTCCTGTGACACTTAGTTGTCCAGTGATACCTAGCAAAAGGCTTAAACTGTGCCAAACAGCCACCAAGCAAAGCAATACCACGATGTCAAACAAGTTCCTCGATCTTCGGAAATGGTGGACGCTTATTTTAGTAGGAAACCCTACATCTGAAACCCTAAACCGCAAACCACAAAATGACACCCTTAAAAACTTAAAATCTCGTAAAACCTTGGCCGAGGCACCTCCAAAATCCTGCCCCCTAAACCCTAAACCCGAGCCCTAACCCCTATAAACCCTAAACCCTAAGCCAAGGTACCTCCAAGATCCTGCCCGGAAGCCTGAGGCGACAATGAGAATTTTTTCTGTTGAGTGCCCGATGAGGATTTGGGGGGCTTTGGGTCTTGGGTTGAGGGGTTTAGGGTTTAGGGGTTTAGGGGTTGAGGGTTTAGGGTTTAGGGGTTAGGGTTTATAGGGGTTAGGGTTTGGGTTTAGGGTTTAGGGGTTAGGGTTTAGGGTTTATAGGGGTTACATAGGGTTTAGGGTTTTTGGGTTTAAGGTTTAGGGGTTAGGGTTTAGGGCTTCTAGGGGTTTAGGGTTTAGGGTTTATAGGGGTTAGGGTTTAGTGTTTAGTTGTTTGTTGCTTACACCTTCGGGATAGGCCTTCTTCCCGGCTTCACAGCGTGCAGAAGCTGTCGGGGCTTGGGGGTTTTAGTTATTGGAACCGTTGGGGGGGCAAGGGTCTGTACTAAAACTATAAAGAGAGTTATACTTAAGAACACGAAAGTTAAGAGAGAAGACGTACACAGCCGACTGACAGCTTAATGGGTAGCACAGCTTATGGGTAGTCTATAACGATCTTTTTGGCTGCTATGGTTATAGAGTTCTATGGGTATCGTACGAGTTTTTCAGTCGGGGTTTATGCGTGGCGATAAACGCTTACGGTTTCTAGCCTACCTGCAACTAACCGTGAATCTGCATCATCATGCTTGTACATGTGGCATCGAAATGGGTAGCTCCCAAATCGAGGTCCGCTATTGGAGCCCCCCAATTAGTACAACAAAAGCTCAAACTTGGCACCACCCGAATTTAGAGAACTCCCATGTGGATCATAGGACTCCAGAAAAATACCTTTATTTATAACGTCTTCTTTGTTTCGAGCGTAGGATTTAGGGGAAAAATAGGATATAGGGTATGGGGCCGAGGGTTTAACGGCACGGCCTAGAAATTTGTAGCCCTGTGATTCTGAGCTCTTCGCCGAAAGCTTCTCATCTTGGAAGCGCATGACTTGGCTGTTGCACAGGTCGCAGAGAGGTAATATAGGGGCCTTAATGAATGGAATAGGGTTCCTGTAAAGGGCTCCTTAAAAAGGGTCTATAAGGGTTACTATAAGTACTAAAATATCGGGGCCTTAATAATTAGAATGGGGTTTTGGGGCCCATTGTACTATAGTTATAATAAGGAACCTCCAAAATAGTATAGGTAATTATTTAGGCCCAGAAACGTTGACACCACCATGACAACGAAGACTCCGTGTTTGCAGGGGTGCCCAGCTGAACCACACCCACGGTGCCCGTCAGGAGGAGTCTACAATAGTTCCAGGGGTGAGCCGGGGAGCCACACATGGACTCTGCAGCACGAGGAAGTTCAATAAAAACATCGGTGACTTCACAGAGACAAAGCAAAGCGCTCTAAGCCCTTCCCTGCGGCTTTGGTTGGCAAACTATGGCAAACATGACATGCTTCTTGCCTCCATATGGAGGCAACACCTGCAATCATGAGCTTTTTTCCTAAACCGTAAAGCCTAGACCCTCTAAACTCGCCCACTGTCCCGAACAAGACGACGACAGGAACACTGGCAACAAGATTCACTGGACGACCTATGTCCGCCGGCACGTATGTAAACTCGAAAAACACAGCCCTGATCCCAAACCCTCCAAGAACCCGCCGTCTGCCCAAGGTACACTGGGGGAACACCGACTGCTCCAGGTAGAAATGTACCTTTTGTGCTGCGCGCTCTCGGGCTCTTGGATGCAAGGGGTTTGAGCTTCGGTGCTTTGCAGAGGTCCGAGTCTATTCAAGCGACCCTCAACACTAGAAGCCAGAAAAAGAACCACACCCTAAACCCTAACGCAGAAACCGCAAAATTAAAACACCTTACGTAGATTCTCAGAATATCCTAGAAACCCTGAAGACACCGTGGCCCCTCAAAGCCCCCGGGCACCGCCGAGGGCAGCTTGCGAAGAAGTTCGAAGAGCTGGGCCATGTTGGCCTGGCTTACTTTGAGTTTAGGGTTTAGAGTTTTGGGGTCTCAGGTTTAGGGCGTGGGGTTTACTGAAGGATCGGCAAACTTAGCCAGCAGAGTACCAGTAGCAAAAAGGTTCAATTAGGGGTTCCTTCAATAACTCGCTGTTAAGTCAGATGTTTTGGTACTAAAGCATCATGGAACTTACTAGGAATGGTTGTAAGTTTTTGGCAGTTTTTGGTAGGTACCTCAATTGGGCATTGCAAGTAGACTATATCGTTAGTTTCTTAAGTAACAGCCCTGCTAACCAAGTATCCGGATCCTGCAAGCAGGACCTTGATACTCACACTCGGACAGGACAAAGGGCCCATGTTTCAGGGTGAAAGGCTCTAGGACTCCATGGCTTAGCGGCTTCATGGTTCAGGCTTTTATTACCTGAGATTGCTAGGTTGTGTGCAGAGGAGCCCTTTCTAGAGGGCGGGTAGGAATTTATTTTTGGTTTAGATTGCAGTTCCCATTCTTTCTGCTAGGGGGCAAGGCCTGCATTGCTGACGCCACGAGGGATCATCATTTAGGGATTGCTCGAAGGTCTTTCCACAGGAGGGGGCCTTCGGACATAATGTAGGGGCCTTAACCATTAGAGCTGGGCTTTGGGGTATGTTACAGAGTAGGTATAATAAGGACTACCAGGGGATATTGATACAAGCATTTTCGACCCATACCCACTTACGTGCCTTCTACAGCACTACAACCACCGTAAATAACACGAGCTACAAAATCCTGTAAAGCCCTGTACAGCCCTGTAGAACAGCCTGTGCGCTGCCGTAAGGCAAGGTTCAGAGCTGCCGTCGCCGAAGGAAGCTTGCTTGAAAGTTCATCTGTAGTTAGGGTCGTAAGTTTATGGCTTTTGGTTAGTCAAAGTGATAGGTTGGGGGTTTGCCACATTAAGGTTTCAACAAGGTCTGCTAGTGCTTTAATTGGTGTGGGGGTCAGGTTCGGCTATCTTCTGCTCTTGGGGCTTTTAATACCTACTTGTCGGGTATCATGGGGAACTAATGGTTAACCTTTTTCATAATACAAGGGATTATATAGGGATTGTACTACCCCAAAAAGGTTAAAGGTTACCTACTCTACTACTAGGAATACATCCGTTGGATTTTGGAGAGTCTGCCTCAAGAACCGTGTTGTCCCACAAAAGGAAAGAGACAAGGCCCTACAGAAGACTGTGGCCATAGAGGAGGGGTCCCCATGTAGAAAGTACCTTGTTAATCGCCAACCCTGGACCGTAAATTCCCATTCCGGCGGCATAGTGTAAAGTGCTACGGTTGATGGACAAAATCCTGCATTACCCATTATAAGGAATATACCATAATTCCCATAGTTTAGATCGAGTCCTTAGAGTCATGCAGGATTTTGTCCATCAACCGTATGAAGAGGTTAGACGGGGCTAGGATAGGCCTATTAGGGCCTAGGGCCTAAGGGAACAGGAAGCTTTGGCCGATCTGGGGAAACAGAGCATGTGAGGCCCTTTCCGGCCATAAAGTTTCCAAGATCTCGGAGCTGGGCAGGCAGCATGCGATCCCTGTCCTTGTCGAACATGAACATTTCCGGTTAACTGCGCGGGTGTTCGTGATAGGCCCTGAGGTTGCGAGCAGTAGACACCGTCTGCCTCATGTCCAGTTCTGTCGTGCCCTTGATCCAGACTCGTGCAGGCCAACTTTGGGTATCAGGATGCGGCCCAGCTCGCATGAGGTCGTTTGTGTAAGCTGACGTGGGGCAGACAATGTAACCGCAGTCCCAAACTTTGATCAACCTTATCCGATTCCCTCCTCCACTTCACTTTCATCGACAGGCCCCAGCGAGTGTAAAGGGCATGAACCCAGACTTCCATGTCTGGCTTCTCGAGGAAACCAATGAGCCTTATAGCCCTGATGAATAACCCATAACCGGGATCCTTACAATATTGGGGCACTTAGCGCAAGCGGGTTTATTGATCAGGGATCTACACTAGGGTCCAGGAAATCTACGAGTATCTCAAGCTTTCTATGAATCCGAGTTTTCAACGGAAGCTAACCGCCGATCTTAGTTGGGTTTAGTGTGTAGCTTACTAGGTCCCCTGATGTTGTAAGTACGTTCGTGGCGGCTGTTGGGCTGCCTCATTCCGTCTCTCCAAGAGATGCAGCGGCAACCTGAGGTATGAGGAATTAAAAGGCTGCTCCTAAGGGCTTTTCCAGGGGTTTCATAAGATAAGGGCGTGTAGGGTTTAAGGTTTAACGGTTTTAGTTAAATGCATTCAAAGCCCAAGGGCCATGAGTAAAAATAATGACCAGAGTTTGAAAGCACGGGTTAGATACATATGTCCAAAGACATCTTCGCATGTGCAGATATTGAGACTTTTAACTGTTTGCACTACCTCCACAGAGGATTTAGGGCGCAGTGCACCGGTCGACCGAACTCAAGCACAGCAGATTTGGCAAAGTGTTCCCAAAAATCTTAAACTTTTTTTTGAACGCCTTTTTCCGTCGATTTAGGGTTTAGGGTTTAGGCAGGCAGCAGCTTGGGACTGTAGGGGGTTCGCAATGAAGCGCTGAGCAATAGGAAGATTCACAGCCACAACTCTTAAGATTGAATGTTGCTCACAGAAAAGTGGGGGGTGTGCTTGTAATAGGGGGAAGAGATTTCTAAACCCGAACATCCTTACATGCCAACCTCAAGATCTCCAGCCCGTAGCTGGAACTTAGATCAGCCTGAACCGAAAGCATGGAAAGGCAGAGCCCGAGATGGTAAAACCCGGTGATGAAAGACGAAACCCTAAACCCTATAAAACCTGCTAAGGATCCATTGGGTCTTCAGTTAAAGCTTCTTAGAATCTTAAAGTCGAAACCTTAAACCTCAAACCCTAAACCTTGAACCGCCCGGTTGAGGCTCGAAGCACTTTCCCGGTTTAGGGCTGGGGGTTTGCTTCGGGTGTTTGTTGCTTGTTCACGCAGTTTTGGGATGTTTGTGGGTTAAAGTTTACCCTTTTGTGGAGTTTGTCGGGCTTGGGGGTTTGTCGGGCTTCGAGGCTTAGGGCTTTTGATCCCTCCTACCTTGCAAGGACAAAGCCCGCATTGCAGGGTAACTCCGAAGCAACAGTCGACGGTTTAGGGCTTAGGGTTTAGGGCCTTTAACCAAGTGGCACCCGCGGTCGTAATCGATCGGGCTTGCTCATCTGCACGTCGCCCTCCTTCGCACACCGGAGTCAAGGCTTCGAAAGCCACAGGGCTTAGGGTTTTAGGGTTTAGGGTTTTAGAGTTTAGGGTTTAAGGTTTTAGGGTGTAGGGTGGTTTTAGGTCGGAGTATGTAGAAACAACAGGAACCCGGAAACTAGAGACACCAAAACCGCGACCCCAAACTTTATCCTTCGTCGTAAACCCTGAACCTAAAAAGCTGTCCCAACAGCCAACAGCCGTCCTCCAAGCCCAAAACTTCTGCAGAAGTCTGAGCATCCAGCTCTGCCTCACAGAGAACTGAGCGATCCCCAACGCAGGGCTTAGGGCCAAAAAGAGGTTCCCTTGCTGCGCTCGTTAGAAAGGTTATATCAGGGTTATCATAAGAAGGGGCCTGCAAGGGTCCTTGGGACATAGAGGTTTTGAAAATCAGAAGGGGCGATCATAGTATGACTATGTAGGGACCGTAGCACAGTATTCAATGCAATCCAGCACAGGGGCAGAAATCGCAAGACCATGGATTCACGTGTCTCCTACTAGGCGCGGTAAGGATTTGGAAAGGTGTTACTAAAACCTAAAACCTTAAACAAGCTTTCAAGATACATTTCAAAGACTTGGATCTAAGGTCCAGTTCACGTTGTCCTCGAGTATCTAGTTCGGGCTGTTCACATTGGGTCTGTGAGGCACGTCGTACGCTGACGATCTAGACAAATACCTCGGTGGCTCCTGATGATGGTACCAGCAGCGAGAAGCTTGTTGGCAAAGGCAAAGCTGAAAGGTTTCTGGCTAAACAAGGGGTCAAATCTCCAAAATCACATGGAACCTCTGTGGTGCTTCAGGCTTTGGGTTGCAGGACGCAGGACTTCGGCATGAAAGAGGGCCACAAAGGTTATCACCGATTTGGTGTCGCTATGCAAATCCCAGCATCCCCTAAACCTTAAACCCTAAGAGGGCTGACGCGCTTCTCCGCCTGCTTCACGCAGAAGTCGGCACCGGACTCCTCAACCCAAGTGCGCCAAAGCAGCGAAGTTGGCCTGGCTGGCAGTAAAAATCCTAAAATCCGTACTCTACATATAGAGTCCCCGAAACGGTTCAGGGTTCAGGTTTAGATTGTGTTAGAGTTTAAGCTGTTGTTTGCCTCCCACCTAGCTAGGACAGCCACTGGTGTGGGGTTTAGGTATGTATAACAGTACTCTGGTACGAAGCACAATTACTCTCTGCAGCTCCACCTCGATGACCCCAAAGCGTAAACCCTCAACCCCTCACAGCCCAGACTCAAAACGGTAAACCCCAACCCCCTTTTTCTAAAACCTCGCACCATAAACCTAGAGCCTGAACCATAACCGTAAACACCAAACCCCAAACTCACCTCAAATCTCTAACCCTAAACCCTAAACCCCCCACAACAGCCTCTCAAGGACTGCGCCGGCTTCGGCTTCGAGGCGGTCGCACAACATGCCTGGGGTGCAGGGCGCGGCCTTCGTTTGGGGGTCGGAATCTAACAAGAGTCCCTTTATAAGGGTTCTAGAAGAGGTTTTGAGCTTAGGTTGAGCGGGTTTTCAGGGTGTGGGGTCCTGTTCTGCGAATCAGAGGGGTGTAGAGCTTAGGGCCTAGGGTTGCGCAAGGTGCTTGGTTTGCAGTCTAGGGCTTGGGAAGGAGGAAACAAGAGGAACAAAAAAGCTCTGATGTATTACAGATATTGGTAGTAGTGGCGATGACAAGCAGCGCACTCGTACCATTACTGGTAGCCAAAGTAGCCACACATGTCTTAGGATCTGCTTCAGGAATTTTGAACATTGCAGCAGCAGTGCCAGTACGAGCTACGACAATGGTTCAACATGCAGCTGGAAGCACATGCATGGCAGAAATCTTGCCTGTAGCAGTAGGCCAAGTCTTGTATGCCATGTTTCTACTTACCAGCGACGACAACAACCACAAAGCATCACAAACAACACCCAACAAAGCAAGGCCACACAACCACAAACACACACGCACGCACACACACACACACACGTGGTCACTGTGCGACGAACAGTCGTAATAAGCGTGGTCACATCAGTTTATCGTAGTGACAGGTGAGCATTACAATCAGCAGCAGCAGTCATAAATCGCTCAGCCGCAGTTACGGCGCTTGCTTTTCTGACTTGTGCCAGCCGTTGCTGGCGGAGGCCCAAGAAAACCTAAACCGAGGATTGCAATCTTTATCACACGAAGTACGGACCAGTGCTATGGAAGCCGACGCCGCACTCCTACAATAGAGGCCTTAACTGTTCGAGTCGGGTTTTAGAGTACGCCATACTAGGATTAAATATCGTACTTGAAGGATTCGATGGCCGTTAGGGCTAGGGATGGACCGAGCAGGTTTAACAATGCAAGAGACATCCTCGATCCTGAGCTTAACCCTAAGGCTCCATGCACCTATAACGTATATAGCTATAAGCCTTTAAATACCTCCCAAACCCTAAACCCTAAACCCCAAACCCTAGGCCCTAACCCCTAAACCCTAAGCCCCTAAACCCTCTATAGTAGGAACCCTGAGCTTAAGCCGAAGCTTCACCTTCCTTGTCATTAGCCTGCCAGAGTCAACAAACTTTGGATGTCAGAGAGAACTCGGCCTGCATGAACGCTCAGAAACCCTTCAACCCTAAACACCAACACCCTAACCCTAAACAAAAAAAACTAAAACCCCAAAGCCCTAACAACCCTGAAACCCTCAACATCAATGACCTACTCCCTGGCTGAGCTTCCAACCGAGCACTTCGTCGAAATCCTCGCGACGGAGGCCCTCGTAGCGATACGCCAAGATCGTGAGGCCAATGACCACCTCGTCGCATTCCCTTAAACCCTGAAGCCCTCATCCCAAACCCCTAGTCCCAAAACCTATACAACCCTTAAACCCCCAAATCCCTAATCCCAGAAACCCAGAGTCCTAAACCCTCAACTCCGGGTGTGTCAGCCCTTTTTTTGCATCCGGGTTTGGGAAGTCGGCTGGGGCAGCTTCAAGCTATGAATATGGAACCCTAAACCCTAAACCCCCTTTTTGAACCCGTACTGAGGTCGAAGCGTCTGACGGACCCCGAAACCCCCAACCCCTAAACCCCAAAACCCCTAATTAAAGCCGAAACCCGAAACCCCTAAACCCTAAACCCTTAAACCCTAAACCCTTAAACCCTTAAGCCCTAAACCCTTATTCCCTTGAACCCCTTAAACCCTAAACCCTTAAAGCATTAAACCCTTAACTTAAAGCCTTAAACCCCTAAACTCGGAACCCTTAAACTCCTATATCCGTAACTTCCGGACGTCAGGAGCTCTGAAAATCTCGTATTCAAAGCCTCCTTCATCGGTTTAGGGTTTAGGGTTTTTCCCCGCCTACTTCGCAAGGACGAGGCCGCATTCCAGGGTTACTCCAAAGAGCAGTTTTAGGGCTTCTTTTGTTCTTTTTTGTGGGCTCTTTTCCAACTGCAGGTACAGCAGTTTTAGGGTTTACAGTTCGGGGCTTTAGGCTGGTTTGGCGGGCTCGGGTTGAAAGGTTTCGGCTTGGTACACTTCTCGTAGGGCTTGGGGCTTAGGTTTGGGGTTGACGGTGTTTTGGGTCAGGGGTTTAGGGATTAGGTCTGGGTTTCGGGTTGTATGCATTCTTGAGTGCTCACGAAACCCGCAAGATAGCCACTACTTGCTGTGACTCTAAATACAAACAGCTTGATTCCACCATATGCTAAGGCAAGCCTTACATACACTATGACACATGTAGATGCATCAGGTAATTCGATGTCATCGCCGTTCATCTGAACGGCTTGCTGCTGCTACCAGGCAGTTGTTGTTACATCACAAGTATGTATAATCCTCCATCCACAACTGACGGCCCGACCCTAACCCTAAACCCTTTAACCAGAAACCCTAACCCTAAACCCCAAACTCTGAAGCCCAAACTCCAACCCAAAAACCTAAACTGACGACTCCATGGCACATCGGGATGGGCGAACTCACTGGACTGGGAGGGTACGTCTTTGCCTGCAAAAGAACGCCAGGCATTGGCGGGTTCCTTTACGGGCTCCTATCAGGGTTCCTAGGGTTGATTCTAAGGGATTCTATGAGGCTTCCTTTCAAGGAACGGGTTACTGCGAGGGTTCTATGATTTAGTGCTTTATTTAAGGGGTTCTTTCAGGGTAATCAGAAGGGTTACTATAGGGTTCCATGATATCGGGCTCCAGCGGATTCTATAAGAACATTGAAACAGTATTTTACGACAAGCTCACGGGGCCTTAAGCCTTAGTACCTAGAATATGGAATGAGGTTTGGGGTAGCTGTTAGTGTCCTTATCACGATCCTGCTCCGGAAAACCTCCCTCAGGGGTCAGGGCAGGAAGGCCAACGCAGAAGCTAGGCAATACATATCATATATGCTGTACTTCTTTTCCACCAATACTAAAGCACGAATGGAAGACACACGGGGACGACACACGGCACAACAAGATTCAACAAGAGCTCGTGCTTTGAAGGCTACTGTTAACAGGGTGTCGAGAATCTATACCTCTAGATGCGAGGCGGGGTGATCGTTGAAAGACAAGTGAAATCCCCAAAACTGCAAGGCTTCAACAACACGACTTTGCAAAAATCCGCTCCGAATCCATACAAATAAAGTAGGACACCCGAAACCCTAAACCCGACAAGAATCCACAGCCCAGCAGCCTACGAAGGGAATCGCCAGCTTGGCTCGGGTCAGGGGCATCAAAGGCTGCTCCGCCAGCGCGGCTGCAACCTGCATCTTGAAATCACAGTAGAATGGTTCAGCTTAGTTTTAGGACGTAGGCCTGGAAATCAGAATACAACTTGTTCTGGTTTCGAGTTTAGGGTTTCGGCGCTCACACTCGGACAATCCAGGCGAGGCATGTTTAGGGTTTAGAGCATGGATGTCACAGTAGAATTGTTCAGGATTGGGGCCTAAGTCTTGCGCTGGGGTAGGTAGACTTCGTTTAAAGCTTAGGCAACCCAAAACCAAAATCTGTGTACATCTTTCTTCGGGGATTCATCACATGGATCTGGTTCCCTGGGTGCTAGTAAATACCCTGGCGAATAGCAATCACAGAACCTGCATAGCCCTGAGCATAACCGTGATCGTGCAAAAATGGTAGGGACGGCAGTGGCCCAAGCAAGTCGTTGGTGTTGCAGAGGCATATCCGGTTCCAATGAAGGCCCTCAGTCATAGCTAACAGTAACCTGGAACCTTTAAGTAACCAAAGACTCCCAAGAAGACGTCTGTTAGAACCTCAAAACTCCAAGCCCACAGGTCTCGAGGTTCGCCTGTTGTGGTAACTTCGGTTAAGCTTCAGGGTACATGCCTGCTCCGAGGACATAATGCCGAAGGTAACGCGGTCGATTTTCTGCAAGCTGAAGGGCAGGTAGATCTGGCTGGCTGCGATTTAGGGGAGCAATGTAACTCAAAGCCTTGATAGAATAGGGTTTGGGGGTTGTAGTGTAGTCATAATATAGCACGGAACCGTAAGCAGCAGTATTTGTAATTAATCTGGCTTCTATAGTAGGGTTTGGGACATGGTTTAGTCTTGCACTCCGACAACCTCACGCTTGGTCTGTAACGACCGTCTGACAGCGTGAAAGTTGACTGGATATCATGCTGTCGTCTGAGCTACCCTAGACCCTAGACCTTTTTAAACCCTCAGCCCTAATACCTACACCCTAAAAATGCTAAACCCTACACCCAACAACCCCAAGAGCGAGCCGAGCCAGTCAAGACAATCGAGCCAAAGACCCCACAGAGACGGGAGGTCTGCGGTGGTTTAGGGTTTCGTCGCTCACTCTCGCACAAGGCAGGCAAGGCTCCACATGAAGAGGAAGCAAGGAAAAAGTAATCAAACATTAATACCTAAAGGATCATCCGCATCCTATCTCCAGTGGGTCCTAACACCCTCGACAACTGTTTCAAAATAGACTACAACTTCTGACCATCAAAGAAGCATGCAAGAACCTCAAGGGTTTAGGGTTTAGATAAGTTTGGCTGCATCTGTCCCGTGCCCTCCGACAAACAAACTTTTAGGATCCCAAGATCGAACCCTTAAATACCGGCTCATAATGTTTTCGGCGCTCACACTCGAACAATCCAGGCGAGGCATATGGTTCGGAGTCTGACAAGTGAGACGTAACTATAAGGAATGTCAGAACGACTCATAATGTTTTTTGTTGTTTGCAACCCCTTCTCCATCTGCATGACTGTCTCACGTATCTGGAATGCCTATCACTCATAATGGTTTAGGTTTTAGGGTTCAGGCTAAAGGGTGTCGTCATATGCAAGGATCCTAGCCGGCAAGAGGCTCCAGCTAGGATGCTTGGTTTAAGGCTCTTGGGCAAAGAATACCTCTGCGCTTGTCACAACCCTACACAGTCCCTGCAAAACAAGGCTTCAAGGATCCTGGTTTCCACTCGCCACAAAGCTTCTCTCTGAATTCCAATCCCCAGCTCTCAAACGAAAACCCAAAGAGCAAAGCCGAAACACAAAAAATGGCACCAAAATACCACCCAGAAAATACACTTGCGAATATTCGAGAGCCTATTTACAGGGCCTGTCTCTGTGCACATTCACCAAAGCCCAAATGTGAACCCTGCATCATGTAAGCATTCACCCTAAACTACCTAACCAGCAAACCTCGACCCTCACCCCTCAAACCTAAACCGACCAACCCCACCCTAACATCCTACACAACCCTTTTTGTACCCGTATATATACGACTTCGTGAGCCCCTACAAAACCATAGGAAACAAAAACACAATCTAAACCTCGAAGGACCGCCTGCAGCCAGTCCCAACTCCTGGGTGGACACACTGGCTTCGGGCAGGGGGGTGGGGAAACTTCTCAGGGGTATACTCTGGGGTTCAGGGTTTAGGGTCTTCTGGTGTGTTGTAGGGTGCTCCCGTGAGGGGTTTAGATTTGCTAGGATTCCCTGAAAGCCACCTTTTGGGTGTTGGACGTTTTGGGTTTAGTGCTTGGGCTTCCCATCGGGTTTAGATCCGAACAAAGGGCACCTATTGCGATTATCCCAGAACCAGCCCCCTCGCCTAACGCTGAACCGATTAAACACGGCATTTATTGTAGTCGACGGTTCGACACAGTTCCCGCCCTAGCCCCAACCCGAGCATTGATGTCAGTAAGAGGGGACACAAGCAGAAAATCTGAAGCTTTTATAGGGCGCAGGGATCACAGGGTGCTTTGCCTTCCCATCAACCCCGACTAAGTCTGGAAACCGCAAAGTTTTCATCCAAGCAGCAGGTTCATTGACTTCGCATCCTTCGCCGGCAGCTTCTCCACTCGTTCTCCCCGCATCGTTGCCCCTTCCTGCAGTCCAATGCTGGGGCCCTCAGTGCATCAACAATGCCTAGCTTGTTGCCCCGCGTCATCTATCGGGTTTAAAGGTTCCGGCTTTTCGGCTTTTGGGTTTCCGGTCTTACAGCTGAGGTCTTAAAACTCATGTCCCGACCAGGGGAAGGATTCTAAGCCCACACTAAGAGGCCTAAGTCTTTCAGTGATAGCTTTTCGATAAGATTAAAACAAATAAGTGTTAAACCCTAACAATGCCAAGCCAAACCTGTTTTCTAGTAGTATATAGCTTGTAAGGTAAGCGCCCCAAGCCCTAGACAACAATTTAGGTAGATCTCTACGTTCGGAGACCATCCATCGGTTTAGGGGCTTCAACTTGGACCCTTCAAAAAGGACCCAGTAACATTCGGGGAAAGTGTGTCGGTATGTGATAAGAAATTGCACCCGCAGAGAAAGCGTGTCCTTGTCCCTACTTTGCTGACTTATAAGGGGAACACCCCAAACTCTAAACCCTAAATACCTACGGTTGATGATATACACCCTGCATTACCCATAATAAGGAATATGCCATAATTCCCATAGTCTATGGTCATGAAGGTAATGCAGGATTCATATCATCAACCGTACTACGGGGGTACTACCTTGACGACCTAAAAGTCCTGAGCCACGGAAGACCACGCTCAACCGAAGCCAATGCAAGAATTCAAGCGCTGCTTGATCTAGACCCCAAGAGTAACCTAGGAATAAGAAGGGTGGGTTTAAAGGGGCTTATAAGGGAATCTGAACCCTACAAACTACTCTAGGTCCTAGTTGTGTAAGGATATCTATGGCGAGAAGAAGAAAACCTTGAAGGCCAGAATATTGGAGGCCTCAAAGGGTGGGATGAACGTAGGTACGATTAAGGATCCTTAGTATCCGGACACCCGACCTACCTTGATGCCACCCTTTATCTCAATATGCTTAAACCCAACGGCGTCCAAGATACATCCTGAATTCCTGAAGCCGTGAGCTCTGATGATTGTTGTCTTATCCCGGCTGTCTTTGGTTGCTCGTCATAATGGTATTTCTTGTCATTAATATATTACCTATATAATACCAGGTTCTCCAGCAAACTCTTACCAAGAAGCCTTGTCGCCCGCTGGGCGATCTAGAATATAACCATTACCAGCAGCCTTGGCATCCTTGGCCACAGGTATAATTTCGACAGCCCCGGGCCCTAAACCTTGAATAATGTAGGAACCTGATTCAGAAACCTTGGGCCTTTATTATGGTTCCTTATATGAATCCTACTATTCTTGGGGTTACAGACCCAGGGTTTCTTAATCAGGTTCCTACATTTCCAAATCATGCAACCTGATTAACAGACACTCTCCCGTCCTAAGCAATCTTTGAAATTAACCTACCCGTTTCACTACACCTATTGTTGATTTCGCGAACTCTAAACTCAAATCCTACAACTAAATCCTAAACCCTAAACCACAAACCTTTAACCCTAAATCCAATCCTATATCCGAAACCCTTCGCCCTAACCCATTAACCCTAGTTTGCACCCGCGTCCTCCGTTTCCTCGAAGAGCACGCGCACGTTGCCCGGAGTCTCGGCCTCTACCTGCTAGGTTGCTTGTTCTCGTTGAGAAGTTTAGGCTTATTAGAGGCCCAGAGTTTGGGGTGCTAGTTGGGTGAAAAGGTACTACTAGAGTCTACTGGAGGATTTCAAGCAGGGGCCACAATAATTAGAATAGGGCTTCTGCAGAGTTTTTCAAAGGGTTCAAGAGGGTTACAAGAAGGATTGCCGGATACAGGGACGTTAATTCTCAGAACAGTGTTTCTGCGTGTATTTTCGTACCCTTATGATGTGGAAACTAAGAAATAGCATTGCTTTTCTCAGGCCCTTAAGCTGTGAGGAGTTCAGGTCTTTGGGGTTGGGGATTCAAGGCTAGGCTTTTGGGTTTGATGACCAAACCCTAAACCGTTTTTTTGAGCGGCCTCGGATTCGGATCTGGAGCCTGAAGACTTCGGATCTTAGATGCTGAGTTCATAAGCCCCAAAAAGTGTACACTTTCAGTTTTATATTGGGTAATATTATCCAAAAAAGTGTCAAGTGTATCCACTCAGCTACTAAGGGATTTTGAGGGCCCTTTGCCTACGAGCTTGCGCTTATATAGGGGCTTTATGCTACACTCGGATCTAGGGCTTCAGGTGGAGGGGTATTTAGGGTTTAGGGAACCTAATATAGCGGCCGTCAGAAATTAGAATGTGTGTTTTGGAGAATGTTTTGCTATAGATATATTAAGAAACCCGAGCGACTAGTGTTAGTTGCTACAAATTCAAGCTCCTATTGAGCCCACATTCCATACTGCGGGCTTTCTTTCTGCTGGGAATTTCGAAGGGAATCTATATACATCTCCACAAGTCACAGAAGGACATCCATCGTACAAGCCCCATCTTGGATTTTGGGGCTTGAGGGCTTTTGGCCGGGGCATGCGGTTTCGGAAATGCATCCCAGCCGCTCGCGTGGCAGCATACTCGGACCGAGCGACAGGCTCGAAATGGAGGGCAGTGCCTCCTGGCGAGGAGGATTTGGGTTCAGCGTGGGGGGGTCTGGAGGATTTGGGTTCAGCGTGGGGGGGGTCTGTCCGGTGCCAGCCTGGCGCCGGCAGTTCGGTTTAGGGTTTAGGGTTTAGGGTGCAAAACTTCAAACATTCGACCTGTAAAGCTAATTTAGTATTCCAGTGGGAGCAAAAGTGCTGTCTCGTGGCCTTGATGTTTACATTTGGGCAGGGCCCTACAAAACGACGGAGCTGTATTCCAGTCTGAAAACTCGGACCTAGAAACCTGCGGAGCCCGTGCAAAACATCGATGGATACAGGTACGCCCTGCCCCAATTATCCTGAATCCCAAATCAATCTAAACCCCTCGAAACCCCAAACCCTCCGCAACTCTTTTCAACACCCTTACTAACCGCCCTAACCCCCTTTTTTTGAAAAACCCTAAAACTCCTAAGCCCCAAACCCGCAACTCTAAATCCGAAACACCTAAACCCTAAACCCCCAAACCCTCAACCCTAATTCGGCCTCCTGTGCCCGACTCCGGCCGGGGCAGGGCCACTCTTCCCGGCCCTGCGCGAATGCCCACAGGGCCTCGCGGGGGACTTCATCAGGCCATACAGTTTAGGGTTTAGAGTTTAAGGTTTAGAGTTTAGAGTTTAGGGTCTAGGGTTAAGAGTTTAGGGTTTAGGGTTTAGAGAGCCGAACAAAATCGTAAAGACTGTACGAATGCCACAATATAGATATACATGGGCTCTTCTACTGCAAAACGGCTTGCCATGACGGCAAGCAGTTCGAGAATTTGTCGACTCCATGTCTATCAAGGTTATCGTTTCTGATGGCAGTACTCGTCGTCGCTTCCATCGTCGTCGTTTAAGCTCCTTGCGCGTCGAACTTCAAGTCGTCTGTACCTAGAAACAGTATGCACTGTCAGACCCCGGGGATGCTAGACATTACCCTAAACCCGCGACCCTAAACCCGGCTCAATTCTCAAACATTCAAGCCCCCGCGGCTGAGGGTTTTCTGGGTTCACTGTTTACGGTATAATGGAAATCGCTGTCATTCTGGGGTTTAGGCCCAGGCGGGTTGTTCAGTTCGTCACGAGAGTCTCAGCAAAGGAACCGCGAAGCACGCGATCGCTACTCGTGCCCAGGTACAACGCCGCTACTGAACGTCTAAATATCCGAATCCCGATGCATAAGCTTCCGAAACCCCTGAACCCAAGAATCATCACAAAAAACACCCCAAGCGATCCTAGCTCAAGAGGGCGTGAGGGTGTAAGCCCCAGTTTTCTCGCAGAGCCCTGTTAGAGGCCTGGAGAAGCCCGGACAAACAGAGGCCACCTGAACTCTGAACCCTAAAATACGAGTATCCCTGATCCCTAAACCCCGCCCACTAAATCCTAAACCCCACCTGTGAGAACATCCAGCAGCCAGGCCGATGCCGAGCGCGCAAGGGCGCTACCGCCCCCGGCCCTTGCAAGACAAGCCTGCCAAACCTGCAGTGCGATTTTTGGTCCTAACATAGGTTTTTGGGCTCGGGGTTTAGATCTTCGGGTATTCATAATTCAAAGGCCTGAATTACGGTTCAATCAGCTGACAGACCTGGAAACTGGTTGCAATTAAGGTTGTTGAGTTGAAGAGTTTCAGAGTTCGGGCTTGAGAAACTGCCAGACTTGCAAACTTGCGGCTGAAGGTCGTCTGCGTGTTGCTCATGTATTGGAGGACCCACAAATGAGCCCTTTTGCACAGACTTGCACATGCCCGCCGCCTGGATCATAGTTAAACCCTAAACCCGTAAAGAACCCTTGACAGAAGCCCTACCTGAGCGTAGATGATTCAAATTTGGGCTTCACGGCTTCGCATTACTGGCAATACAGGGCCTCAGCAACTAGAGTACGGTTTTATGGGTATAGAAAAGTGTAGGTACAGTAAGGAACCATGAGGAGTATTCCGTACGAAGGTCGGCAGGGAAGTGGTCCCAGGATTCAAGGCAAAGAGGCCTTCAAGAGTATCTATAGGACTTGTGCTCTTAATGTTTACATACATGGCTTGGTTTGACCCTGAACCCCTAAAGTCTGGGTTTGAGGTTTTCGGAGGTTGAGGTTCTACGCATCGCGCTCGAATAAACACGGGGCATGTTGCACGATTTGATTAGTGCTTATGTAGGGTGGGGGAGGACGTTTCAGGGCCGACTACCTGCCAAGCCCAGCATGGCCACCGGTAACATCCAGCAGCCTTGACTAACGAAGTGTCTTAGCCCAGAACTACCGAAATAACACCCAGCTGCCCCACCAGTCTGTAGGTCAGTCCATATGGTTCCGAAGATATCCGAGCCGCTGCGCCTCCGGTAGGCTTTTCGGGTTGATCCAGAGCGTGATCTTAAACGTAGGTGGCGCACCCACGGTCATCATTGGAGGAACCATGCCTGAGCACCATAGCATCCACATCTTCGCGGCGGCCTCCATGTCAGGGTCTATTTCCATCATGATGAGCCGCCTCCATGGATTCGAGTATCATACTCGCCTCGCTTCTTCGAACTTCCTCCCAGCTTATCATTGGGATTCAATGTTCTATAAGGTTTGGGGGTTAGGGAAAGGGGTCTAAAGGTGGATGAAGGTAGGCGGGTAATGCCACACAAAGCCGACCCTTTGAGGGAATCACAAGAAGGAAGAAGGCCTATGCAAAAGGTCCCTGATCCCACCTATTTACCACCACCTTTGCAGGACCTTGCCAGTGAGGATGTAAATGAATGGGGTTCGGGTCACGATGGGTGCTCAGAGAGTTGCGAAGCAAACCTTTTCAAGTGACCTAAACATGGATCTGAAGCGGTAGGATGCTTACCATAAGGACCACCCGCCAAGAAGGACCTGCAAATTTTCGGAACACTCTACACAACTCGCAGCATACTCTGTAGAAGCTTTGTATAAACTCACCCTAGGCCCTGAACTCCGCAAAGCTCTAATAAGTCCCGCCCCTAAAAATCATGTATACAACCATGTGCAACCCTTACAGGACCCCGCCCACCCACCCACCCACCCACCCACTGCTACTACGACTGCTTCTGCTACTAGTACCACTACTTCTNTTGCAAATGAAACCCCAAACCCTTGAACCCGCATAGATGCCTTGTAGAACCCCTTGGAAACCTGAAAGATCCCTTATAGAACCCTTACAGAAGCCTTCTGCAACACTAACCCTCTGAAATGACTGAATCACCTAAACCCTAAACGCTTTTTACAACTGGACTCTCACGAATGCCAGCAGCAAAGACAAAGGACTCGTGCCAACCGTAAACCCTACACCCCAAGCTCACCCTACACCCCTAAACCCTAAACCCTAAACCCCAAACCCCAAAACCCTAACCCCTAAACCCCTGAAACCCTAAACCCCCAAAACCCTAAACCCCTAAACCCTAAACCCCTAAAGCCGTAAACCCCTAAAACCCTAAAGCCCTAAAGCCCTAAACCCGGCGGACCTCCAAAGGCGCCTCCATCTCGAGCCTCGGAGAGTTCAGAGTTTGGGTCTCAGGGCTTCTATTGCTAGGCTAGGTAGGGTTCAGGGGTTTAGGGTTTAGGGGGTTTAGGGGTTTAGGGGTTAGGGGTTTAGGGGTTTAGGGTCTATAGGACTTTTACATAGAATCTGAGACTCCGCAAGTCTTTTTCCCTAAGGGTCTAAGGGACTTAAAATTCCTAGGGGAACTNGGGTTTAGGGGTTTAGGGGTTTAGGGTTTAGGGGTTTAGGGGTTGAGGGGTTTAGGGGTTTAGGGTTTTAGGGGTTTAGGGTTTTAGGGTTTTAGGGTTTAGGGTTTTGGGGTTTAGGGTTTAGGGGTTTAGGGGTTTAGGGGTTTAGGGGTTTAGGGCTTGGGCTAGGTAGGATTTAGGAGTTTAGTTAGGCTAGGTAGGGTTTAGGGGTTTAGGGTTTAGGGGTTTAGGGGTTTAGGGTTTAGGGGTTTAGGGCTTAGGCTAGGTAGGATTTAGGAGTTTAGTTAGGCTAGGTAGGGTTTCGACTCGCACACTCGCTCAAAGCAGGCACGGCTTCCGAGGTCCCATTTCTACCGTTACTATAGGTAGGGTTTAGGGGTTTAGGGTTTAGGGTTTAGGCTAGGTAGGATTTACGGGTTTAGGGGCTTAAAAGCTTAGTTTGGGTTTCAGTTTCAAGGTTTCAAGGTTTAAGACATAGAGTTCAGGGTTTGGGGGTAAGACTTTAGGCAGGCTGATGCGGTTGGCAACCATCTTCCAGGGACGCAGGGGCAATACGAAAATCCTGATATGTAGGGCCCGGACATCTACCGAAATCCGTCGGATTATGGTTTTGTTGAGCTCCTTTTTTATGTTTGTTCAACCATCTGAGCTGACATATGGTTTAGGGTCTAGGGTACTTTATTCAGTTTAAACTTCGCCGACATGTCACCGGGGCTTGCGCCACGCCAAAGACCACGTGCATGAGTCACTCCAAGGACCACGTGCGTCACACGTGACAGCCAAGTCCATCCATTTTGATCGAGCTGTTCACTGTTGTTTGTGATGGCATACACTGATGGCTCTGAGATGTACGAGGCGTCCCCTTCTTGCATGGCCCAAAGATACCTGAACGTTCCGAGCCAAGTTCGGCGCAGCCTCTGTTCGGTTCCATGGTCCCACCCAAGTTGTCTGCCGAACGGGCACTACTTTGTCGGCAAGAACCTGCTCCAGACGACCACACGGTGCATCGAGAACGTCGACGCTGAGCCAATGCCCCCATAACTTCTCCATGCAGCATCCTCCTCACCTCACTGCCCTCCGTAGGTACAAAACCCTGTTCTAATCTTCAAGGCCCCTGCATCAAGCCGTATAAACCCTTTAAGTCCTCATACAATATATTTTTATTCCAAATCTACCCGAAACCCCAATCTCAGCTTTAACGTCCCCTGTGCTAGACATTTCGAACCCCAAGTAGACCGACTGCAGGGCCACCCGACAGACTGCAGGGCTCCCCCACCCCGCACCACACCCAAACATGGCTCAACAGAACGGCTTACTGCAGAGTGTGGGGTTTCGGAGTTTAGCATTTTGGGGCTTAGGGATTTGGGGTTCACGGTTTCGGGTTTGGGGTTTAGGTTTCGGGCTTAAGGTTTATACTTCCCCCCGTAAATCTGAGCCTCTAAAGCTCTAAGCACCTCTATCCGCTAGACCCCAGACCCTAGCGCCCTCCTCAACCCTATGAACTCTGTCTTGAGCGTCGAGGTACCTGGAGGATGAAACGCAAGGCAGCTAGAGTAGTATCTACTTTCTGCTTATCTCTACATAACACCCCAATCCAGGTCCTTAATACCCTTATATATATATATATGCTCCTATAAACCCCACATACATATTGCGAGCCCAGAATCACAACCCTAAAACCCCTAAGCCCGAAGCTTCCCTTACAACCCTAAACCATAAACCCCTATAGAGTGGCCTCTGCGGCGTCACCCGATGCAAAAGGTACGCGCGAACTTCGTCTTCCGAAAGGCCACGGTCCTGGTGGGGCTTTAATACATATAGCAGAAGCCAAAAAGTTGGAACATCATTATCCTCATGCCCTTAAGGTAAAATATAAGGGATCCTAGCACTAATCCTCCTGGATCCATGTTCCAACTTTCTGGGGTTCACTATATAGGGGCCTTAATAATTAGAATAGGGTTTTGGGGCCCATTATACTATAAATATAATAAGGAACCCCAAAATAGAAAAGGTAATAAGGCCCCTAGAGTACAGAGTTTTAGGCCGTCAAATTGGGATGGCAAGTTCCGGTCGCTGAGACGTAAAGATGCGGTGCAACTTACAGGGCTTAAGGACTCAGGGCTTTAGGGTTGAGATTTTTGGGTCTGTTTTTACAATTGTAGGATTTTTGAGGGCTTTAAGCGACTTGATTAGGGTTTTATTTGTGGTTTATAGGGTTGTGGGTTTGCGGGCTTGGCCTTTAGCAGGTGTTTCGAGAAGGGAGTGCTAAAGGCGTTTCGAGAAGGGAGTGCTAAAGTTTCTTCTCTCACACATGTTCGGCACTCTCAGCCCTAAACCTCTCGCATCAATCCACAGTTCATAAACTCTAATCCTGAACCCAAAAGCCCAACAACCCGAGATCTAGCCCTCGGGCCCTGGATCCTAATATTGAAGCACAGGCAACTAAACACCCTGAAGCCTGAACTCCTGCCATCCCCAGCCACGCACCCGCCAGCCCACCCGCCCGCGCATGTGGACGCCCACCCAAACTATTGTCGCAAAAGACACCATGCCACGAGCATGCAGAAGGTTGGGATTTTGGGATTGCGGGCGAACGTTTCGGGTGTCCCCAACGAAGCGCCGCAGTGCATTGGCCTTCTTCTGCGGTGCTGCTATTTGGGCATGTAGCCCTACAAGTAAGTCTATCTGTTGTGCGATTTCAATTGCATTGTTGTTTCGGCAGCTTTGTAAGATATCGAAGCTATTTCGCCAAGCAGGAGACGCAGAATCTTCGAGGCTTTGGACTCAAGCCGTCTTGAGAGGTTTGAGATACGGGGCATGAAGAATTCAATCGTAAGGTTTAGAGCGTAGGTTTTCGGGTTTAGTGTCGGGGATTTGGGGATTTGTTTTCAACATTTTCTTCAGCCACCCACCGCATGCTCGACCACGACTGAAAGGTTCATGGGCGGTTAAACATTTACAAACTAGAATTATAAATGCCGCGATTGTGTCTATAAGCAGTTACTAAGTTACTAATCCCCCAACCCTTGTTTGAGTAGAAACCCTACACGCCTAAGACCTAAAGCCCGCACGCCCGTTTCAAATCCCTAAACTCTGAACAAACCCAAAACCCTTCATCCTCAAAGAACTGGAGGTCTGAAAAAAAAATCCCGTTTCTCCTCTCGATCTCCGGTAGCCTGCTCGAAAGCCCTGCCCACCTAGGAAGCATTAAATTAGGGCTTGGGTTAAACTAAGGATTAGGGTGAAAAGTTCAGTTAGGAATGAGCTACTTAGGGGCCTTCATGATGAATCACAGCAAGGTGTTGGGGTACTGTCTAGAACAATAGTAAAACTGAATGAGAGACTATAAGTGGTTTAAACCTTGCATGGAGTACCACATAATGGCTGACCTTTTGTGGGTTCCATACTATGGTATCCGTTTTTGCAAAGGACCCTGCACCAGACCTAAACCAGCCCTAAACCCTAAACCTAAATGGAATGGGGGTGGGAGCCCTGGCCTTAAAGTTACGGGGTTGGTGGCCAAGGCGTCGGCCTACACCGTACTAAACTACTAAACCTTGGGTACTGCCCCATACAGGAATGGTCTATAATAGAGCAAATATATTAAGGTCCTAATATATAACAATTATGAATATTGTTCAACTGTTACTGAGTGGGGGCAGTACCCAAACTAATCCCTCCAAACCCCGAAACCGTGCTAAGGGGTTCGGGTTTACGGGATCGGCTTTCGGATGTAGGGCCAGTCTGAACATACGTACATCCCAGTGCTGGAGGAAGCAATGGACCAATTTTCACTACGATACTAAACCATGAAGACCCAAGGTTTCCACCCAACCTTAAATTTACGGATCGTGAAACAGAGTTTATGATTCAGGGCTACGGTTCTTATTAAACCAGGGTTTCTTAATCAGGTTCCTGCATTACTCCTTCCCAGATTTAGGGTTTAAGGTTTGGGTGGTTTAACGATTGTCGGCCTCCCGGTGTCCAGGACTATGCCCCGAAACCCTGCCTAGGATTTACGTGGAACCGTTCGCGCTCTGGAGTAGAGTTCAGGATGGTTCAAGGCTTCCGGCGTACCATGCGAACATGCACGTCAAAACTTGCGGCTTCTTTAACTGCTGCGGCTTCGTAGAGATTCTCTGCATCCCTTCGTAACTTAGGTTAAACAAAGCTTCGACAAACCAAAGACCAGAAGATACTAGCAAGAAGGGGCATGGAGCTTTGCCGGTTTAGTCAGGTGTTTATAGGAGCGTAGAGGTATTCTTTGGGGCAAGAAAATTACACCTTGGCCGGACGGCATAACCTGGGGTGGTTACATACCACCGTCGCTTCCAAGGAGATCTCGCACTTTCTGATCTTCGGATGCAGAGAGTGAGCATGGTTCTGCAAAGGCCCTTTTGTTTGGACTACAGTACTACTAGCGCCTTGCATCCAGAATAACCAAGCGCTGCAAAAAAACGTGTGAATTTATACCACAAGAAAGACGCAACAAAATCGCAGGAAAACCCTGCGGAAGAATCCGTGTACCCCAAGAGCATCGAGATTCCAGATCTCCACCCCCCTCCCCCCGGTGTAAGCCTTAAGGGCTTCAGGCTTAGATGTTAAGGGTTTCGGTGGTTGTTTTCGCAATTTCAGGGTTTATAGGGCTATAGGGTTAAGGGGTTCGTGTGGAAAAGCTCTAATGCAGGGTGAACCGGTGAACGGCTTTCCGGACGCTAATGGAGGGGCCTTCACGACTACAACAGGGAACCCTCGACAAGGTGTTAAAGGGTTTCTATAAGGGTTCTCGGGTAGATGGGTTGTATAGTTAGAGCGTGTGTTTGAAATTGCTCCAATTTATTTATTACAAGACAAACTATAGAGACGAGTATTTCTGATAATTCAAGTACCTATATCATATGTATTTGGGAGAACCAGCGAGTTAAAAGGTTGGTCGTGCATTGCTAGGAGATACTGGAGCCGAGGTGTTGTCTTCGCTGCTGGAGGTGAGTATTTCGTGAACTCTATTTGGGTGTGAACACGGAGAAGTCTTTAGAGTGGCTTGTGATTGAACAATCTGGAGGGTCCAGGGCTTCCAGATTGTTCAGAGTCTTGCACGGCATTAGCGATGACTCGAACGAGTATGTCATTAATGCATGCTGGGTCGTAAGTGCTTCGCCTATTGGCCAAGTGCTGGTAGGGGTGCGGGTTGCAATCTGCCACATCACTGAGTAGTACAGTCAGGAAATGGTTGACCACCGACTGCAGGCAATGACGGGACACCTGCAAGCCAGAGGCGGAAAGAACAAAACCTTACGGGCTTCGTGAGCACCCTTGCTTTTAGTCCCTGTGTGCGTAGCATGCGCTGGTTGAAGACACACCGGATAACGGTTGAACGGAGTCGATGGAAACAGATGGCCATGTTTACAGGCATGATGTACTTCATCGCAGAGCATCCTCAAGCCACCGCTTGATACTGTGGTCCTGTACTCGGGGAATAGTACTGTCATCTGTAATCTCGCGACACATAATGAAGGGTGTCGTATGCTCCATGTTTTCCTCAACCCAAGGGTGTCTGGTAGAACATCATACCGGCCTGCTAATGCATGTGTGAGAAATTAACTTTGTAAAGGATGCTACGAGTCTTGTTGACCCTATTCCTCACCTAGAGCTACCAACACCTATTTTGTAGGGACCCTATAAATTCCATATTAGGGTCTTACTAGGGTTTACCTACAAGAATGCATGGTATGCTAGTTCAAGGTGCCCCTTATGCAAGGAGCATGCGGCCTGCAAGCTTCCAAAATAGGTTTCCTTGTCGAACAGATGGTAGTTAAGTTCAATATAGTTCAAACTTCAGGGTATATATGGTTAGGGTTTCAGGTTACATTGCTAGTCAGGCTGGGGCACCAGAAACCCTCAACCATGACCTGAGAACGAATTGACACACCTTTGGCGCAAAAGCAGGCATCTACAAATCTGCGCTGTTACTTGGACATAGGAGTTCGGGAATCCGGCTACTACTTTCAGGGTGGATGACTATGTATCACAGTCTTCACATACTTCGCAACATTGCAGTACATCTGCCATGGCTACTGCTGCGTCTGCTTAGCCGCAGCCTTGTTTGAGGAGGGGCTGCAGTGCATGATGTCCGAAACCCCGCGTCTGAACCCAACAACTTCCGAAACTTTAGGGTTTAGGGTTTAGGGGTTTAGGGTTTAGGGGTTTATAGGGTTTAGGGGTTTAGGGTTTGGGGTTTAGGGGTTTAGGGGTTTAGGGGTTTAGGGTTTAGGGTTTAGGGTTGCCACCTACCGAAACCTACGCCGTCGCGCGAGGAACCCCTCGAAAGCTGGGATGTTTATGTTTCCGACACGTAGCACCGGTTCAATACGGCGTAAGTTGAAGATCACAACCAGGTCTGAGTGCACAACAAAAACCCAATCTACATTTGGCATCAAAAATAACACCAAAAAGGAGCGCAGAATCTACAAGGACCCCACTGTACAAGCATGATAGCAAGATCCATACTATGACCCCTGAAGACGGCAACTCTGAATTCCCAAAGCCCCAACTCCTGAACCGTGAGCCCTCGCAGAAAGCAGCTGAGCCCGGTGCATGCTCCGAAGATAACCTCAGGTCTCCACTGGCTCAGGACCCTGAACCCTTAGCTTAGGGTTTTTTTTTAATGGTTTAGGGTTTAGGGTTTATTCCCTTTAGGGTTTAGGGTTTAGGGTTTAGGGGAACCCTTAGCTTAGGTTTTTGTTGTTTTATGGGCCCTTTTCGAACTGCAGATACAGCTAGAATTCCTTTACCAGGAGGAGCCGATGGTTGGGGCCTTGCGGAAGTGATGTAACCTTAGGGTTTAGGGTTTAGCCGTTGGCTTCATCTGTATTACTCCCTGGTGCTTAGTAGGGAATGCCTATAGTGGTCCCTATATAATCCCCAATAATAGTCCCCATAATCCATTCCCTACTAATTAAGCACCAGGGGGATTCTGCACTAGAGCAGACTGCGAAGCGGTGGTTATTGCCATCAGCACCGTCTGCGACACGCTCTCTGTCGTGGCAAGCTTGGAGTTGGTAAAAAACCCCAAACCCTAAACCCCTGCACCCTAAACCCCTAAACCCTAACGGTCTCTTATCTTCGCATGCGGCCTCTGGGGGTGTAGGCTTTGTGAGCTCATGGTGCAGTCGCTGGTTCGGAGTTGTTCTTGCATTCTGCTTTGGCTGGATAACCTCATAGGATGGCCTCATAGGAACATCATGAGCTTGGCGAGGGTCTGCACAAGACTCAACCGCGGAGAATGAACAAAAACAACTTCGGGTCGGAGGGTGGATAGGGGCCTTAATCTTAGTTGCTGAGTTCATAAGCCCAAAAAGTGTACACTTTTAATATTATCGTGGGTAATATTATCCCAAAAAGTGTAGTGTATCCACTCAGCTACTAAGTAATTACGCGTTGTAGCCGAGAGCGTTCAACATATTCAGCTTCGCGAGGTTTAAGTTTAATGACCCCAACAACTCAATTTCTTGGAAAATCGAAACCTAGGTTCAATCCTGGCAAGCCCTAAACTAAAACCCGAACCCTGCACCTTGACGCTGAAAACTCAGCTGCTTAGACGGCAGCCCAGCGGCCAAAGCATCAGCCAATCGCACATGATGGGCTTCACCTTCGAAAGCACCCAACCAACACTTCCCTGAATTGACCCCTGAATCTACCGTTCGCAAGCATGAACATTAGTCTCCCATTTTTACAGAGCAAGACCCCAAGCTCTACTTTGATAATTCTGAAACTGTATTCGATCCCGGGTCTCGTTGACCTCATATTTAGATTTTCCCCCCGGTAAAAGCAAAAATACAAGTCGGAGAACGCAATTGCAACCTGAATTTGTTGGATTCCGGCTAGGACTACGGTTCAGGGATTGCGGCCCATAAGGTTTCTGCAATCCCCAACCCCTGCACACCTGCTAAAGCCAGAACACAGGCCAATCCACAAGCACTAAACCCGAAGACTCTTCTTCCCCGAACCCTGGCTAGGTGGGGCTTTTAAAGCTTTTGAAAAATATTAGCAAATAAGATCCTCTTAAGCCCAATGAGGGCAAATACAAAATGCTCCAAAGCCCTACCTAGCTAAAATCCTAAGGCCCCCCAACCGCACCTCGCGATGATAGAAGTCTTCATTGAGCAAGATGAGATGAGGATTCCTCTGCAAGAACCGCCGGTCGCAGCCCCGAAGGATCACGTCCCCCAAGAGTTTGAGAATCCTGGGCAAGGGCTCTAACAGGAGTGTAGGGTTTAGGGTTTGGGTTTTGGGTTTAGGGTTTAGCGGAGTTCAGGCTAAAGTCAAAGGGTTTTCGTAGTCAGTTCTTCACAGCCAGCCGACTGCAACAAAAATAGGATGTAGCTATACCGAAGCATTAGAGCCTAAGCCCTTTCTTGAAACTGGGCGTGCTTAGGGTGCAGGGTTTAATCCTCCGTAATAACTGAGAGCGTATATTCGCAATTACGAGGTAGACTGGGCTCTGTCGTTACCCCAAAAACATCGCTGGAAGCCTGAGCCCTAAAGCAGCCGGACGGCCTATGACACACGATAAGACCCTGGGAGGGTTATGCACTTCGTACCCGGCTTTGGAATCCTTCTACTTATTTGATTCTAATTTCATCCTACTGCCTTGTCATTGCAATTTCCCAAAATTTCTCAAGGTCTCCTCGCCTGGGAGTCCCTTATTCTCCGAAACTCCCGTAGGGACCCGTTGAAACCGACCCCCTTCTCAAGCCCAACAACCTCCCATCGGTGCACTACCTATAGGCTCCATAGTAGTTCCTTTTTGGGATTACGATCCTCAATATGACCCACAGAAAGAAACTACAGTGGAGCCTATGGGTAACTTGTCAGAACATAAGGCTTTATTGGGGTTCTACCCTTAGGGTGAATATCTAAGTCCCCGGGCTGAAAAGCTCTGCACGCAGATTTCTTCTAGGGTTCAGGGGCTGTTGTAATCGCCCCGGCAAAGCCACAACTCCTCCTGACCTGCTAGTCGGGAATCTGATTGTGTGAGCTGTCGGTTCGTTCTTGCTCTCTGGGATCCTAGCTTCCTCTGGCAAACTCCCCCCAAAAAAACACGAATCTGTCCGTGGGAAAGAAAAACCGAAGGGGTCCTGATACCTCTCTGGGAGCTTGAAAACAAGGATTTCTGAGATCCCAAAAAGGTCTCCCAACCAGAGTCCAGAAGGGTGAGGTCCAGGGCTAGGGGTTTAGGTTTGAGGTCAGACCCTCTCGAGGAGACACCCAGGACCCTCAGGGCAGGACTTATCATGGCTAAATGCGGCAAGTCGCTCTTTTGCCCGTAGCGAATCCTGCAACGAGGCTCGAGGAAACCCCTTGAAGAATCCAATAAACACAACCCTAAACCCTAAGTGTTATGGGCCGCATGGGTTCAGGAGAGTTGAGAAGTTTAGGAAACAAGCTGTTCAGTGTGGACGGGTAAAGCAGCAGCCAAAAGGGAATCGAGCGCACCCACTGCCCTGGCGGAAGCCTGACACTGTGAACAACGAATCAGTCTGAAACATGAAGGCAGGAATCCGTGCGATCGTGTACCAGTAGCTCTAAGGCCTTTGATGCCTAGCCTTGTAAGAGGATGAGAAAGACTATCACTGCACAAGACGGAAATCTACAGCAACAGGACAGGAAGGAAACTACTGTTCATGCGAACACCAAAACGACAAAAAAAGGACAAACGAGGCAACCAGCAAAGCCTAAACCCTAAACGAACACGGCCCCCAGGATTGATCGACCAGTCTTGTCTTTTGAGTAGCTAGTTAAACTGACTCCTGGCCACAAGGCCCGGCACCACAAACACCCTACTAACCCAACCCTAAACCCTAAAACCTAAACCCTAAACCCCGACAAACCTAGAGCATGAACCCGAAACCCTGGATGTTCTGAAACCAACAGACCCCTGAGCCCTACAGTAAACTCCAGAAAGTTGGAACATCAGTATCCTAAGTCGCTTATACAAAAGAGAAGGGAAATCCAGCACAAATCCTCCTAAACCCATGTTCCAACTTTCTGGGGCTCACTGTAAACCCTGACAAGCTCGCTAAAGGCTTACACCCTACTATGATCAAGCACCTGATATAGTGGGTAGACTGAAATAGGGGCCTTAATAATTAGAATAGGTTTTTAGGGCCCCTTATACTACACTTATAATAAGGAACCCTCAAAGTAGTTTAGGTAATCATATAAGGCCCCTATAGTAGATTAAAAAAAACCTAAAGCCTAGAAGCCTAGAAGCCTGAGCTTTACTAGGCCTTCAGGTGCGGTGGGACACGGCCCTTTTCCACACTGAAGAAGCCTGGGAAGTTTCTTTTTAAGCTCTGAGTTAACTGGCATTAGTTTGGTTTAGGGTTTAGGGCCTTTGAGTTCATGTTGTGACAAGTGGGCTTTGGGGGTGCGAGTTTTGGGTTAAACGC
Organism: Symbiodinium sp. clade A Y106; assembly: GCA_003297005.1. Lineage (NCBI taxonomy): Eukaryota > Dinophyceae > Suessiales > Symbiodiniaceae > Symbiodinium > Symbiodinium sp. clade A. The sequence continues at coordinate 187,878 of BGNK01000038.1, read as the reverse complement.
CACTGTCTCAAGGTGCAGTAGCACGCATTTGTCCAGCAGTGCTCACGTCGTGAAGCTTACACTAAACGAGCGCCGCCAGTGCATGGGGGTTTAAGCCTAAACCCTAAACCCTGAACCCTGATTCCTCAGACCTTCAGCACTCACAACTGGGGCAAGCCGGGGCTGAGGAGTTGAGTGAGGGTTCAGGGGTTGTACTATGACGGATTGGCTTCGGACCTAGGCAGCATTTAATGGTATCGATTGCGTAGTTGTCTAAATTAGGATCCCTTTTGGGGCACCCCCAACATAGTACAGCACCCGTATATAAAAAAGGACCCAGGCAGGGACCCTAATTTAGAAAACTACCTTAGAATCGAACCCTAAACCCTAAGCCCCTGAATCCTAAACCTTCGATCGGGCCTTGAGATGGATCCTTTATTGCATAAGGGTTTGACGCTTGGTACACTTCTCGATTTGTGCATAAGGGTTTAGGGTTTCGGGTTTGGGGTTTAGGGTCTACTCGCTGCAACGAACAACTGTAGGCCGCACACTGCATCATCTTAAGTATAGATAGCGGTTCTGCATCAAATCTCAACGTTAGGGTTTAGGGTTTACGGTTTAGGGTCCATCAAATTTTCCATGGTGGAGCTGTCCGGAGCAGGCCGAGGTGAAGGGATCTTGAGTTCCGGGCATTCACCTCCCAGGCGCCCTTACATTGCACTGGACGTTGGGACCCAACTCTAATCCAGAAACCTTGAACCCTTGAAGCCGTAACCAGAAATCGATGTATACTAGTGTGCCAAACCCGATTATAGAAAATCGGCTGAACCCCATACAGAAAAATCCGAAGCCCCAAACCCCAAATATCAGATGCTTGCGTTGCAGACCCTGCAAGTGCCTTATATAGTTGTGGTATACTATACCCTATATACCCTAAACAAGAAACAGTAAACACAACTAAGCCCTAAAGACCCCTCCCCCCTAAAACAGGAAGGCTCCGTTCTGCCTGAAGAAGCAGGCTCAGAAAACCCTAAACCCTCCCTCCTAAACCCTAAACCCTAAACCCTTGTTTTGCAGGAGGGGCTGCAATGCGCATTGCCCTCATAACCCGCCTCACCTCGAAGCTTCAGCTCCCGTGGCAAACCCTAAACCCTCCCTAAACTGGGTTCGTGTTTAGGGATTTAGGGTTTAGGGTTCTTGTTAAGGGATTTAATCTAAGTTACCAATATTATTATTTACTCTAGATCCCTATTATGATAACTTAAACTAAATCCCTTAACAAGAACCCAGTAAGCCCTAAACCCCAATCCAAGAGAAAAGAAGGCTCAGAGCCAAACCATCCAGGAGATGAAGCACCGCACGCCAGCGATCCGGCGCGTGCTGACAGACAGGTTTTGGACGGCTTAGGGTTTAGGGCTTTCGGAAAAATCTCCTAGTTTCGTAAATACCTGTGATTTTCTTTTTTAGGTAAGATGCCTTCTTACTATTAAAAGCCTTAAGGGTCTTGAATAACTGTTATTTCTTTTTAGGCAAGATGCTTTCTTACCATTAAAACCATTAAAAATGCTCTCATAATTGTAGGACGGTTTTGAAGGTTTGGACGGGGTCTATGAAGCAAAACAAGGATGAAGCGTTTTTGAAGGGCTTAGTAGAGGTATGATATTTCCGGAGAAGAAGCTCTTTAGGGATTGAGGGTTTCAAGGGTGCTCTCAAGCATGAGGGCTCTGACAGACTTAGGGCTTCGGATGTCGGGATTTTAGGTTCAGGGTTTGGTGGCATGTCGAATGTAGGGGCTGAGAGAACTTGATCAGAAGGGCTTTAGAGTTTTTGTTTTACATGTGGGTTCCATCTCTTTTTTTGCGGGGGTCCTTATGACATAGATCCTACTATTTCGGGTTCATTATCCGATGCGTTGTTTCACCAGGCTCCCGGCTTGCAGTGTAAGCTGACAGGTTTGTGCGGCACCTCTTTTGTATACGTGTTTAGGGTTTGGGTGTTCAGCATTTGTGGGAGTGTTGTCGCAAAGTAAGTAGGAATGTGGCGCCCGGGCGCTTTGGACCTGAAACCCACTGGCTGGCTGCACTGGCCTGACTCCGAACCCCAAGCCTCATAGCCCGCAAGTCCACTATTCTGTTGCTAGGCAACGCTGGAAATGCCTGAACCCCTCCTTAAACCCCTGAACCCCTGCACCCTGAGAGCCCTAAACCCCCATAAAGCCCTAAAGCTCTTACATAACCCGTAGAGTCCTAGAAAGTATGCAATACCCTATTAGCCTCTTCTTGTGTAACCTACAAAGCCCATGACCTTACACCCCTGCGCAACAACTCAAAGAAAAAACCTAAACCCCAATACCCCATAATGGGGTCTTAATAATTAGAATAGGGTTTGAGGGTATATTATACTATAATTATAATAAGGAACCCCAAAATAGTATTGGTAGTTTTTAAGGCCCCTAAACTACCCCATAACCCTAACCCCATGACTCCCTGCATGACCTCGATAAGGTTCTTGGGGCCAATTGGAAAGTTCAGTTCCGACCGCAGTGGGTGGAGAACCTCGGAAGCCGGGATCGACAGCAAAGTTGAGGTGTTGTAGTAATTTGTTGAAAAGGGTTAACACAGCCGTTCTGATAGTTCAAGCTGATGGTATGTGAGGGCTTGGAAAAGTTACATTTTCGAGTTGTCTGTTATGTGCTTTGAAAAAATTTCATGGCTTGTAAAAACTGCTTTTAGAGGGTTCCAAGGTTTCGCAGTGTTGCATGTTCGATGTAGACCACTCTTGGCTCGCCCGGTATGGTTCTTGATTTGTTCGCAAGCCCTTCGATCCCTGAGGTTTTGGAGCTGCTTAAGGTCGATGCCCGAAGCCTCAGAAGCCCTAACTAAAGATCTTATAGCTCCTCTACCCAAAGGCCCCAAAGTAGTTCCTTTTGGGGCTTCATATTTAGAATTCTATAAGGTAATGCCAAAAATGAACTGCTTTGGGGCCATTGGGCAAATTAAAGTTTATGCGCACCGAATTCTCCCACAAGGACCTCTACCCTCAGCCGCCCCCATCTTGGAGTTCAGCAACAAGTAGGGTTTAGGGTCTTGTAAGCCCGAAGCCAGAAGATGCAGATGATCTAAGTCGCTGAAGCCTACTGACACGGTTTAGGGTCCGGGGCCTACAAGGATTACACTGAGGGTCCAAAGGACCCACTAATTCATTGCCCTGGTTGGAACCCGTATAGATTCTTTAAACTAATCCACCTACGTGATGACATCTGGCAAAAAGCTACAAATTCGCCGTTGAGGGATTAGGATACCCTCTGTGGCACCGATACAAATCCCAAAACAAGACTTCGAGGAGGCGCGAGGTCGACCTCATCAATCATGCCTCAGCTACGCAGCGGCCCGAGCGAAACGCACAAAGAAATCCCGAACCATAAGCCGTTCTTTGAGCTATTAGGGTTTAGGGTCTAGGGGGGTAGGGTTTTATACTATGAGCCTTAGGGCCTTAGTGCCAACACTGTGAGCCCGGGGCCTTAATCCTGAGCAGAGATGCTAGTCTAGTTCCGTTATCCACCCACCAAACACAAGAACTAAGGACAGGCTAAGCAGTCCCGTTCTCTTCCTCTTGTATCCGAGGATCAGATCTTATGAGGGCTCGGCAGCCCTAGGGCTCAACATGTCCCGTAGCCGCCGCAGCCCCCATCAATTACTCCCAACAGCCCACAAATGCATGAGTATATGGTTTTAAAGAATAAACAAGGTCGTAAATAACTATAAACGAAAATACGTACAAATCTGATATATACAGAAATATTACATAAATATAGAATTGCATCAGTCTCCCTGCAGAGACGTCAGACTGCCCAGCTGCAAATGCCATCCTTGAGCAGCTGCAAGGCACGGCCCATCTGCACACACTCGCGCCTGAAGGCGTGACTGAATACATAGCGTTGTATATACGTATACATACGTCCACACAGATAGATGCAAAGAATGATGGTATACTTCAAGTATCAGGCATTATCAGGCAACCGGATGACAACAACATTTTTTTGCGAAACCCTGTATATAAACAGTGGGCTTCCCACAGACCCCAGCACAACCAAGAAATACTCCATTGTCTGGCCACTTTCCTGGATGCCAATCTCCTGAAACTGCGTTTAGGGTTTAGGGGTTTAGGGTTTAGGGTCTAGGGTTTAGGGTACCCACCAACCGCAAAATTCTGACCAAGAAGGTTGCTCCCACAAGCTCAGGTAACACGACTCAGCCTTACACACAATCGGCAAGTTCTTGATGGGGGTTCCATTATGCACGTGCTACTCGGGGTTTAATGTTAGGCATTCTTGCAATGATTGTGCTAAGCTGTCTATCGGGCGATATCCCATACCGGGCATACAAGCAAGATCATCGCAAGTTGCCATGCTCATAAACGTACCCAGAGCTGTTCATCAAGCCTCAAGCAAAGGCTTCGGGTTTAAGGCCTGCGATTGAGGCAGGAGGTTTTTAAGGAAGATGCAGCTGGAAGTCAGTAAAGTTCCCAAACCCTGAACCCTTTTGTCTAAAGGGTTGGACTTAGGGTCTAGTCTAGGGGTCTTTGATGTAAGCTCTAAGGCACTCTAAGGGAGTGTAGGGTTCAGGCGTTCCGGGCATTGAGGTTGCAGGTTTTTAGGGTTTTAAGGTGGGGTTTCGATCACAGGGGACCCTAATAGAAGGGGTAAACCCTAAACCCTTTATAGAACCCTTGTAGATCCCTTTAAGGAACCCTTAAAGGATCCCTTTAAAGGTACCCCTGATTTTCGGAAACCCCCGGATTTTTGTCTAAGGTTGAGCTGCGCATGCAGTGCAAGTGCCTCATCTGCGTTGTGTTTCGGCGTGCTTGGCGATCATTGGCAAGATCCAACCTGCAAAGGGGCTGCCGGAAACCAGCATACCCGTTGTTGGAGGTCCAAGATCAATAATTCTGATGGGAGTACGGTACATTGGGCTCATGCACGTTGTATGCCAAGTTGAGACCACAAAGACAAAGCACGTATCTGCATGCCACACTGACTTTCTGAAAGTAAGCCCTATAACTTATAAGCGTGGAGCCCGAAAGCATCTATGAACCTATGAACCCTCAACAGAAAAGCGCTACATCCCACACCCCCAAGACCAAAACCCAAAAAACCTCTTCCCCTAAACCCTAAACCCTAAAACCAAACCCTGAGCCCTAAACCCTTTCGGGACCAAAACCCTCTTCCTTCAAAGCCCAGTGGCTGCTCAAGGAAGCGGAGCTGAAGTGACTTTACGTCTCCAGGTGTCGTAAGGAGCACATCGCCTCAGGGCACAGGGCTTTAGGGTTTTTATTGGCCTAGGGCCGAGGGTTCAGGGCTTGGGGTTTAGGGCAGAGGGTACAGGGCTTAGGGTGTAGGACGAAGTGCATAAGGTTTGAAAGTTATTATTGTTGTTGCCGGAACTGGTTTCCATCAGGATTTGGAAATTAATGTGCATGTAGGGCATAGGATTGCGCACGGGTGAATGTGTCAGAGCGCATTGTCACCTGTTGTGGGTGGAGAGGTGTCTGGCGTGGTCGATCTATGTAAGTCTATGTTCGCCAGATCCGATAACACGAGGTCCGCTCACAGTAAATCTTAGTAGCTGAGCGGATACACTTTACACTTTTTGGGATAATATTACCCACTATATATAATATTGAAAGTGTGCATTTTTTGGGGCTTATGAACTCAGCAGCTAAGAAATATATTTTAACTGGAACAGAAACTACATTCGCCTTAAACGGGTACCAACACAGAACGTATGCCTGCAGGTTTTACCAATGGGGCCTGAGGTTTGAGAAACCAGAGACTCCCATATCACTTTAAGTACGGAATATACCTTAAATCGTAGTAGGATCCCTAGTAAGATTTAAGGCCAATTCCTTAATTAAGGGATACTGGAGTCTCTGAGAAACCAGGGTTGGCGGGAAGTTCTTGGCGCGATCGTGGTGGGTGCAGTGGGAAGTCTCCTCCCATCGAATTCCGAACTCGTCCGCCGCCGGCGCCCCGAAAGTGAGACTCTAAGGCTCGAAATTTTGGGCTCCGATGGGCTCATGGCTTATGCAGCGCTCTGAGGGTAGGGGCCTTAATAATTAGAACAGGGTTTGGGGGGAAACTCTACTAGAATTATAATAAGGAACCACACAAAAGTATAGGTAATTATGAAGGAACCTATAGTATTTTCGGGCTTGTGGCTCGTATGTCGGGCTCACAGTTCCGGGCTCCAGGAGCGACCATTTGCCCGCCCAAATACCAAAACCAGAAATCCTCGTAGAACCCGTGAGGGTTTAAGGTTAGGGTTGCTTTACGGGTTTGGGCGTTGTAGGGATCCGTCAAGGAATCCTTGCAGGAACCGTTAAGTGAAGCCTTGAAGGAAGTATCAAAGGAACCCGTAACATGCAGCAAGTGGCCATGGCTCACGATGCGGCCGAGGCGTTCCGACAGGGCAACCTGACGTTCACCCTCTTGGCTTTCTGCTTTATCCATGGAGTTTCTCCTTATGGGTTGAATAAAGCGAATAGTAGGATTTAGGGCTTAGGGTTTGGAAGTTCTGAGAGGATGGCATAACATGCTACTGCAGAGTTTCTCCGGATGTTCATAGGGTTATATGTATGTGCGAAAACAAAACATACATGTAGTGTGTATATATGTATGCAACCCCCCCCTCCAGGATCTACTTTTTTTGTTTTTGATTGTGTTTACGGATATAGAGAGTCACACAGGTGTGTTATCGTTATCTAAGTTGCAAAGAATGTTACGCCATGACTTGCCAGTACGCCCGTTGCCACAAACATTCAAGTGATTCAAGTCCGTCTCCTGCGTCATGGTTGTGCCAGTATTTGTCGCCCAAGTGCAAGAGAGTGCTACGTTTCCTGCACACCCAGCAAAATAGCAGACATAGATGAGACACTGATGCACGTTGCCTAGATGCATATGTGCATAGGCATTGCTGTGACATGTTGGCACGGGCACGAGCTTGTAGGGTTAATAAGAACTTAGCAGTAAAGGCTCGACACCGACCAGGATAACAAGGTTATCACATGCACCACTACGATTTCTAGCAGCTCTGACTCAGGTTGTAAATGAGAGAAACAATGGGGTTATATTATAGGTCGTACTGAGTCTGCTCTGGATAGTTTTAGGGCTCCTATCAGGCCTAATATTAGGGGCACCATTGACATAAGGGTTAATGGCAGGGATAGTGTTAGGGTTGATGTTGAAGTCCGACATGAGCATCTACAGTAAGAAGGGGCCTACCGTATAGAATATAGAACGTACTGTTTAAGGAAACAAATACATCCTCAAATCTACGGGCCATCACTGGAGCAACGCCACACCTAAGACAGCTAAGGACCATGGTTATGAATTAAATGGTTGAAGTTCCTCTTAGCATGAGTATGACGGTTACCGTTGGGGTTAGTACTTGCGCCGTAAATAGCTTCCATGTATCAATACTAGCAGTAACTAGTATTGGGGTTGCCATGACTTTCTGTTCGGGGTTCATGAATGCACGAGTTTCTCCCTGAGGCCATTAATTAGTAGGTTTGTAGTTGAGAGCAGGATTCGGTGCCTTAATAGGGAGAGTTTTTGGATGACATTAAGTTTGCCAAGATCCATCTCAGACTCAAATATTGGGGTTGCCAGGCGGACTCCAGTACCTTTACTATCGGGGTGCCAGCCAAGTTAGTATATCATGCTATGTCGACTTGGGAATTCTGGTCGATATGGGAGTCAATATGTGAACGAATAACGGGGCTACTCGTCGGCATATCCGTGTAATCCATAAGATTGAGGTGTTGAGCTACAAAGCGCTTCCTTCAGGGTAAACATGAGTCAGAAAAAAAACAAGGTTATCCACGCTGCTACAAAGGCTTATTCGAGGCTAGGTTTAGGTTTGCTAATAAGATGAACATACATAGTGGCAAGTTTAAACCTAAAGGTAGGCTAACATCCTTTCGAACATAAAGTTGTGATATCAGATCATTGCTACTCCTGGGCTTGAGTCTTAGGGTTGTGACACTATGGATAGCTGTAGGCTGTTATCCGGGCTAAAGTTCGGGTCACCCCCCCGGTGCTTAGTGCTATTTAGCAGTACTATAGGCCCACCCTTGTAGTGGTTTAGGCTGGTACTTGTACCGGGGTGGGCTGGGGAGGTGCCCGATATGCCCTATCTGTGCCCAACAAGCCCCATCCATACAAACCTAGGTTCCCCTGTGGTACCCTTTGCCCTTTTGCTTTTCAGGTTCCATTATTCCAAACCAATACTAGGGAAAAGGGTGCGCTTATCATTAAGGGACTACTGGGGAACTTAGAAACAGTGATATGAACGCCGTATCAACGTAATTATGCCCCGTGGTCTGTGATGACAGTAATTGTGACTCGTGATATGCGCTATCAGGGCCGATTCACGATCCAAGAGAGTCTGCGGCAGGAATGTTTGGGCGAATGCACTTGAAGCAGAGTCGGCTCGATTCAAGTTGAATCGGGCGCCGGATTGGAGATTGAAGGTCCCTGGAAGAAGTTTCCCAGGGATCTTCAATCTTCAATCCGAGGACCGATTCAACTTGAATCGGCCCCGATAGCGCATACCACCAGTCACAAGGACTGTCAGCCGAGGNAGATTGAAGGTCCCTGGAAGAAGTTTCCCAGGGATCTTCAATCTTCAATCCGAGGACCGATTCAACTTGAATCGGCCCCGATAGCGCATACCACCAGTCACAAGGACTGTCAGCCGAGGAGGCAGAACTACTTCTATACGGTTGACAGATTACCCGTAGCACTGCCTGCGCATGGCTTATCGGGCAGAGATCGGGCTTATCGGGCACCTCCCCACCTGGGACCAGCCTAAACCACCACAGGTGTAATCATATAGTAGTATTGCTAAACAACAGGTAAAAAAGGTAGATCCCGGGAGGGGTACCATATAATAATATATATGCATAGAAGAATGTAACTACACACATATATATGTATATGTATGTATATTATATTTATAATATGGGCAGATATGTTTTCAGGGCTCTTCAGCGCCTACGTGTGTGTTGGGGTGGTGCCGGGAGTTTAGGGCTTGGAGTTTTGGGTACTGGGTAGGTACTTCATCCAAGACCCGGACCTGCCGGCCAGCACAAGAACCCTATACCCGTTTTAGGGTTTCGGGTTTTTAACGGTCTAAGGAGGGTTCAAGATTAGGGAGGCCTGCTATAGACATAGGGCTATAGGGGCTTATGGATGGGGATTCGGGAAACATTTGGTGCCAAACAGATAGGGGCAAATAGATTCAGGGTCTAGGGGTATGCTGTGGTCTTGTCCGTAGCTCCTGTAGTGAACCTTAATAATTATGACACCCCACAGTGAACGCGCCAAAGCCAAAACCCCAAACAATCCAGAATCTCTCTTTCTCTCTCTCTCTCTCTCTCGCTGTCTCTCTCCCTCTCCCAGGCACTCGAAACGTCAAGCCTAACTGAAGGGCTGCTGCCCTTTACCCTGAAACCTTAAACCCTAAACCTCTAAACCCCCCAAACGCAAATCCCAAAGGCGCCTCCAGATCCAATGATCGGTCGCACTTGAAGGTGGACACGCGCTTCTGCACCACTGTGGAAAAGCAATTCCTTCGTGGTGCCCAAGGAAGAGTGAGGGAATGGATCCCTCTGATTCTCTGATACACCTTTTTAATCCCTCATAGTATTCCTTATTCTCCTTCCCACACTCCTTCTTAAGCACCAGTAATATTCTTAGGAAAGTGGCCTAAATTTACTTATCATAAGGAGCCCTAAGATATTATAGGTGATTATTAAGGCGCCTACACTAGCGCGTTTGAACTTGCCGGATTGGCGTCTAGCTTCTAACAACTTCAGCCCTTGCTCCGGCTCCTAAGTTGGGAGAGTTTTAAGGGGTTCAAGGGTTTCAGGTTGAGGGCCTAGGGCCACGTGCTGTGAACCTTAACACAAAACTTACACGCTATCTTCTAAGACACGTATATGGCACAAAGAAATTCAGACCTTGCGAACAACCACATGTTCCGAACGCACACGCTAAGCCGCAGACTCCACACCTGGGCCCCAAAACCAAAACACAAAACATAATCCCAAGCCCCAGCCCAAGAAATCCTCGCTACACCTCCCTTCTTTCAGAAGGCATCTTATTAGCTAACTTATGTTGTTCTAAAAAAGGCGGGTTCGCAACGACCCAACAATCCCGTATTCCCCCTAGTGCTCCCAAACGTTCCCTAGTACCTCCTCCTCAGAACCCCCTCTCTTAAGGATCCCATAGTTTCTTCCCGATCCTGGTGTTCCGAAGACCCCTGAAACGGACAACCTTGACGGACACGCCGAGGCCCTGAAAAACATGTCCGAAACACGGGTTTAGGGTTTAGAGTCAAGGGTTTAGGGTTTAGGGGTTTAGGGGTTTAGGGTTTAGGGATGTTTGGGGTGTCGTACTTAGCTCACCCTCCCCCCCCCCCCCANCTAAAACCCCCAAACCCGTATAGACCCCAAAAACTCCCGGCCTTGAAAACCCGAAGCTCTACTGTAAGCCTTTAACCACCTATAGTGGATCCCAGAAAGTTGGAACATAGCTTTAGGAGGATTAGTGCTAGGATCCCTTATACTTTACCTTAGGGGCAGGAGGATACTCATGTTCCAACTTTTCGGAATCTACTGTAGCAAAAAAACGCCACTGTAAATCTGGCAAGAGTTTAAGAACCCTCAGCTGCACCAGGATCCAAAGCTTGTAGGGCTTAGGGTGCACTGAAGGGCTCAAACTGATAGGGTGCAGAGATCGGGACCTGAAGGATTCAGGTTGCAGCTGGCAAACTCAAATTGTCGAGCTCACCATACTTTAGGGTTTAGGTTGTAGAGTGTTGCTTAAGGAAAAATGGAGGAAGAAAAGGCAAGGACTACTATAAGCGACTATAGAAGGAATATCACGCAGATCTACTCATCCCCAGTGTTTCAACTTCATGGGGTCTCCGGACAAAGAGGAACGGAATCCTACAATAATGCCTGAAGTAGTATCCTTAAGGCCTAGCCCTACAACCCCCTCCACCCAAAACCAAGAACTCTATGATGCTAAACGCTTAATCCAGGTATCTTGGTTGGCCGCATAATATTTTAGTTATGGGACGGTTACAAACGATGCCCTAAGCGTTAACAACCCCCCCCCTCCCGGAAAAGTCAGAAACATGACATTTCCCGTATGGGACCTCTAAATGTTCTACGCCAGATTCATATATGCCTTTTCTAGCGTTCATGGTTCCTATTATATGAAGGAACAATATGATTTCCCCAAACACCCTAAACCCTAAACCCCAAACCGGCTCCTGTACGAAGGAACTAAACATTGGGCCAGTCCCGAAACCCTCCATCCGAAGCCCAAACTTTAAAAACCCCAACCCTAAACCCTGAAACCCTGAACCTCGTCGATCCTAAAGCCCAAGTGACTGCAACACAGAGCGGGAAAGGCTGATCAGCGCTGGCGGAACCACTAGGCAGACGATGCGCAAACCTAGGATGAATGGCTTCCTTTAGGGGATGCCCTTACGGGTTTCCTCTTGGGTAGCTTTAAGGGTTCCGGCTTTCGGATCCCGGATTTCGAGTGTAGGGATTAGGGTTTCGACTAAGTTTCAATTGAACATTGAAATCTAAATCTAGACCCATAAGACACAACAACAAATCCTTAACTCCTAAGCCCTTGCAGCCCTAAACCTTCAAACTGGGCTTTTAAGTAACCAGGGAGAAAAAAGTATAAACTTTTATTTTATAATGGTTCCTTTAAGAAAAAAGTAATAAAGTATGGTACCCCAAAGCCCAGTAAACTGAACCTTCAAGTAGGGCAGTGCAGGGTTGGTTCAGTTCTGGGGCTTTAACGGGTTAAAGGGGTCGTCCAAGGAGGGAGGGAGAGTGCAATGCTTAGTTTGGGTCCCATGAATCGCACCCTCAGAGCCCTGAAAGAACGTAGGCTTAGGAGGTTGGCCGGTTCCGCTGTTCCTNGAATCGCACCCTCAGAGCCCTGAAAGAACGTAGGCTTAGGAGGTTGGCCGGTTCCGCTGTTCCTAGTGTTTGTGTTAGAGCGAACAGTCAAGCAAGCATCACTCACCCCACGGACAGTGCTGCTGTCGCTGACAGCACTTACGATCTCACTGATGCAGTGTATGCTGATGATGTTGCTAGCATTGTCTTATGCCCTACTCAGCATGCGGTGACCGAAATGCAGGATTTTTGTGAGGNGAGAAGTTTGAGAGAGTCAGGCGTTTCAATGGAGCTGGGGCTGAGAAACTTCGGGATGATTCAGCTTACTCAAACCGTCTCCCCAATCGGCAGGGCACTGTGAAAGTTCAAGATAGTGTTAAATATTTGGGTGATCACCTGGACAACAGTCACTCAAACCGGCGAGAAATTGATCACAGACTTCGCTGCGCACGTGCTGCTTTCAACAGTTTGGCCGCCAGGGTTTGGAAGAATCGAGG
>BGNK01000038.1:104903-174735 GCA_003297005.1 Symbiodinium sp. clade A Y106 | reverse complement strand
CTCGGAGGCAGCGCGCGTGGCACCGCAGAGCGGCAGTAACACACGCGCAGCGCCAGTTCGAGGCGGACCGCGACGACCACTAGGTTGAGGTCAGAAGAAGAAGAAGCCGCTGCACCAAACCCTCGAAACCCTAAATCCCTAAACCCTCCAAACCCCTATCCCCCTCAACCCCTCAACCCTAAACCCCGAAATGCTAAAGCCTCATCCCCTAAATGCCAAACCCCTAAACCCTAAAACCCTAAACCCAAAACCCTGGAAACCCCTCCTGCGCTTGCGAGGACAACTCTGGCCCAGAGGTCCTCCTCCTCAGCAGAGCCAAAAGGCTCCAAGGGTTTAGGGTTGATAGGGACCTCAGGCTTTAGGGTTTAGGGTTCAGGGTTTCGGGGTTTAGGATGGGATGAAGCTAGGTGGATAATCCCAAAATGAGATAAAAGTCCGTATATGAGAGATCCTGAATCCAACCTATAGGACCTATACCTTCATCCCACCTTTTGAGGCCTCCTCAGCAAGTTTTCTTGAGTTTACAGGCGCTGTTTGCTTCAGCGCCCTTAGAACCATCATAACTAAGGTATGCTGATCCTTTGGAGAATACATATATAATCCCGGAGAATGCTAAAGTTTCGAGCATTATAGGTGCTTTATCAAGGTTCGGTTGGGTTTTGTAGGGTTTCACAAGGTTCGTTGGTGATGCTCTATCATGTCTTGGGCTGTTTAACGGGACTAGGAACAGCTAGGCTTAGGGTTTCACAGTTTAGGGTATTCAGGCTTCCTGGATTCGTCGTTTTCACCGGCATCTGGATGTCTATGTCGAAACTAGGCCAAAACCCCAGGCCGAGTGATGCCACAAGCAGGCACCTTCAGTCACAGATACAGAACAGCATTCCTCAAAGCCGAGTCGCTGAAACGTCATGTTGTCCAAGCTTTCTTGCATGCGACTGCCACGATGGTCGCCGCTGTCGAAAGGGAAAAAGCCGATAAGCCTAAGTTGTTGGGGAGCATGTGAAACTTAAGGGGAATAGCCTTAAAGCAGTAGTAGCGGTAGTGGTGATAAACATTTCCCGCTAATTCGAAGTAACGCTACGCATGGTACTCATAGTCGCAATGGGAGTGCTATTGCTGCGGGGATCCAGTGCTATGCTTTTCGGCTCGAATCATCAGGCCACGGGGGATGAGAAACTTAAATCTGCCCGCCCCGTCCGAATTCCCAGTAGCTCCAGGGCATGCCCTTCGAACACACCTCCTTTTGGCTTAGGGATGTGTATAGCGCTTTTGTGTTCAGGGCACCTCGAAACTTCGACTCTTACTTACAGTACGTGTTGCCATACAAGCATAAGCAGGATTTGCCGATAAAGCCCATCCTGGCTCTGGAGTTTAAATTATATTATTTGTGTAGGCGTTCGGCTTTTGCCGGCGTTTTGCTTTGGGTGGCATCGTTGTAAGGGTCTCAGGAGCACCTTTTCAATCTTGGTCTGGGCGGCTATTCGCCAGGCACTTGCTGTCCCTAAACCCTAAGTCATGCATCCTCGGCTGGAGAAAGCCACCCGGGTTTTGAACAACTCTTGGTTTCCTTACTCCAGGGACTCCTGTAATACGCGCCCAAACCCTACACCTCCAAACCAAAACACCCCTCAGACTTAGACGCTTCGCAGCCGTAAACAAGCCTCCAACACTCTGGGTAATGAGCAAGGTATGATTAACGGCGTGAAGTGCCTACAATAGTGGGTAACTGATGGTACTTCGAGCCACAAGTAAACCTCGAACCTCCCAGGACCCTCCGTGTGCCCTCAAATAGGGGTATATGGTCCCAAATAGTGGGCATTTAGGGTCTAATAGAGGGTAGATGGAGGGTCTAGGTCAACCCTAAACCCTACGGGAAACAAGATGAAGCCACAGGCCCGGCACCTCGCAATCTCCAGCTGCAGGCAAGGCACATGACATACCTCAAAGGCTGCAGACATCCCGCGCGCGCGCGCGGGGAAAATTGAAAGTTCGAATTTCTGGGTACGGTTTAGCGTTGCGCTCCAGTGATACTGGGAATCGAGAGTTTAGCACTGAAACTTGAACTGAGGAGCGGGTGTGCTGGATTTGCCACGCCCAGACACCATTCAAAACTGCAGGATACTCGCGGCTAAGGTACACCCCAAACCCTACCTGTGGCCCAAAAGACCTACCTTTTGAAGGAATTATATATAGAAACCATAACAAGCAACCCTTAGGGTTTAGGGTTTAGGGTTTAGGGTTTAGGAACTATATATAGAAACCATAACATAGACCTTTTTGGCTAGAAGTACGTAGCAGTTGAGACGAGGGGCAAAACGACTCCCAGACTCCAGAGATCCACCGTTTGATCGTAGCCAAGTGCAGCCTTCTCCGGATCACAGACCTCTTTGGGTTCAGGGCTTTTGGGTGTGTACTTAAACCCAATAAGGAATAAAAATGTACATGTTTAATCCTATCCCAACAATGAGCTAGCTACCAGGACCCTCCTTGTGCCCTCAAATGGGGGTATATGGCCCCAAATCATGGGCATTTAGGGTCTAGTAGAGGGTAGATGGAGGGTCTAGGTGGGTTCAGGGCTTTTGGGCTTCAGGCTTAGCGTCTTAGGGTTGTAGGGGCCCTAATAATTAGACTAGGGTTTGGGGGCCTTTCATACCATGATGATAAATAAGGAACCCCAGAAGAGTAGTGGCAATTTTTTCAGGCCTTAGTACGGCTGTGCAGGTTTCCGGGTCTCGGAGTTTAAAGTTTCGGGCTTGCGTTCTCGGGAGTTAAGGATTTGGAGGTTGAGGGTTTCGGGTTTCGGAGTTTGAAGCTTGCTTGGAATGCTATGATGTTGTAGACTCCTAGGGTCCAAGATTTGTTTTAGGCTGCTTGTTGGCTCCGAACCTTCTATCAGGTTCCGGATCGCGACCATGCAGCCAGCACCTCTGCTCTAGCTCCGCATGTCAACACCCTGGCACCTAAAAACCCAGTGTGCCAGCTATCCATGTCGACCGCCCGGTAGCGTCAGCGCGTCCACCGCATCCCGTCGGAGTTGTACCCAAACGGGTGTATCATGGCGGGGTCATCGTTGTCAGCGTGGTCATGCTGCCGCTGCACCTTCCCATGGATGCGGCGAGGACCGCCTCGACTAGCTGAAAAAGCGAGACTCCACGCTGTTGCAGGGCTCAGGCTTCAGGGTTGCGCACTGTCATGTGAAGGTCCTCGGAGTACCCGTCATTCGTCAACTCCATTCGACCACGTAATAAACTACTGTACCTGAAACGCCAAGAACTGATTTGCTGGATTTAGACACCAATAACCGTAACTTGTCTCGGACCCAGAAACTCGGCCGTCCAGGTCTTCGCAACTCCAACCGTGTCAAGCTCGGAGCGTTTTAAGCCGAATCCCATACGGGAACCTGCACAGCGGAATTTGCCAACAATGGCTGCCTTCATGATACCAGGAAGCAGGCGATCACGTCTGAAGATCTTGGGCATCAAGGCGTAAGCCTCCTATTGCCCGCTCTCTTTCTTGCAAGCTCCAGACCCTACATTCCAATCTCACATTCGCATCCAAGACAACAGTATCAGGATGTACCAGGCCAAAGGTGTTCTCGAAAGAGAAACAACCAATCATCCCGACCCTGAGACCTATAAGCTCCGAAGAACTCAGGTTTTGAGCCCAAACTCTTTATGTCACGTGGTAAGATAGGCACCCCCCTGCAGCGGATGAGAGCGTGGGTACGGCTCCCAGTATGCAACAGTCTACATTAAAGGGGTCATATTGGGGGCTATCTATCTATCTATCTGTATATGTATACATATATATATACACATATGTTTATTCATTCATTTACGTATTTTTCATTATGTCTATATTCTTTGATGTTATCCTTTAAATATCTACTTGTTACAGAGTGGCGGCATATCTAACATAGAGCCCTCACCCTATGAACCTAAAATCCGGATCCGCTTTCCGTGCCTCGGGGGCCCAGTACATGGCCGTGCCCACGCGGGCCGTGTGCCTGGTGTTGAAGCCTTGCCAGGTTTCCACATTATATTATGTGATTATGTTGTATTCTCCTTATCTTATTTGATCGGGCCAGATATATTCAATAATGAAATATTTCGTTGTGGCTAGGGTCCATGGGAGATAGGCACAGGGTGTGCAGGGTCTAGGACCGAAGCCGCAAGCCGTGAACCCAGCTACCTGAATAGATCGTGTGTTTGGAGTTTATCGGTGTTAAGTTTCAAAAGTCACGGGAGAAAACTTTGGGACCGAAATTAAGCTTCGGGATGCAGGGTGATTGGATAAAAGATAGAGAAACAGCTAGGGGTAGCGAAACATTCGATATAGACAACGCCACCCGCTTTCAGGCCGGTTCCATTGCAGCCAGCTTGCTCCAGCAGGTCGATCAGTGGCATCAAAGAGATGATGTGATCCCTAAGCCCCTATAAGCCCTAAACCCAGCGACGTGGCTAATGGCTTCAGTGCTAATTTGAAGACGAAGCAGCACATGGTCCTGCTAGGCATTGAGGTTCGTGACGACGACACACATAAGGTAAGTCCTATGTCTGCATCTAGGGCTGATGCCATGGCAGTCGAACTGTATATGAAGGATTCGTTTCTAGTTTTCACATCCGGAAAGGAAGCTTGCTGCTGGCTTTTAGGTGTTGAGGTCGTGTCACGACATGCATCCATGGCTGATGCAATGGCAGCCAAACTGCACACTGTGCATGAGCTACTGCTTCGTTCTGCGGAGCCGGTGCTGCGCTATGGAACGATGCATCAGGCCCTGCAGGGGGGATGACAGCACCTTCTGGAACAGTTCGGTTGCGTTATGCAATGTTTCAGGTCAGAGATTTCCAGAAGGCGGTATCGATGATATGTTCCATGGAGGCTTGCTGTTTGCATTCTTGTCCGCACATCAGTTGTACTGGTGGTCTGAGTGTGTGCATGCTCAGGCTGAGGAAGATGCGAAGACAAAGATGGGAAATAATCAGGTGGTCGAAGCCGCTGAGGGCCGCATGCTCCCTTATCAAGGTCAGGCTCGTGCGTCTGACCGCAAGAAGCGTGCCTTGGCTTCAGTGACAGATGTGTTCAAGCCGACCACTGTGATTGGTATGGGAAGACCTGTATATTCCCTGGATCAGCGCATCAGATTTATGACATTGCTCCTTGGCTGCAGCCGGTGCTCAGTGCGCAGTGCTTGAACCAACCCCCCATACATAACATGACTGGGCTCTGGGGCTTTGGCACGTGCTGCAGGGGTGTGCATGTTCGCAACTCGCACAACTTCAAAGCTGCATTGAAAGCTGCATTTGGCCTGCTGCGTGGCGAGATTGTGGAACCGGATCTCGATTCGGTCTCCGGGCCGGGGGCCGCGACTCTTGTCAGGGCCAGGATGAAATTGGACGCTTTGCTTATGGCAGCAAGGCTGGATCAGGGACGGGTCGTTTGCTGTGTCATGCCCAAACCGCAAACGCAATGATGCTTGCTTGGAGTGGCTGTCTCTGGCTGCAGGCGTGCCTTCTGGAGGAATGCTGGCTGGGGGCAGCATCATATCGTACTTGGCACCTCGGCTGTATGACTGTATGTGCACCATGAGCACCATCTTCAAAATACCTTACCTATTACCTATTACCCACCCCATACGGCTGCGACTGAGTCAATTGAGGCTACGATTCTTCGGAGAAGGGGAAAGATTTCCTCTTGATTCAAGAGTTTTCAGCCAGGCGAGTCGCTCTGCAGATCAGTGGCTGCTTCAAGTACCGCTGTCGCTTATAATCAGTTGCTGTCGTTGGTGCGTAGGGTTCCGAAAGTGAGAGTGCAAGAGCAATGCGACAGGGTGGATGAATGCACTGCTCGTCTGGCGAGTGAGCTGGAGCTGTCGCAGCAGAGTCAGCAAGCTGCCATTCTGGCGGCCGAAGACCTGTCTGCTGATGTCCTGGAGGACGGTGACGCAGGTCAAGGCCCATCGCTGCTGGATGTGGCGTGCCGAGCCTTGCCGGTAATTTCACTCGGCAAAGGAGACATGGGCATGTGTGTGTAGGGGGCTTTGGGTCCTGGGGGTCTTTGGGGTTTAGAGGCTTGGAGGTAGACGTTGTCATCGAATCATATCCGGTCGCCACTCGGCGAAGTCTAGAGAATCTAGTGAGAGGAGCCGCCGCAGCGGCGAACAAGCTGGATGCCTTGCTGTATGTACTGCAATTGGAAGTGGCCATCTCCGACCAGCCTCATTTGGACATGCAGGAGTACTCGGACATGGTCATATGCAATTGCTCCGACCAAGGACTGGCATAGGGACCTGGACCTAGGGACCTAGGGGGTAGCCTAGGGTCTGCGTAGCGTGAATGTCTCAGTTAATGGGTGTTGGAAGTTGGGAGCGATTCGCTGCAGTCTGTGACCTGTGGCCCCGGAGGAGTAGAGATGGAACTTGGATCGACACCTGCGGTCGATGTTCAGCTGTTGAACCAAGATACGGCCAGGGACCTTGGCACCCGGCCAGGGGATTCCAGTATGTTCCTGGGCTTTGGAGTACCATACTTTAATACTTTTTTTCTTAAAGGAACCCTTATGAAGTAAAAGTTTATACTTTTTTCTCCCTGGTTACTTAAAAGCCCAGGTTCGATGGGGCCGACATTGCCGATGATGCAGCTTTGCAGATGGCTGTGTCTGAGCAGGCTACGGCCGTTGAGCTTCTGGGACCAGCGATCAACATGGACCGTCTCTCGAGATTGTTTCCAAACAGTATTCACACAACGGACCTGAAGCACATCGTGGACAACCTTCTCCACGAATGTTTGGATTCAATGAGTTTGTGGCCGAAGGTGTTGGAGGGCATGAGAGCACCGGAGAAACTCCTTCGCGGACCGCTGATGCGCGAACGATTTCAAGCAACGTGCTTCCAGGAGCAGGACCCGGACAGGAAGCTTTTTGACACATGGTCCGTGTCGTTGAAGAGCCTTCGTTGGCAGTGTGTCACGGAGTTCACCCTGGGGTTGCTGAAGCTTGAATATCAGCTGCGAAGCAAGTGGAGCAAGAGAGCCTTTCTCCGTGGCGCAGGCTCTTTCAGGCCCAAGACCGTCGACCAGAACACAGACTACGGGGCTGCGATTGCAAGCATCGACAATGCGATCTGCAGCAAATCGTTCTGGTGTGGCGTGGCCCTGGTGCATGACATCAGCTACCAAGCCGAGTTTGTTGGGAACTGGGCAGAGGCTTGCCCCTGTTGCAAAGGCGGCATAGATGAACAGTCGGCTCCTTTGACTTCGGCTGTGGTTTCCCAGGATGTAGAGCAGGTTCTGCCGGGAGGCCAGAGGCGGCGCCGCCCAAAGAAGACTGCAGCTGCAGCCTGCCCGTTTCGAGGCTGCCGGGCGTGTGAGCTTGCAGCCGGTGGCTGGGAAGGAAGCTTTAGCAAAGTCATGAGCTCAAGCCGTTGTCGTTTGACGGAGATTTTGTTGCAAAGCAGTTCCGATCGAACAGCCTACATGACAGACTGGTCCAATGCCCGCTCCAAACTTTGGGGCCAGTTGCACATGAAACTGGCGCATTGGCAGCAGTTGCCTTGGAAGCTTTGAAACTTGCAGGCATTCATTTGCGAGGGTGTAGTTTAGTTGTGGGCATAGCGGCATAGTACTACTTGTTTTACAATGATCTTTCGCGTAGAGGCGGCCTGTCCTCTCCAGACAGCACGATCGCGACCAAAGTTGCCAAGCAAGCGTTGGCCCTTTGGCAAGAAGGCGGCAGAGGATGCTTGCATGCGCAAAGCAGAAGGTTTCTCGATGAGAACTGGCGGGGCTTGAGAGCAGGCGCGGGTGACCCTCCGCTGAGGGGCTTTGTGGAACGTATGGCGGCTGGCGAATCTGTTGCATCCATTCAACGGGAGGACCCTGTTGGCGCAGAGCCTTTGTTGAGATGGCTCGGTGCGTTCCGACTGGTTCCTGGTTGCATTGTTTTGGAGGGTCATAACGTAAGTCTCATGGTTCGTCTTTCCGGGTAGATCATTGGAATTCAACACTCAGGTGAGAACGGTGACCCGTAGTGTGGAGGGGCTCCACAGCATCATCACACGAAGCCTGCGCCGGAGCCCGGCCGCGAAGCTGCCCTGTATTTCATTTGAGTTGAGATCGAGCCAGCTCATTGACCTGGCTCTCTTCAAACCCGCTGACCCTTGATTGATGTTTGAGAGCAGTGTTTGGAAGCATTTGTGGGCCTGTGGGCCTTGTGACTATGCTCCTTCGCGGGAAACAGACGTAGCAGTGCAGCCCCGTCCCAGGAGCTCCGAGCCGTCCAAGCTGAGTTGGCAGGTGTTGAACGATTAGATGGCTTTCGTCGGCTTGTGCTGCCGCACGGCTGAGCTGTTGACTCTTGGCTTTGGCCTTGTTGCATCGATTGTTCCTGGCTCCTGAGGAAACTGCTGCACTTGCAGCCAAGCCAGTATCTTGCGAAGATGGATCTGCGGCAGCTGGCCAGCTTGTTATACCGAGATCATATAGGTCTCAAACATGCTCCGAGGGACCCGCTGTTGGTGCTGTTGTAAGCATACGGTGTGTGCGCATGCATGACTTGTGCTTGTACTTGTCCTGGCTGCGCAGGATCGCCTGGAAGAGGAGATCACTGCGTACAAGGCGGTGGAAGATGCTGCTGTTGCGGCTGCGGATGCCAGGACACAGCAGCCTCTGCCCGATGCGCAAATGGACCCGATGGTGAAGGCTCTGATCGCATACTTGCAGGAGGCACGGCAGGATTGTTTCACGTCAAGCCTTGTATACCGGGTCGAGCTACACATGGCGGAATCATGGCAGTTATCTGGGGCATTGCTAGGTTTGCTGTGTTGTTGCAAGGCATATCCCTTTCAGGTGGCGGAACGAGATAAAGTGCTTTTCTCGATGCCGACAGCGATGCTCACAAGCAACGAAGCACTGCAAGCAGTGGCCGTTATTTCTGGCAGCGCTGCTCCTCCCTCGGCAACAGGAGGGGAACTAGATGATGAGGACGGAGGCAACGTGCTCTTAGATAGGCCACAGTCTGATCCTGGGTCGCGTCTTGCCGTTGCTGCGCAGCCTCTTGTCAGGGAGGCCCCATTGAGTCCATTCACAGACCCCTTCGGCAATCCAGCCGCAGCGGAGCCTGTTCTGGGAAATCTAACCTTTTGGAAGCCGGTTGCAGGAAACCTTCGCCGGCACACTCATGAGGGACAACCCCTGCAAGCTTTCAACTTCCTGGTTCAAGTATATCAAGCTTGCGCAGGGGATGCAGGCCAGGTGCATGTTGTTCCTGCGAGGGCTCCGGAGACCATTCGTTTGGAGCACATATCTTTCGATGAGCTGGCCGCGAATTTGAGTGTGTGGGACCGCTGCAGTACCGCGAATCAAAGGCTTAGCTTTCTACACCGCCTCAAGTTGTGGCTTTGCTGGTTTATCATTCGGTCGCTTACTTCTGCTCGGCGCGGGTATATGTGCTAGTGCTTGGACTGTTAAGTTTTCTTGAGCCTGCATCGCACTGGTGCAGCCGAGGTCAGCTGCAGCACAGGAGCTGTTGGGTGAGTTGCTGGACCGAGGAGCTGTTATGTCTAGCAGGTCTGCTGGGCCATCTGCCAGCTATATGATTTCGGAAGATCAACAAGAGGCCTTTCATGAACTGCAGCGCATGGGCTTGGCTTCTGCAGCAGCACTCGGCGACATGATATCGGCCACGCCCCGAGCTGCGTCAGCTGTGCAGCTGACCGAGCAATTTGTGAATCCCGTGAGTGTCGGCCGCTACCGTTCCAACCCAGCCCCGGCATTGACAGACATGTGTATCATGGACATCTTGAATTGCTTGGCTGACGCCGGTTGGACACAGGTGAGAAAGCGGTCCGTGCGCAAGAATGAAATCCCTCCGCCTTTCTGCCAGGGCTCCCAGAAATTGCTGTATATCTTGGCCACAGGAAACATTGGCAGACACTATGTCATGGCTCTGTGGCAATCAGATGCTTTGTTTGGGAAAGGGGTCACTGAGATTCATCACTACCAATCTGAATCGTACTACCGCGCACTTTTAGAAAGCGCGCCCGGGCAGGCAGGCGGCATCCAGCCTAATTGCAAGGCTGAGGTGTACAAAGAGTTGCGCAGGGGGGCTGCGCGGCCTCATCAGAGAATGCTCGAGATGGGAGAAGATGGAGATCATGATGAAGGCGCCGTCCCGAATCCATGGCTCGACAATCGTAATCGGTTTAGGGTTTAGGGAGTTTAGGCGTTTAGGGTTTAGGGGTTTAGGGCCTCTTGACGCAGGCGAGATGAATTTTCTGGCGATGCCTCGGCAACCTGCTCGCGGTGCTCGCGGGCGTGGCCGCGGGCGTGGCCGCGGGAGAGAGCCTGCCGCCAAGCGGCAGAAGCTTCTTCCACTGCCAGGACCGCAGGGATGGTTGTGTCGTGCGAGTGAGTGTGAGCATGAGAAATGAGAGTCCAGTCCAATCGATGCTTTTGCTTTGGCAGAAGTAAATCAGCCTTCAATGTTGCAGTTTGGGCCCGTGATAGAATCATAGCTAGCACCCACCCATGTCCAACGGTCTGCGGCGCAGCATCGCCCCCACCACTACGCCGAAGTCCAGAACGAAGTCAGCGGCGAAGGCAGCCCCGAAGGCAGTGCCTCGTGGTGCGTGGAACGAGCCGGACTCGGAGGAGCTGGACAACGAGTTTGACAGAATTTTTGGTTCGTCACCGGAGCCGGAAAGGCCGCATGCGGAGGGAGGGCGTGGCAGTGGAGGTGAGGCTGCCTCCGGATCGGGAGGGCCAGGTGTGACGGGGCCCATGATCAGGCCGGAGTCAGCGACCATACACCATCGTGTGGTGTATGTGCCTGCGTGCACTCCCGAGGAGTTCGAGACAATGCGCCAACGCATCAAGTACATTGGGCGTGAGGTGGAGAGCTTGGGTGTGATGATGCAGGATCTGGTGCAGGACCGGCAGCGGCAGCGCACAGAGGCTCGGCAGCAGTGGGGGATATGGAGGATCGTGAATCGTAGTTGTCAGTCAGTTGTCACATGCCATTCTGGAAGTTACGTGAGCCATATGTTTTCATTTCCCTGCCTGCACGCAGGCGTTTGCCGCACTTGGGCTTGGACCTGATGGTGCTCCTTTTCGGACTCCAGTGCAGGCTTATAATGCCACACGTGGGCTTGGATCTCATGATGCTCCTCGGGGACCGGCCGGACCTCCAGTTCCAACGCCTGCCCGTGATCGCACAACCTCACCGCGGCGCGGACCACCGCCTCCCACGCCGGTGTCAGTGTCAGATCATGATGGAGCAGATGCAGCAGAGGCAGCGGCAGACGATGATGAAGTGCCACCGCCCTCGTCCAGGCCGACTGCGCTCAGGAGCAAGCGCAGAAGCAGGTAGAATGCTTCCGGGGCTCGGCTCGGCCAATCGTAGAGTCGTAGAGGCTACCTAGAGTTTACGGTGTATACTGTATAGCCAGCGGCACGTAGGGCATGAGGCACGAGCCAGCTCGATTTGGGAAGCTTTTTCAAGTTGCGGGCCTTACGCTATCCGGAGCCGGAGCCCATCTGAAAAAAAACAGTGTGTGCAGAGTGAGCGGAGCGTGGAGTGGTACGCATGCTTGGCACAAGCTGCGTCAAACGATTACGGCCTGCAGGACCGGAGGAAATGGAATCCGACCACGACGCCGAAGACAGAGTCCTAGCGGAGGCAGGCTCATTCTGTGCGCCGCCATCACGCTGCCAACTGCATGCTGCTCTGAGTGTGCTGTTGTTCTCGGAGGAGAGCCTTTTCGACGCCGATGCCGCCGACCACAGAGTCCCAGCACAGGCAGGCTTGTTCTTTGCGCCGCCATCGTGCTGCCCACTGCTGCTGCTCTGTGTGTGCTGTTGTTCTCCGAGGAAATGGAATCCGGCCACGACGCCGACCACAGAGTCCCAGCACAGGCAGGGTTTTTCTTTGCGCCGCCGCCATCGTGCTACCCACTGCTGCTCTGTTGTGTTTGCTGTTGTTGGAGGAGAGCAATTTCGACGCCGACGCCGACCACAGAGTCGCAGCACAGGCAGGCTTCTTCTGCATGCTGCCATCATGCTGCCCGCGGCTGCTCTGTGTATGCTGTTGTTATCGGTTGTTATCGGAGGAGAGCAATTTCGACGCCGACCACAGAGTCGCAGCACAGGCAGGCTTCTTCTGCATGCTGCCATCATGCTGCCCGCTGCTGCTCTGTGTATGCTGTGGTTGTTATCGGAGGAGAGCAATTTCGACGCCGACCACAGAGTCGCAGCACAGGCAGGCTCATTCTGCATGCTGCCATCATGCTGCCCGCTGCTGCTCTGTGTATGCTGTTGTTGTTATCGGAGGAGAGCAATTTCGACGCCGACCACAGAGTCGCAGCACAGGCAGGCACATTCTGCATGCCGCCATCATGCTGTCCACTGCTGCTCTGTGTGTGTGCTGTTGTTCTGCGGAGGAGCTTGGCGATGCGTCATCTGATGGACCAACACCGCCTACACCAGAGTCCGTTACGGCAGCTGTCCAGCTTGCGCTCCGGAACACTGAGGATGAGTCTGAAGAGACTGAGGGGGAAGATGCAGAATCCAGTGACGAGGGCGCTGATGATCCATGTGTTGCTACAGCGACTGGCAGCGGCGGTGGTGGCGGCACCTCAATCTTTAATCCGTCCACAGTCTTCGTGGGTTCTTTTGCGATGGTGAGGAGGACAGACCAAAAGGCAGGGCGTAGCTGTAGCGGTACATCTGATTTGAGGCAAGAGTACAGTAGAGAGGTTTGAGGAGAGGTTCAGGTGTTGGTTGTTGTTTGCTTGAATTCCCACCCTCAAGGTCCCGAGCTACTACGTTGATTGCCCATTGCACACTTACAAAACCACGGAGATCGAC
Organism: Symbiodinium sp. clade A Y106; assembly: GCA_003297005.1. Classification (NCBI taxonomy): domain Eukaryota; class Dinophyceae; order Suessiales; family Symbiodiniaceae; genus Symbiodinium; species Symbiodinium sp. clade A. Next base: position 161,875 of record BGNK01000038.1, on the reverse strand, counting down.
AAGGATGGCAATGAGGTGGTCGTGAAGCACAGCTGCCGCAAGAGTATGCAGTGCAACCAGCCATCGGAACCGGTGGTGCTGCATAGATTGAAATGGTGGATAAGACAAGGCCGTCCTGTTTCGTGAAGTGATAGTGCAGCAGAATAAGATTTTTGTAGCAACAGCAGTTGTGCAGGCACCACAATGATTCGTGGGCCACATGAATCGCTGGAAGACGTGCGCAGAAGGCATGTGTGCCTGGTGTCCTGGCTGACCAAGCCCCATTACGCAAACACAGCCTCCCGCTGTTTGCGACTGCCCAGTGTCACTAGTGTCCAATTGTCAGGTGCCGCCACGGGATCCGGCTGATCTTGGAGATGTGGTGGAGCTCGAGGCGCAGATCAATCGTTACTGTCAAGCACAGGGTGTGACTCGGCACTGGCTGGTTGTGTGTTTTGCATGTTCAGCTGATAGCTTGCGTGTCTTTTCCGTTGACAATGATACCCCCAGGTGCCGGAGGCTGCGGACTCTGCGGTTGACCGCTGACCTACTTGTATACGACATCATGGACAGTGCCTTTGACAGCGCGAGTTACATGTTTCAAGCGGGGTTTGTGTTGCTGGTTGCTAGCTGCCCTAGCTGCCCTGTTGTCATCATGCCAGCCGGTGTTTTGCAGTGGAAGAGAGACCTAAGCCGAGGCCCACCCGGTGGCGGCGGTGTCTTGATGATACATGAGGCCAACCGCCTGCAAAAGTCACCAATCACGGCTCCTCGCCCTTTGTGACTGCCGAATGTCCGATCGTCAGGTGCCACAAGGGATCTTGGAGATGAGGCGCGGTGTCCGCGGTGGAGGAGCAGATCGATTGTTACTGTGACTGGACTTAGCCTGGGTTGTGTTGTTTGCATTCATTTTTTTTAGCTTGCATGTCTTCTCCGTTGATAGTGAGACCCCCAGATCCGAGCCCATGGCTGCGGACTCTGACGCTGGCCTACAACGTCATGGACGGTGCCTTTGACACTGAGTTACAATTTCAGAGTTCACTAAGCCGACGCCGAACTTCACTTCAGTGATTGATACCAGCGACACAAATAGATCCATAGATGAGGCCCTGCTTGTAATAACAGTTTCTCGCCCTTTGTGATTTTGTGACTGCAAGGACACATGAGGACGAAGCGGAGCTCACGAGTTTGTCTTTGGTTTCACTCCCTTGTCTCTATGTTGATAGCGATACGGTGATACCGCACCTGCTATACCATGGACAGCGCCTGGGACATTAGCAGTCGAAGTTCCGTTCCGAGGGCAATTGCTAGTTACTAGTTGTCATCATGCCGGTCGGTGTCTGAGGCTTCGCCAACGACGCGATGGTGCCCGTCCATCGCAGGGAAAATCCCGGTGACAGGGGCGCTAGGGCTTGGAGTGTAGTTCAGGAGTTCAGGGTTGAGTCTTTATCTACGGTTTGGGTTTGAAATTGGCCGAGTCCAACTCTCTTAGCTGTTAGCTTAGCCAAGAACACTACACCCCGAGCCCTTGGCTGTCTAGCTCAACCCTTGACGGCTGCATGAGTCGAACGATGATCTAAAGTCTTTCCTTTCTGTCACTAAACCCTAAACCCTAAAACCCTAAACCCCTAAACCCTTTTTAAGCACGGACTTGGAGTGTATGCCGGCAGCGAAGCTCTAGGGCAGAGCCCAAACCCTAAACCCTAAACCCAGGTCCGCGTAGTCAGCTGTTCAACCAACTTGCCCTACAGTGATTGCTTCCTCCTTGCTAGCTATTCTGGTTTCCCCCTTGCCAAGTAGGAGGGGTTGGGATTGGATTGCGGGAATACTGTTGCGAACCAGTTTGAGTGCCAACATATTCGGCATCAGCTTAAGCGCAGGCAGAGTAGAGAGATGGAGCTAGCCCAGGGAGGTTTGACTGTTGATTGGACTAGTCGAGTCCTTAACTGCGGTGCCTGAAGTGGCCCAAACCTTAATTTCAGCAACAAATCCTTAATTTCAGCACCAATTTTTTTTTGAAAAAATTGGCACTGAAATTACTGTTTTTTGGAGAAAATGCATTTGGATTTTGCTGAAAAAATATGTTTTTTTGTTGTTTTTTATTAAAAACACAAATGCAAAATTCTGAAATAAAAAAACGCATTTCTGAAAACAGGTCCAAAACAAAGAAAATCGTTGATTTTTTTCAAAAAACAAGAATACCAATTTCCGAAATCACGGAAATTTCAGCACGGATTTTTTTTAAAAAAAATGGTGCTGAAATTAAGGTTTTGGCGCCGAAATTAAGGATCTGCCAGACCTTGGTATGGAAATTCAGGAGCAAGCCCAGCGGAAAGGCCGGGATTTCAGAACGGGTTTGTCTGTAAGGGCAAAGAAAGGCTGCCGACCACTGCAGGATTTTGCGGAGTTTACTGTAGGGTACGAAAGCAATCCTTAATTTCAGCGCCATTTTTTTTTAATGGAACTGAAATTAAGGCTCCGGCCGTCGAAGGGTGCAACAAAAAAATCCTTAATTTCAGCGCCAATTTTTTTTTTAAAAAAATTGGAACTGAAAATAAGGCTCCGGCCGTCGAAGGGTNAACAAAAAAATCCTTAATTTCAGCGCCAATTTTTTTTTTAAAAAAATTGGAACTGAAAATAAGGCTCCGGCCGTCGAAGGGTGCAACAAAAAATCCTTAATTTCAGCGCCAATTTTTTTAAAAAAAATTGGAACTGAAAATAAGGCTCCGGCCGTCCAAAGGTGCAACAAAAAATTCCTTAATTTCAGCGCCATTTTTTAAAAAAAAACTGGAACTGAAATTAAGGCTCCGGCCGTCGAAGGGTGCAACAAAAAAATCCTTAATTTCAGCGCCAAGTTTTTTAAAAAAAATTGGAACTGAAATTAAGGTTCCGGCCGTCGAAGGGTGCAACAAAAAAATCCTTAATTTCAGCGCCATTTTTTTAAAAAAAAATTGGAACTGAAAATAAGGCTCCGGCCGTCCAAAGGTGCAACAAAAAAATCCTTAATTTCAGCGCCAATTTTTTAAAAAAAACTGGAACTGAAATTAAGGCTCCGGCCGTCGAAGGGTGCAACAAAAAAATCTTAATTTCAGTGCCAAGTTTTTTTAAAAAAATTGGAACTGAAATTAAGGCTCCGGCCGTCGAAGGGTGCAACAAAAAAATCCTTAATTTCAGCGCCAATTTTTTTTTTAAAAAAATTGGAACTGAAAATAAGGCTCCGGCCGTCGAAGGGTNAACAAAAAAATCCTTAATTTCAGCGCCAATTTTTTTTTTAAAAAAATTGGAACTGAAAATAAGGCTCCGGCCGTCGAAGGGTGCAACAAAAAATCCTTAATTTCAGCGCCAATTTTTTTTAAAAAAAATTGGAACTGAAAATAAGGCTCCGGCCGTCCAAAGGTGCAACAAAAAATTCCTTAATTTCAGCGCCATTTTTTTAAAAAAAACTGGAACTGAAATTAAGGCTCCGGCCGTCGAAGGGTGCAACAGAAAAAAATCCTTAATTTCAGCGCCAATTTTTTTAAAAAAAATTGGAACTGAAATTAAGGCTCCGGCAGTCGCAGGGTGCAACAAAAAAATCCTTAATTTCAGCGCCAATTTTTTTTAAAAAAATTGGAACTGAAAATAAGGCTCCGGCCGTCGAAGGGTGCAACATACAAATCCTTAATTTCAGCGCCAATTTTTTAACCAAAAATGGAACTGAAATTAAGGCTCCGGCCGTCGAAGGGTGCAACAAAAAAATCCTTAATTTCAGCGCAAATTTTGTCTAAGAAGTTTAGCTACCATGTTTTTTCCCGGCACCGAGGTTAAGGATGGTTTCTTTAATTAGGCGGTAGGCGGAGGCGTGGCTTTGGTGCACGCAACTACTGGCATCGAAGTTCGGGAGATCTCTCACGCTGTGTCAGTGGCTGGCTGCTTGCACATGTTTTCAGGATGTTCTTTCATGTGGTTCCAGCACATGAGGGCGTGGAGTCCGGAAATTCGCGAGTCGACAGTAGACAGTCGAGAGGAGGCTGTGCGTTGCTTGGGGACACACAAAGACGTGACGGTCTGCTCCATAGCTTGAAGTCTTGGATAGCTTGAGTGACTCACTTTTGTATTCACTTGCTTGGGGCGGCGTACCATGCCGTCGTCTGATTCCAGTGCTTCCTCCAGCTCCAGCAGCAGCTCATCGGATTCATCAGAAGCTGCCGAATTGCCTCAATCGGGTGAGCCAATCAGTGGCCATCCCGATTCAGATGCCGGCACAGCAGCTGTTGTGCATGAACCCGCAGCGGAGCCTGAGATGAATGTGCCAGAGTGCGGTGCTGGATCGGATGATGATGAGGACTCCTACTGGGCATCCTTTATCAGCTGTAGGCTTTATAATAATGGAAAGCTTGGGAAAACTCGAAAGTTGTAGTTGCCGGGATAATGCTGGCCATGCAGCAGGAGGTATTGTTGCCGGCGGCTGCTGCGCTGGATCACGACAATGCGCTGTGCATGCGGTACTCTGCAGTTGCAGCTCGCCAGGCGGCTTTGTCCGGATGGCCATCGGGGCCGTCCGAATATGGGAAACTGTTCGCATGGCCGGATGCTTTCGCCAAGCAGCTATTGCAGGGCCCGGACGCCGCTGAACGTGTCGCGATCCTGCGCACCCACGCTAAGGACGGCATTGCACATGTTGATTCCTTTTCCGGTCTAGGGACGGCGCCAACTACACTGAAGCAAACTCTCCGCGGCCTTTGCACGGCTGCTTCCACGAGAGCATCGAGCGTCATGGCGTAATGTTGAAACAATTTGTGCTGCATTGTGGGCGCGAAAATGTTTAAGACACTGCTTTCAGGTGAGGATAGTGAGGATGCATCACAGCAGCGGCTGCCGGTGCCGATGCCAAGCTATGTGTGTGAGTCCACATGCGATAGTGGCTCAGTGTCCCAGAAGTTGCTCTGCGGTTTGTGTCAGGAGCTTTTGTATGTGCTTGTGCCTCGTGCCCATCGGGGGAGCAGGGGTGCTACTGTAACGTGCTGGTGGCAGGAGCACTCGGTCTCCCATGTGCATATCTCTATGGAGGATCGCTTGTATCAGTTTGCTCTGGATCGGTTGGCAAAGATACGAGAAGCCACGCGGGTCGAGATGGATAGTCAGACGGGCATCTTAGTAGCAAGCTTGAAACACGGTTCCAGTGTCAGTGAAAGTTCAATGCTTGTCGGCGAGCCTTTGCCTGTTGCTGTTGTTGTGGCTGTTATTACTGTGTCCAATCACTCAAGGTGAAATGGACATGGGTGACGATGTGGAAGCCGAGACAAAAAGGTTGAGCTCATTCTACGGCGAGCTCATGTTCCAGCGCTTCATGGAGTTCCTGTTGAATGAAGAATACTCCGAAAGAATTTGGAAAAATGAATCCTCATGCTGCAAATGCAAGAAGGCCGCAGCCACAGCCGCAGCCAAAGATTTTGCTCCCGGTGCTGGCCGGAAGAAGAGGAAGACCCTGCCCGAACTGAAAAATTGCATCACGCCAGTGGGAGCTGTGAGACAGGGGCTACACAACCGGGGCCGGCTGCGAGTGGCAAGTGCCGGCACAGTATGTGTCGACATGTCGCAGATGGGTGTCCGGTCCCCAACACAACTCGCTCATGGTCTGTGAAGCTGTGTGTGTGTGCGTGTTCGAGGCGATGCAAGGCCTTTGGGGCCCGCACTGTGAAAGCTTGGCTATTTGGATGGCTGAGCGGGCCATCTGCCAGGAGGATCGCCGATGGGAGATTTTAGTCTTTTAGTTTTATATCTTTGGTCCATGACATGAAGTTTGAAGTTTTCGGGCATGGTTATTGCCAGGACATTATCCTTCACGAATGTACGGCGGGATTCGCTAAGCAATTATTTGAATTGTATTTGGGCGACTATGATGTGCATCGTGCGAAATCTGCAAACGGCCGTGATCGTGATCAACTGTTGTCTCCACACATGTTCGGATGGCCTTTGTACAGGCCGAGATTTGGACAGCATATTTGGGAGACCTTTAAACTTTAACGTTGTTGTCTTATGTGTTTGGTCCAATCCAATCGAATCGAAGGCTCGAAGGGTTGAATTTTTCTAGGTCTGGTTATTGAAGAAGCGAGGAGGCTATACACGGTCCTGACAAGAAGAGCAACGGTGCGCATGACAGAGTTCAACGAGACGCTCCAGTCGTTATACAGAAAATGCAGCTTGCCGGTGTCTGACATCTTCGTGGCGCCACAGGATATTAGGGTGGCGGCTGGGGGCTAGGGGCAGTGGTTTGAACTTTGATAATTATTGACTTTCTCGCATAGATGTGCTCGCGTCAGGATGAAGTGCAAGCTGAGCAGGCCAAAGCGGCAGAGAAGGTCTGCAAGCCCGCGACAACTGCTTTGGCAGAGACTCTTCCAGGAGTGTCGTCATGTGATATTGGGTTTATGTATCTTGGTAGTTCATGCAGACACTTCAGGAGCCAAGAGGTGCTGGCTTCAAGGGTACAAAGAGCATGAGCGAGTTGTCCGTGCGTTCGCGACAGGCGGGCTCATGAGCATGTAGCCACTTTTCTGATGATCTCGAGTCTCGATTCTGGATGTGATTCTGGCAGGTGTAGAGGCACTGGTCGCGAATTTGGGACAGAACCCGCGTGCTCGTGCGGTGGTTTCCAGCTACATGCCCACATTGCTGACCTCGGGAATGATGTGGTTGCTGTTGCGTCCTGATGCAGAAGATCCGAACCGCTGGAAGAACGAAAGGTATCTGCTTGCGAAGGCCAGACCCCGTAGCTTGGAACCCCAAAGCCCTAAGCCCTGCACTTGCACTTGCACCCTGTACCTTAAACTGATACCCTGTCAGGAGACTCTGCATGCTATGGGGCACGTCCAATACCCCTGGCATTGTGCAGGACAGAAGTTCCCGATTCATGATATGTCATGGGTTTCGGATGCTGAACAACGAAAGTTGGCAGGGAACTCGATGCATTGTGCAGTTCTTGGTGCCATATGGAGCGTTGTGCTGGTGCGCACCCAGAAGCTGTAGTAGAGATACTTCGTGTACACTCGTGCAGCAAAAGGCCTGAAAACAGGCAGCGGCAGACGGCAGATCAGGAAATGCTCCGGCCCCGGCCAGCTGCAAGAAAGAGTTTTGGCCCAGCCCGGCGTTAAATTCAGATTCCAGCGCATGTCTGCGTACGGTATGTTGCCAAGTTCTCATTGAGCGGGCTGTGGGCACTTAACTCCGGTTCTAGTGCATGTCTGCATGCGGCATGTTGCCAAGTTCTCATTGAGCGGGCCGTGGTTTGTGTCTGTCTGCAGATCCATTTTGGATCAGGTTTGCCCAAGGGTTGGGGCATTTTACCCTAGTGCTGATTGCTTGCAGCGGGGGGCGACCTGATGAGCAAAATGGCCACTGGCCCTAGCACTCTCGTTGCTGCTGAGAAGGAGGCTAGCACCGGCCCTCCAGATTGGATGTGCACCCATTGTGCCGTCTGCAAGAAACCCATCATGCTGAAAGCTACAATGCCGCCTGGCATGCTTGGATAGTGACATTTCCCTGGCGGCTGCATTCATGAGACTTGACAAGTATCCTGATCCAAGGACAATCCAGCTTTGCAGCGATCATTCCTCGGATCGCACAGCGATGTTTCAGCAGGCTGCACGGACTGATCAGCTCAACGAGGAAAAGCATGCCAAGAAAAAGGGCGCAGCTGCGACGATGGATCCGGCTGCAGACGCGGAGACTGAAGTGGAGTCGCTGAAGGAGAGACTGTTGCGCATGGAGCGGGACGAGCCGCAGGAGTTCGTTGAACATCTGAAAGACTTCAGTATCAAGATTCTTGGCCCCGATTGCATTAGATGCTGCAGTTTACATGTCAGTGGCACGGGTTGTGCTCGTGTAACGGGTCATGGGCCGCCAGTGCTACCGCCACCAGGTCTCCCAAACCGGGTCGCCAAGGGAAGCCGCGACGTGCCTACGACTTCTCTCGAGTGATCTCTTCTTTGTCTTCCGGGCGAAGGATATGAGCTGGTGTGAACGCAATTTGGGTTTGCTGAATCTAATCAGCGGGGCTTTGATATCTAGTCTAGCTCTGACTCTGGCTGCCCTGGCTGCAGGATCGAGTCAAGACTGCGTGCCGTCCCCTTGTGCAAGCAGGAGTACGTGGAGTGGTTCACTACGAAGTGTCCGATCTACAGAAGTCCTTGACCTCAGTCGTTTGAGTCTCTAGGTGTTTGTGAGTTGGCGAAGTTCTAGTGCGCATTGGTCATTGGTAGGCCTTGATTCCCCAGATCCGCCCCGGCCCGTCACCAAGGACTTACTGAGGAAGCGGCAGACAAAGCATGGCTGCAGGACTTGAAGGATCCGCTGAAAGTCAAAGATCAAGTGCCCTCAAACTTGCCAGACGGTACACCGGGGCCGGACGTGCCTGGGCTGGGACAATGTAATACATTGAGTGGGTATATAGGGCGGCCATGGAATTGATAATGCGTTGGACCGAGGTGATGCGCATCTGGATCCATCGGGTAGGAGCGGAAGGTGAAGGAAAGGATCTGGTCCACTACCAGGACACTTGTTTTGGGGGCTTGCCAGAGCTGTGCAGCCGAGCATGGTTAGTTTGTTTTTGCAGTTTTTTCCTCCATTGGTTGCAGCTTGCTTTGAAGGACGAGGGCGTCAGAAAGGAGGACGAGATACAGGTGAAAGCCCCAACCGACCTTCAGCATCAGAAGCTGGCGGCTATGGCACGAGACATCAGGCAGTCCATGGATGATTTGGACGACGACACATGTGATCAAGGAATCGCCATTCTCGACACACCGGAGATAGGCCAAGCCAAACTTGCCCTAAAAGTCCAGACGAATGCTGTTATCCAATCAGCCGGGGCTGCCGGCAGGGCCAAGGCCAGAGCCAAGCCAAAGCCAAAAGCTGCTAGATCAAAGTTGCCAGCAGTGGTCGCATGCACTGCTCGCAAGGACACTGTGAGAACATACACGGCTGTGATGGCTGCAATTCCAGTTGCCCTATCGAAGGCAGAAGAGATGCTGACGGAGGCCGAGGGTGTTTACGACACGTTGGAGAATGCAGTGCTTCAAGATTCTGCCGTGAGAATCGTCCGGCATCGTCACGCTTGTCTAAAGCAACTGGACGATCGCAGCTATGTGCGGCCGAGTGAGGCTTCTTCGGGAAAACTTCACAAAGTTCTGTGTGAGGACGCTTTTTTCGCCGAACAAGGCTGGTGCCCTCAGCATGTGCAGACCGTGGGGCAGATTGATTACACCAGAGGTGTGCTGCTCGACTTGCAGCGCACGGCAGAAGCTGTTGAAGATCTTGCTGCCACCCACAGGGAGTGCTTGCATGTCCTTCAGACTGTTGCGAATGCCTTGACGACGGAGTGTCGTCAGTGGAAGTCTAATCTAGCGGCAATGGTGAAAGCCAGGGAGTTAGAGGCGAAGGCAAAGGCAAAGGAGGAGGAGAAAACAAGGAAGCAGGAGGAGAGAAAGAATAAGCAAGAGGCTGAGAAAGCAAAAAAGAAAGAACAGGCAGAGGCCAAAGCCAAGGCTAAAAAAAGAAAGGAGCAGCACGGGCAAGAGAAGGCGGATGCGCCTGCTGGTGAAGGCGGAGCGACGGAGGCGCTGGATGGTGTCGACGGAGTGAACAAAGCAAAACGGCGCCGGAAGGCTCGGGGGGCCACCGGCGACATGACTGATGATGACCCTGCAATCTTGGTTGCCGCTGCAAATGCTGTGTATGGCAAGTCGTTCGAGTTGGACATATTCAACGATTTGCCTCAATTTCTGGACCATGTGCGTAGAACTGCCGGTATGGTTACTTGTGTTGCACGCCTGCGACGGAGTAATGTCAAGAAGGTAGTGGAAGCAACACGGCTGAAAAGAAGCTTTTGAATTGTCGATGTGGGCTCAAAGTTTGGAAGTTTTGGAGATTAGTTTCAATTCTTTTGTGATCACATTGCGGCTGACGCAGATCAGAGGCGTCTCCAGGATTGAACGAGGAAGAGGTGAAAGCTTTCAACAAGAAGATTGTCAAAGACATGAACTCCTTTGCGACAGATTTCGAGGCGGCGCAGGCGGCAAACGCACAGCAACCGCAGGGGAAAAAACCAAGCCCTGAGCGCCAAGTGCGCATGATGGCTGGCCCCGCAGACATGCTTGGGATGGACGGCCTCATGATGCATGAGGTTGATGAGTCGCGTTGTACGACGTTGCAGTTCCTCAACAGAGGTGAGGTAGCCAAGAAGCCAGGGACTCGGGTCTTGTCATGTGTCACGAGTTTCGGGCTGTGGCACGACGCCACGACGCCGTGTGTGATTTGTGTGCCCCTTGCTTGATGTATCATGTGTGAGAGGTTCGCTGAGATTGGTCACGATGACAATGCAAAGGCCAAAAGCCAAATGCGAATTGCTGGAATGGCGCTTGTGGGTGCAAAGCTGAACTCCAGTTATGCTGGCTTCTTGCCAGTGGGGCTCGGCAGCATTTATTACCATGCCTCAGGGGACAAGATATTGGCCGCGATCGACATCCAGGAGGCTATTCAGTGGTACCGCTCTGCCGACAAGTCTGCTGAGAGTTCCTCTGCTGCTGATGCCAGTCTTCCGTGCCTGCAGGCATGCATGGGTGTGTAAATCAATGTGTGTGATGAGGCAGGAGGAGAGCTTAAGTCAGCTTAAGGCTTAAGGGTCCCGGCCGGCCAGGAAGTGATGACCTTCTTGGCCAATCAGGACTTCGCAGCTGAGGAGGATGAATGTCGAGACGGTCTCCAAAGCCTCCGCCTGGGATCGCTCTTGCCGGGAGACGTAGTCTACTTCCCTCCTTGCTGCTTGACCGTGGACAAAGCCCTGACCCAGCACAACCTTGGTGTTCGTGCCACTTCCATGTTCTTCAATGCAAGGGCATACCGGTCTTATCAACTTTACAGAACTGTGTACTCAGCGTGCCTTGGTTTGAAGTTTGCATGGTCTGCCACCAATGTGTAAAAGTGTGTGCATGGTGCATTGGGCATGACGATTGGCCATCAATCGGTCGCATTGTGAGACTGAGGGATATGGGTGCGGAGGTGATGTCCATATTCTTGAATAAACTCCAGTTCAAGGAGGACGTCGACGCTGGTGCTGCAGACGACAACATGAAGGAGTTGGCGGACACGGTTGTCCCCGCTGGCTTCCACGAGGCCACGGCCGCGGCCAAGAAAGCGTCTGCCGATGATGGTGACAGCAAGCTTCGGGCAATGGTTGAATCCTGGACAAAGGTTCAGACTGAGGAGCATCTGGAATTCGCAAAGAATCATGCCCGCTTCGATGACTTCCTTCAGCACATGTATGACATGTACTTCGGCGGCGAGGAGCCCGATGCTGAAGAGTTTTCTTTCGGAGCTGAGGGCGGCGACCACCTGGAAGATCTTATCTCTTGGTTTCAGTTCCTTGCTATTGATCCTGAACCTTGGCTGCAATCCGAGTGAATACAATAGGCTAGAGGCTACAGACCTTAAGCATCTTAAGCCCAAGGTCAAGGCAGCAAATCAGCAGATGCAGAAGCCTGATGTTGGAGAGCCAGCCGAAGCGCTGGAGTGGGTTCCCACGAACCCAGCAGAAGCCCTTTTGGCCAAAGCGGCAGATGAATCGGTTCAGCAGGCGATGCTGATGCAGGGCCCGGGCAGTCCGGGTGTGATGAGAGAAGGCAAGACGGCGGAAGCAGAAGAGAAATCGAATCATGATCAGACGATGATGTCGAATCCAGATGCGGTGAATCCCGAGCCACCCTATTCGACAGAGGCGGCCAATGCAGCGACTCAACAGATGCAGGAGCTGGATGAGGAGATGAATTCCGCAGCAGCCAATGCGACGGATGATGCGGCGAATCCCGAGCCGGTCAATGATCATGAAGCGGCCGATGCAGCGAGGCAGCAGATGCTGCAGCCGGAAGATGCGACGAATCCCGCGAACGCCACTTTGGCGGATGCGGCCAATGCAGCGGCAGTGCCGGTGCAGCCGGGTGATGCGATGACTCCGCTCCCGGCGACTTTGGAGATGGTGAATGCTCAGCCAGTCAATGAAACAGCGGATGCAGTGAATCAGCAGATGCCGCAGCCGGATGATGCGATGGATCCCCAGAAAGCCAATGTGGCGGAAGCGGCCCAGGAAGCAACGGTGGTGATGCAGGAATCAGAGGCAGAAGCTGAGGCTTCTGAAGGAGAGGCGGCGCCGTCGACTCCGGCGACCAGGACAGCCAATGTCACCAATGCTACACATGAAGTTCTTTCTACTCGTAATATCTTGATACGGTCTTCGCCCTCGCTCGCTCCCTCCCCCATGTTCTGTCCTCATATCCCAGTCGTCATCTGTCCTGTGTGAGGCCATCGGATGATGAAGCAGTTCCCAAAGCTAGCCGAAAGAAGCCAAGTTCTCGAGCACCCAAAGCCAAGGCAGGATATTGTGTGTTGGTAGGGCAGGGCATGCCTCACAATTGCACTTGGAGTTGCTGTCCTGTCAGGCAAAGGAAAAGGCCGCCCCGGCCAAGTCGAAAGCAAAGGCAAAAGCCAAGGCAAAGGGTGCTGCGGCCAAGGCCAGTGCAATATGTAGTGCTGCTTGTTTGTGTGCCGCACTGTGTGCCTTCATGCAAGGGTTGGATGTTGGAAGTTACATATGAATTTAACCTGTTGGACAGGATGAAGTCGGCATCAAAAGCTTCTTAAAGAAGTGATGTGACTTCGGCTTCGGGGGGTGAACGAATTGATCTTTAAGTCTTGGCTGACAGTGTAAAACACACTGCAGCGATCGCGATGGAATGAAATTCCGTCATGACAAAGACGACCGAAGGACGATCGGCGCAAGAGGTGTCGAAACATTCAGTGAGCGCACATCGCATGCAGTTTCAGATGCAACACATGCATGAATCAGTTTGTTTTGCTTTTAGGCATGTCCCCCAAAAACTTAATTTCAGTTCCAGTTTTTTCTCAACCCTTAATAACGGGACTTTTGAAACTTAACATTTATCGGATTTAGGTTTTAGGGTTTTGGGCTAATACAAGCAGGCTAGGCAGGACCACAAGGTGGAAGAATGCTTTCCAGAGCTTCGGCGGGGTTTCAAAACAGGGAGTAGTAGCAGTTTTCAACGTCAACCCTACTGAGCACTCTAAACCCGAAGCCATACCTAGATGAACCACTGTTCCTGTAAGAAAGGGCTATGACCCTAAACAAGTGGTACGTTTACTTTGTTTTGGGTATCTTGGTTACTCTATGTAAAAACCAGAACGCTCTAGGTTGCCTAAGTTCTCTGAAGGCCTAGGATGAAACCATGCTTGTGCGAGCAGCCATCGTTGATAAGACGGGAATGGCCGAAGTCGGATAGCTTCACTTCCTGGGCCAGAAGTCTTTAGTGTAACTATTGGAGTTGCGCTTGAAGTGAAAGGTCTTGCTTCTTTCTGGCATCTAGAACTCTGCCCGCAGGCTGATGGTGGAAAGCTTTAATGCGTTAGGCCCTATAGCTCCGATATGTTTTAGTTGCAGGTGCCCGGTTTAGTGCGGAGGAGCAATAGCCAGTTGAACAAGTACTCGTACTATTCATTAACTCAAGGCGACAGCCCCAACTGCTGGAAAGTGCGCTCTCTCTCTCTCTCACACACACACACACACACCTAGCAACACAACGACTCCGGGAAAGACAATGCCGACCAAATTCCGACAAATGCTGAAATCCAGATTTCATGATGCCGAGGCTGCCTCTGTATCGTGTTTCTGAAAGGTTTGTGGCTTAGTGGCTGAGTACTCTAGCCCCAAAAAGGTTAACCTTTTCAGTTAGGGTAGGATGATATAAACCCCGAAAAGGTTAAAGGTTACCTACTCAGCCGCTAGGGTGGGTGAGATTCGGGCCAGTTGGTTGACAGCTTTCAGAATCCAAGGCTACTACCAGCGGCAATACTCTACTCAGGGTGTCGAGTTGAGAAAACCAAGACAAATGGGAGTTTCCGAAAATTAGGGTACGGGTACCTTATTTTGGGGTCCTGATAATAAGGATCCTACTATTTGGGGTACTATATTATAGGGTTCCCTATTTTCGGAAACTCCCAAATCAGGCTGTGTCAGAGACGCGGAGACCCTGACTTCTTGGAAGATGGAGCTGCGCAATCGGATATATGGCTTTGGGTCCAAAGTCTCGGATTCCGGGATGGTGTTACAGAAACCCTACACCCTAAACCTAAATCCTAAACCCCTAAATCCTAAAACCCTAACAACCTAAATCCTAAACCCTTAAACCCTAACACCCTTAACCCTAAACCTAAATCCTAAACCCCTCTCTCTCTCTCTCTGTCTCTCTCTCTCTCTCAATCTCGCGGACTCAGAGATCTGTCAGCCGCGCGGTTGTCCAGAATTTGACCAGACACCGAAGTAACAGTTTAGGGGTTTAGGGTTTAGGGTTTACAGGGGCTACAGGGGACCCCTAAACCCTAAAACCCTGGGTGTTCTGACCCAGAACAATTTCTGACCCAGCTGCCAAGTGCTCGAGCTTCGATGCGCCTTCCTGAATCAGGCACGATTAACAGCTGCATGTAGTACAGGGGCCTTACTAATTAGAGCAAGGTTTTGGGGGTATATGATACTATAGCTATAGTTCTGGAACCCCCAAAATAGTACAGGTAGTTGTTAAAGCCTCTATAGTACGCTCTACTTCGTGTTCCGGGTTCGGGTTGAGAGTCTAGGACTTAGGGAAGCAGGCACCAGCTTGTGTTGAACGGTAGCTGCGGCTTTTCCGGTGCGCATCCCACGACCCCAAACCCTAAACCCTGAACCCTAATCTCGTACCGTCCAACAATCTAACACTCCTCCTCCTCCTCATCCTCCCGTGCTGCTTCTGCGGCAAGCCACTCTACCCCGACTACTAACTACACGAGTAGTGGGCGAGAGTTTACAAACCAAGTACTACGATTCGTATTGAAACTCTTGGCCTCATAAACCTGCATTTGCAACTAGCCCTAGGGGTCCATGTACCAAAATTGTATATTCTTGGGGCCCCAAAGTTCCTCAATATAGAGACTACAAGCCTGCAGACGTCAGAACATGAATTCGCTTGTGGATGTGTTGCTTTGCCTCTGGACAGCTTGGTCTTCCGATGGCTGATTTTGCGAAAGGTGGAGAACCAAGCTACCTTGAGTACATAGCACTGAAAAACGGGCGAAATGATGCGGCTTCTAGAACGGTGTGTCAAGCTTTCTTGGCCCGGGAAGATCTGCATGTCCTGAAGAGGCGAGTGGAGTCTACATGCGGCTTTAGGGTTTAGGGTTTAGGGTTTAGTGTTTGATACATCGACCCATTCATCGTGTACGCGTGGCAACTTGCTTCGAAACTTGTGCTGTTTGATATTGGTTTGGGGGTTGCGGTAAGACAGAGGCTTCAAAGTAATCTGGCCCAGGGCCATTCGAGAAAATGACGTGCACCGCCCCGAGTTATCTGTGCTTCAAGTTTTTGAACGAACTACAGTGTTACAGTACATCCCAGAAAGGTCGCAGATTGCAGCTGCCTAGGCGAAGCAAACCATCAAAATAAGGGAGACTGAAGTGATCCATAGAAGGCTTCGAAAACCCGATCAGACATCGCCGCCACGTCGCATCGACCAAGACGTTGTCCTGATCTTGTGCAAACCCCCTACAGCCTAAACCTGAACATTCATGGGCGGGGCTTCTCGTGATACCGTTCCTTCTACAATGACAGAACTTTGGGATCCATATCAAGGGCCCTGGTAAGACTTTCATGAATCAGACTTGCCCGTTACTCTTCCTGTCGGAAGCGCCTAGCAACTCAGTAAGGTAGGAAGCTGATTGAGAAACTTTGTGTTGAATCGGCAGTACAGGATCTATCTATCGATCTATCTATCAGTCTATATGTGTACATATATATATATACATATATATATATATATATATATATATATATGTTTTTATCTATTTGTGCATTTACTTGTTTGTTTATATGTGCATAAAATGTAATTAACTAGGACTATATAAGGCCCCGAGTAAGAGCCATGGGTTTCTCAGTCAAGCTTCTGCAGCATGAAGCCGATATGGGAGTTTCCGAAAATAGGGAACCCTAAATGTAGTACCCCAAATAGTAGGATCCTTATTATAAGGACCCCAAAATAAGGTACCCCTAATTTTCGGAAATTCCCATATAACCCGCACATGTGCAAACATGTTTCCAGGTTCTACGGAGTTGAAAGTTTTAAGCGTCGGGTTTAGGGTTATGTAAAAATACGGCGAAGCATGTACGTGGGTATGAATGCGGGCAGTTACGTGCAGTTGTGCTCAGAAGACTAAGAGTTTTCGGGCGGTATGTGTTTACAAAGCTTCTTCTTGGCTTCTCCCTCTATTTCCGCATGACTTTAATCTCCACATCGCAGTGATTCCGGGACGAGGTGGGCATAGAGGGCCGGAGGGCAACGCAGAATGGGCTACACCCGAAACCTAAACTATACATGCTCAAGGACCTTAGATGTGGAAATTTCGGTTCTCAGCTCTGCGCCGGGCTCTCCTCCTCTCGTGCCGTTTGCCTCAAACCCAAAAGCCGACTAATCCTACTACTTCTACTACTACTCCTACTACTACTACTACTCCTACTCCTACTACTACTACTGCTACTACTACTACTACTCCTTCTGCTACTACTACTACTACGACTACTGCTACAACTACACTCCTACTCCTACTCCTACTCCTACTCCTACTACTACTACTACTACTAGTACTACTACTACTAGTACTACTACTACTCCTACTCCTACTCCGACTCCGACTCCGACTCCGACTCCTAGTCCTAGTCCTAGTCCCAGTCCTAGTCCTAGTCCTACTCCTACTACTGCTACTACTACTACTACTACTACTACTACTACTACTACTAGTACTAGTGCTAGTACTTCTACGTCGACGACAGCTACGATCAGTCTTACACTATGTTGCGTAGTTTCGTCAGACTGGTGGACCTCTGACACCAGGGTGCTGCTGCACATCGGAAAGGTTTGGCGTTTCGATGCATAGCATGACCTCATTGTGACTGAAGTATGACACAGCTCTAGACTTCAGACTAGTCGGATTAAAAGATAGGTTTCCCAAGAAAGTGAGTTCAGCCCGTCCCCCAATAATCAGCCGCAAAACCCCCAAACCCGATACGCCCTAATTTGCTGAACCCTGAAAACCCCGAAACGTAAAACCTTAAAACCTAAATGACCGAAAGGCCCAAAACCTTACACTCTCTACTCCTAAACCCTATACCCCGAAACATCCCCTAAACCCTAAACCCCGAAACCCTGAACCCCTAAAGCCTAACTTGAATTAAGCCCTCAGTCCGGCTTGAGGTCGCGATGGATGATGCCTTTGGAATGTATGTAGGAAAGCCTTGGCCGGGAGCTAAAGAATTGAGGCTCCATTTGGGTAGTTCTCTAAATCAGGATCCCTTTTTGGGTCCTTTTTGCAAGGGGGCCGTATTGCTTCTGGGGACCTAAAAGGATCCTAATTTAGAGTCTACCCATGTACATTTAACTTGTGGTGTAGGGGTTTGACTGTACCAATACATTGACTGGGAGGAGGGGCCTATACGACAATAACCTTGTAGTGATCATGCAGGCCATGTATAAGCAAAGAACTCTGGCAAACGCGGTCCCAATCCTGTGAGGCTTAGGGTTCAGGGTCATCTTAGCGTTTCGGGCTTAGGATTCGGGTACAACTGCTACTCCAACATTTTTCAGATTCGAACCCTGAATCACTACTGTTACATCGTACAGCCAAAATTATCTCTTCGCGGGCGCTGCAACTCTGTCCAATCGGGGATCCTAACGCAGCTGAGTTTAGAAGCCAACAACAACCTCTTTCAGGTTTAAAGGTGTTATAAACTCAACGAGTCTAACTAAGGTTTAAAGTTTGCTGCGCGGTCTACTAAGTTAAGCTCCTCTTGCACAACAGGCTCAGAGGCACTCACATATTGCCGTGTTTAACTACATCAGTAGGATGAAAGTTTTGTCGCACTAAGATTGACTAAGATATCTTGTCTTGGCGGAGGACTCGGAGTACCAGCACGTGCATTTGACGTGGCCTGGCCAACGGCGGAATGTCTCAGCTGGAATAAACATATAAATACTCTTTTGTTCAATCGGAGGAATTGCTGACGTCCGGGCCTAAACTCGAGGCTTCGTGAAGGATTCCATGAGGAAAGGGGCTTACAAGTAACTGTTAACAGAACTGCCCGATGCGGCGAATTTTCGTCCTGGCGCAGTATACCGGAACACCAAGGAAGGAAAAGCTCTACCCAAAAATGTTCAGTGTCGCTTTGGTCTACATCTGTATATAATGCGTCGGCATCCGAGACACGGGCTGCCTTGCAGTACAGCCAGAAACCGTCGAGACTACGAATTCCAAACCCTGCTGCCTGGGGGCCCTTCCACAATTTGCACGAAGACGTGGCGAGCCATGTTTTCAGGGAAAGAACCCTTCTTAACGATCCACTCGCCCAGTTCGCCGCCAGAGACCAGCTCCATAATGAGATACAGGTAGTCGTATTCCTCAACCTCGTGCGCTCCCGGCTTGAGCTACAGCGGCTTCGGGCTTATACGTTCGGGCCTGCAGTCGTCGGAGCATTTTTGAACCCAAAGACGCGAGGTCTGCAAAGAAAGCAAAAAAACATTGAATTCTCGTCACGAGTGGGCGACTAGCCGCACAACACGTGACTCTGGCCAGGATAACTTGCTCTGAACCTCTCTCTCCAGCTCTCTCTGCTTTTTTTTCGACACTCTGTCTCTCTCCTTCCCCGCAGAGGGCTTCAGCCTACTGTCAGTGCGACGACGGATAATCTTCGAGAGCAAATGGAAGGCATAGGCTGTCATGTTTGTCTGAGAAACCTGCACTGAGGCGTGGGCAACGTCAACCAGCTTCACGACACGCTCGTGCTTCAACGATAGGAGAATTTCAATCTCCTGATGCAGCCTGACAAAGATGAACAGAAAAGGACAGCGAGGCTTGTAAGAAGGCCTTCACAGTTTCTGTCTTCGGCATTCCAAGTTCAAAGGGTCTTGAGCTCTCTCGGAATGTGGGACGATTATCCCCTACTACGCTGGAAAATCTTGCAGGTCACAGGTCTCAGAGGCTCAGTGGTGTTGCAGATGTCACTAGTAAGTCTGTTCAATGTTTGGGCAAGATATCTGCTGAGCTGAGAAATACCATGGGTCCGGCCATACTCAGACTCCAGAACACTACGCTGACGCTCTCAACCGTGACACCATGACCTGACGTATGAACCCCTCAACAAAGTTCAACAAACACCAACCAACTCAGAACTTTGTACAGCTGTGCAGCTGTGCAGGCACATCCCTGGCTCAACAGTGGCCCCCCCAAAACCCCTAAACCCCCGGCAGGAAGACGACATCTCGCGAACCCTAAAATTGAAGCCGGACTCCACACGAAACCCAGTCTTACGGCTGGCAAACTTGCAGCTTAGCTTTTCTAGGTGCACTCCAACGCGGCGTCTTAAGCTTCCAATTCCCATGAAGCTTTGCCTGTCGGACACCCGCGAGAAGCCTCAACCGTCGTGGGGATCAAGGCATTCGTGGCTTGGGCTGGGGCTATGGGGTTTAGGGTGCAGGATTCTGTGGCTTCCAGCTCTCGTGCAAGTTCATCGAATAAAACCTCGGGCGGAATCCGCATCATGTCGCTTTTCCTTCTGCGTTCTCTCTTCCCTTGGCATATGAGGCAATAGAGGAGTCTGAATAAGTAGTCATACTATCCCCTCATGGTTCTTTTCAGCTGGGCATAGTGTATGCCCAGACCGTTTATCCCGCCTTTGGGCTCGAGCTTGTGGGGAGGAGAAATACGTAGCTTCTGCCCCACGAACAATGATGCCCCCAAAGTCACCAAGAGAGTAAGAGCATCGGTGTGTGGGGCCTCAGGCTTCTGATAAAGTTCAGGTTTTTGGGAGCCGCAAACCCCTTGCAGCAACGAGAAACACGAGCCACAAGTCCCTTTAGAGATTAGAGTTTATAGGGGACCCAGAGATCCCAATACCCCTTAATCAGGAATATACCTTAAAACATACTATTCAGCCCCCTATTATTTACGGTATATTCCTTAATTAAGGGGTATTGGGTTCTCTGGGGATCCGCCCAAACAATGATGCCCACAAAGCAAACCTGCAAACGACATGGGGGTGATGCGTTCAGCCTCGGGCAAGTTTTAGGGTGCTGCTAGCCTCAAGAATCATTTGGGAGTTTCCGAAAATAGGGGACCCTACAACGGTACCCTAAATAGTAGGATCCTTATTATAAGGACCCCAAAACAAGGTACCCCTAATTTTTGGAAACCCCCATTTAGCAAGGCCTGGGAATGCAACCCTGCGAGCCTCCTAGCCACACTTACCTTTGGTTAGTAGGGAATGGAATTATAACTACTATTACTACCATTCTTCCATTCCCTACTAACCAAAGGTAAGCACAAGAGCATCTGAAGCTTAAACTACTAGCATCCGTAATGCATTGATGACTTGGAAACCCAGGGCCTGTAATTCTCAAACCAAGCACCGTATAACCCTAAACGAGACCCTAAACCCTGAACCCGAAGCCCTGCACTCTATCAGCAACAGTCTTTGACGGCCCGTAACCCCTAACCCCTGCTTCCAAGCAGCCCGGTTGATGACGCAGTTTCTTTAGGCTTATGGCCTTGACCGCAAAGATCTCCTCTCTGCGATGAGTCTAGGGTTAGTTCGAAAGTAATGTAAGGGCCTGTAAGGTTTAGGGCTTATAATGTGTTAAGATTTAGGGTTGTGGATTCACTCTCTTGGTCAAAAACCGGGCCTCAACAAGTTCAAAATTTTTAAGATAGACCAAAATATTAAAGGCCAAAGAGTTTAAGGTTCTCCCATTGGCTAAGTAACTTCATGGTGTTGTGGGTGTAGGGGGCAGGGTGCAGTAAGGGTGACGGGGGACAGTCACGGCGCTTCGGTGTTGGGGAGTGGCCTAAAGAGACGCTTGGTTGCCAGTATTCGGATTTTCATAGCACTGGGCGAAGCAAAAAAGAGCATTGGGAATGAGCCTCATGATGCCTCATGTTTAGCAAGGCATATTGAGATCTAGGTCTGCACAGGAAGTCTGCGGTCATAAGGCCACTACAGCTGAACTTATCTTATGTACGCACATTCGGTTTAGGGATTCGGAGGTCAGGGATTGTGGATGAAGGGCTTGGAGTACAGGGATTTCTGCAAGCCCTGCCAATCCACCAGGTGCACACCATCCCGAAGCGGAATTTAAGTTCTGAGAACTGTGTGCTGTCTATGCTACCGCACCCAAGCCCCTGTGGCCGTAGAGGAATCCATGATTCTCACTTCTTAACTTGCCGCTCAGGATGGGGCTTGCCAAGAATAAGCTGGAAACTATAGGGTTTAGGGTTTAGGGTTATAAATCTGAAACCAACATGCACAGAAAGAGACTCCGAATTTCGGAAACCATCATATGAGGCCTGCCCACGCTTGCACTTGTACACCTTCGAAGTGACTCCAAAACCAATCCTGGTCAGAGAGGGGAATGCAGTTCTAAACTACACGGCACCATCGAATCTACCTATCTTATCCAAGAGGTCAGGAAGCATCAGGCCAAGCAAAGCCTGCTAGAATGACCCTAAGCCCTATTTCCTGAACTAGCTTGCAAGAGAAACAGAGCTCCACCTCAGTTGCTCTCTGAATCGAAGAGCGAGTACAAACACCTGACACAAGGTGTGTGTCTCCCAATATCTGGCAGCTTCTTGTTGGCTCCCTATCTGTATATGTACGTATGCATTTGCCACCGCAAGTCTATGTATGTGTACATAAACATTGGCATATATATATATACATATGTATATATGTAAGCATGTATACATATATGTCGCTATAGACCTATGTATGTATGTATGTATGTATGTATGCATGTATGTATGTTTGTATGCATGTGTGATTGTACATATATGTATATACACAAAAATGTGTGCCCATAAACAGAAGTACATGTCTGTACATATGTCTATGTGTATGACACCATTCCTGTGCGCATCATCTGCTGTGCGTCTTACAGCCCTGAACTTCTTCAGCTGGATGCAGCTGAGCTTCTCCTCCAACAGAGTGTACAGGAGAGGGTTCTCTGGCGGTCCGAAGCACTTTTCTGATGGCCTCCGAATGCATGGGCGAGGTGGGCCTAATAGGGCGGAGCCCCCAAAATAGTACTGGTAATTATTATTTAGGCTCCTATAAGGCTCAGCTCGTGCTATTCGTTGCAAGCCTCTTTGCTCTATCGAGATCTCTACGAGGCCAGCCGTTAAGTCGAAAGGCCACGGCCAAGGGGGAGCCACTGTTTAGGGTTTAGGGTTTAGGGCGTGCGCAACAGTCCTGCAAAAAACACATCGCTGCAAATGCTTAGAAGACATCTGCCTGGTCGCCATCGCAGGTTGAAAGTCTTGCACAGAGGACTTCGAAACTTGCAGTGGCGGCATCGATGCGCCCGCAGTCGTTTGCGGCGTCGTAGCCTTGCCAGTTCTTGCGCGCAGATCCTTCTCCTGATCAGATGGGCCCACGACTTGATCTAAACACTCCTCGGCAAGATCTGCTCTGTCAAGCCGTTCCATCCCCACACACCGAAGTGACCCTCCACCAATAAGTCTCCCCAGAGATCCCAATGCCCCATAATTAAGGAATATACCTTACAGTAGAAGCCAGAAAGTTGGAACATCATTATCCTCATGCCCTTAAGGTAAAGTATAAGGGATCCTAGCACTAATCCTCCTAGAGCCATAGCCATGTTCCAACTTTCTGGGGTTCACTATAAAACATAATATTCAGCCCCCTATAATTTAAGGTATATTCCTTAGTTAAGGGGTATTGGGTTCTCTGGGTCCATCCTTCGAGTCTGCCGAGTTGCAAGACGAGTTCGCTCCAGCGGCTTTAAATCCATCTTCTCCACGAAGCTGCGCCAGTTCCTGGGTTCTTGTTACCTAGAGGCTCATACCAAACCCGTTTTTTCGGGTACCTAGTTTTCAAGATAGCAGATCCTAACCATACAACTAGGTATCCTAAAAAAGGGGTAGGGTATGAGCCTCTAGGTAAGGGGCTTATGTTCAGGTGCCATAATCAGGAAACCGTATTAACTACCATAGATGCCCATTATGGTAACTTAAACCTTAAACCCTAAACCCTTAAAGGAGCCCGTATAGATCTTTAAAGGAACCCAGGTTCGCCCGAACTTCGTCCATGGAGGATGCTCCGTTCTCTTCAGACCACTCCAGCAAGGCTTCGGAGTGGTGTGCCAAGTGCAGCTCTTGCAGCCATTCCTAGGATTTGGGGTTTAGGGTTTTTTCCCTCTCGCACTGCTGGCAACTATGTCCACTGGCGAGGTTTGTTGGGATCTTATTGGCTCTTGCAACAAGTGGCTCTTACGACCACAATCAGGGAGGAGCGTCTTTGACGGCTCGTCTTCCGCCACACTCGATGTTCAAGTACGACAAAACTGGGGTTTGGGGTTAAGGGTTTCGGCGCTCACACTCGGACAATCCAGGCGAGGCATGTGGTTCAGGGTCTGCCGAGTGAGACTTCTCTAGTGGGAATGTCCTTAACGACAAGAGGGTTTACACTCTCGCAACTCGGACATGCCAGACGAGGTCTGTACGGTCGGGGTGTGACAACGGCTTCACTACAAGTCGGACACTAGTCGACAAAAGGGTTTAGGGTTTGGGGTTTAGGGGTCACGCTCTCGCAACTCGGACAAGCCACACGAGGTCTCGGGGTTCGAAGTGCTTTGACTGGTCGGCAGGGGTCGCTGACTCTCAGGGTTTGTAGATATTGCTAAGGGTTTGGGTGCCGCTAACGTTTTGAGCGAAAGTGTTGAGCAGGTTTTCTGACTGAAGCCTGATTTCGGGAATTTTTGGAGGTGTGACAGGGGCTGGGGGCTGGAACAGGGGTCGGCTGGAGTTTTGTGACTGGATTTGGGTGGCGGGGGCCTGGGGGGCTGGGGGTGGGGGCTTGGGGGAGTGGGCTGGGGCTGGGGTTGGGGTAGGGGGCTGATCGCTGGGTTTGGATTTGAAATTGACGGTTTAGGGGGTTCAACGCAAGCAATGACAAGCAATTTCTATTTGTTTCTTTCTTGAGGGTTTAGGGTTTGGGGTTTAGGGTTTAGGAGTCAAAAGCAAGGAAACTGCCCCAGCAGCACATTTATTTTAAAATTTACCGCCATACATGAACCCATATAAACCCATAAAGCCCTAAACCCCAGTGTTCATAGATTGACAGGGCTTCTACGGCTCAGTGGCACGGAGAGGCCCTGAGTTCAACCCTAAAGGGCAGAGTGCAGCCGAAGGCTCAAGGATCTCTTGGGAGAGCTTGCCACGAATTTTCCGTGGGCTCAGGGCATTTCCCACGTACTTCCTTGGCGATGAACTCTTGGGGTTTCGGGTTGAAGGGCTATAAGGTTTAGGGTTTAGGGGCGATGAAGGCTTGGGGTTTCGGGTTTCGACTCGCACACTCGCTCCACGCAGGAGCGGCTTTTTGAGGTCAGGTTGCTACCGTTACTTCAGCTAGCAGGGTAGGCAGGGGTAACGGCAATGACAAATGCAATAGGTAAGCAACAACACAGAATGACACACAGGGTGCTACGTGCTCACCAGCTAGCGACCAAACTCGAGCGGCATCCGGGTTTAGGGGCTACCTATAGTCTCCATCGTTTAACCAATTTTATATGTAGGATCCTGTAAGGTAACCCCAAAAAAGGAACTACAAAGGAGACTGTAGGTAGGGCTTAGGGGCCACGGCCACGTGGTGGCTCTGCCAGGATCCTGTCGCTCCTCTTCCCTAAACCAGACCATCACCCAAACCCGAAGCCCTCTAAATCCTACCAGCACGGGCCTTCAACCCAGGCCCTCTACAGCCGACCCGTCGGCAAGATCCTTTATTTGAGGTTCATTACCGTGTACTGCGAGAAGGCCTATTTTTCCGAAATACGATTGCCGGCCATTCCAGATGCACTGCCACTCAAAGTTCCGATAGACGTTTCCATGAATTCCACACCCCGCCCACACACTAAAACATCCGCAAAGCCTCTCAATTCGCTTTCTCTCCAGTGGCTTTAGGCCCAAATCGTCCGCAAAGTCCTGCCAGTTCCTGAGGATTGGACTGTACTCTATTCTTCGAAGATTGAATCACACGAAGAGTTCAACTGTATGCGTGTATCACCGCAGTGGCTCTTTCACGCGGCAGGGGTGGTAATTACCGCAGATGAGCTGCCAATATCACCAGAGCCTCCAATATCCCTTAATTATATTAGAATATACCTTGAAACTATAGCAGGATCCCCAATATGATTTAAGGTATATTCCTTAATTAAGGGATATTGGAGTCTCTGGGTCACCTGACAGCCTGGCCCTAATATAGGTATAAGGGGCTTAATAATTAGCACAGGGTTTTGGGACCCATTATACTATAAGCCCACCAGAACAGTATAGGTAATTATTAAGGCCCCTATTAAGCGAAAAGTTGCCTTACCACGACCCAGGGAGTCTCTAGCCAAGCGGTTGGAGATGTCGCCTAAGCACGTGGCCTCGAAACCGAAGCTCCATGAACCCTGTTACAGCATTCCTGAGGAGTCTCCACATGAATCCCAAAGCGGAAGCATGAACACAAGCTAGCAACTACGATCAAGCCGAAACCCAAAGCCTTCAACATAACTTAAGCTGTCCATGTCGGCTCCTCTGGCAGTGGACTAGATGCCAGGCTTGCGGTTGGGGGAAATAAGGTGCCAGAACGCAAACCAAAACCGTGGTCCCCGCGCCGCGCCTGCTGAGACCGGAACGAGAGGCAGGGATACGGCCCCTTCTTTCTGGGGTGTTGGTATTGGTCTTAAGGGACTTAGGCTCATTTTTGTATCAATATATAAGACTATATAGGACTATATTGTAAGATTGCATAAGACTAGAACCGGCAAGGTCTAGTCCGCTAAGGTGGAAGCCCTTGCTGGCACTGAGCTCAAGCCCAAGATAATAGCAGCTACAAAAAATAAGAGTAGTAACGACAGTATGCGTCAAACCCTACACCTTAAGTCAGATAATGAATTGTACAAATCTTCATACCACCACGGTTTAGGGTTTAGGGGTTTAGGGTTTAGGGTTTAGAAACCAAGAACCCTAGAACGAAGGTCGGAAAGAATGAAACGTCAAATCCTAAAACCAAGACCCTCTACTACATAGGCCCTACCTTAACCCTGAAGAACCTGCCTTTTTAGGGTTCCTTAGTATGATTTCCTTATATAAGTCCTTAAAAAGGTGGGTTCTCAGGGTTAAGGTCGGCCCTACCTAGAGGCTCCATAGTGGTTCCTTTTGGTTGGTCGTATTTGAGATCCTATAAGGTATTGCCAAAACGGAACTACAATGGAGCCTTTTGGGTAAACCCTTAATCTCAAAAACCTGAAACCCCAATCTCAAAAAAATTGACCCTAAAACCCTAAAAACCCTAAACCCCTAAACCCTAAACCAAAAAGTGACCCTAAAACCCTGGTCTCCAAAACAAATCTGAGCCTAAGTTCTAAACCCGAAGCCCTATTCTCAAACACCCTGACCCTACTAAGCCCTAAATCCGAAGCCCAGAATTCCAAAACCCTGACCTTAAACCCTAAACCCTGATCTCAAAAATCTCGATCCAACACCCTAGACCAGGAACCCTGATCTCTGACCTCCAAAACCCTAAACCCTCATCTGAAATATCCTGATCCTAAGCCGGAGCCCTAACCCCCCCAAAAGCCGGAACCAAAACCCGCAAAGAAGAAACCTTTGATCGAATGCGTCAAAGATGCTCCAAGACTTCGGACAAGTTGATGGCTCCTTGAGGGTTGGTGGTTTAAGGGTATTTATTTCCTTCCTACCTTGCAAGGACGAACCGCGCTTTGCAGGGTAACTCCGAAGAACAACTGAAAACAGTCCTCTAATTGAAAGCTCAGTTCATGCCAATACAGTCACTGGTTCAGACAACTTGGCGGTACTAACTCTTCTAAGAAGAGGCAGATTGCAGATTGCAGACCTGCTTCGACTTCAGGATTCGTGCCCATATTAGGCACGCAGACTACGTTGCGGTTTCACACCCTCTGTAGGGTTTAGAGACATCGTAACAAATCGGTTAGGGTTTTGTCCCTCCTGCTTAGCAAGGACAAGGCCCGCATTGCAGGGCATGTCAGAAGAAACTGCGGAAAGCAGCTTGAGGTAAGCCAATTTCGAGTTTAACTATCAGGCCACTTGATTGCCTAACAGCTAAACGTCTTGCAAAGAGAAGTGTTTAGGGTTTGGGCTTCGAGTTTAGGGATCTTTGGGGTTCACGGATCTACAGGTTTAGGGTTCGGGGTATATAGGTTTTAGGGGTCTTACGGGCTTCCGTGGTGCGTCTTGCGCTCGATAACACTAGCCCTATCTATCAGCCGAAAACCCAGACGTTGCAGGATTTGGGGCTTGGGCTTTGCTACTTTGCTACTTACTTTAATACCTGCGCAATTCTGAACTGTGTGTACTAGGAGAAACGGCAGTGAGGCGAAGGTTCATAAGAACTTTTGTGCAGCAGCAAGAAGTTTGAGAGACACGGCGAAACTGCAGACTCATACCTCAAACGCGTGTGGCGGCTTGTGCTTCAAGAGAGCATATGGGTATCTGCTACGAACCTGCTCTCGGAAGAAAAACCTCTCAAGCAACCTTACAATCCAAGCATAAATTGAAGCAGACAATATGAAGCGTTCAGAGGAATGAGCTGTAGCAAAGGTATGTCTCCCTGGCAGGACTTCAAAACCAACAGCCGCAAAACAATCAGTGCCACAGGCCAAAGCCACAAGGGGTAAGTTACAGATCCCACGAACCCTCACCCTGACTCCTGCATGCTAAACTTAATAGCAACGAACCCTCAACCCTGAATCATAAACCCGCAAGCCGCGAAACACACAAAAAAAGTGCTGGCCAAGTGGCCATTCTCGATCCACCACTCCTGGGCCTCATGGTTTCAAGGTCTATCCCTAAATCCTAAACCCTAAACCCTAAATTCTAAACCCTAAACCCTAAATTCTAAACCCTAAACCGCTATGGTTTAGGGTTTTACCCTTTAGTAGAGGCCTTATGGTCCGTTTAAGATGGTGCTTCGATCATAATTCAGGGCAGTTGGTATTATTGGGCTATGCTACCGTTGTTAGTTATATGATATAACTAACAACGGTAACATAGCCCAATTATACCAACTGCCCTGAATTATGATCAGTTATATCACCGCAGGGGTTTGGCGTCTATTTCTCTATGATCCTCACTACTTGACTCAACCCTGGGCTCAAAAGCCAAAGCCCTGTCAGCCCTGAATGCCAAAAGCTTTTTGAGTGCCTTGGTACAGGCTTTCTACTTCTGTTGGGTTCTATCCTTATTAGTGCGTCCATGACCCAGAGAACCCAATACCCCTTAATTAAGGAATATACCTTACATTATAGGGGCCTTAATATTATGATTTAAAGTATATTCTTTAATTAAGGGGTATTGCGATCTCTGGGGATAAGGGATCATGAGTCGTGATTCCTTCAGCTCCGTAAGGGATGGGGGAGGTTCCTGGGTTGGGGCTATGGCAAAGCCCTTGTGAAGTTTATTCGTCCGGAAACCTCAACTCAAAGCCCTAAGGCCGTAAAGCGTAAATCCTCAACCCTTGAAACTTAAAACCCAAACCCCGGTAACCGTGTACCTAAGCAATCAGCCCTACATTCCAAACCAAAGCCTCAGTAGTTTCCTTTTTCAGTTTTCTGGTGTTTATAGGATCCCAACCATAACATTTGTTAAGCAAAAAAGGAGTTACAATGGAGACTATAGGTGGCTTTCCCCCAACCACCTTCAGGGCGTCAGGTCCTTATGAGTTCGAACAGAGATGCTTTGAGGGCTCCTCAAAAGGGTTTGGCAAGGGTTCCTATGAAGGCGATACGTAGGGTCTAGTAGTCTAGTACTAGGGGCCTTAATATTCGAATCGGGTTTTGGATGTATGATGGCATAAGTATAACCGGTCCACGGGGAGTTTTCGCACAGGGTCTTGCAATATGAACTAATATTTTCGTTAAGACTTGTAAAGGACGCGGACAATAAGGAGGTACGGTTACTAGCTATTCAAGCATCGGAAGGCAAAGGAGTCATATCTTCGAACCCTCGGTGCAGTTCTTAGCAGAAACTGGTCCGATGTTTCCGATGTGACCTCAGGATTTTTGGCACTTAAGGTTTGGGACTAGGAAGAAGGGGCCTTCGGTGACGAACTTCGAGCCTCGTTGTATTGTTAGAAAGTCATTGAAAATGTAGCCGAGTACGGATGCGGATCAGCCCGGGGCACTGAATCACTGAAGCAACAAAATATGAACCTACACTGCAGTGACCAAGAAAATAGGTGAACAAGAGCACCCGCAAACTTATTGCGAGGGCGCTGCTTGCATGTTGTAAATACGATGCTTCTTCTTGCCCAAAGTCCGAACCATAACCTCAGCTAATCTCCGCAGTAAGCGTGCAGGCTTGGCGCACCCTGCGAGACGCTAAACACCAAACCCTACCATCGTACATACAACCCGGGACCCTACACCCAGGAGTCGAACCGAAACCTCGCCGCCCCAAGTACCAAACCCTGAATCCCCAATTTCAATACTCTAGAAACTACCCCCCCTTAGACCCCTTACTGCGCAGTAAGCCGCGACCCTATTACTTATGGGATCCCGTCTTCTAGTACGCCTTTATACCAGAAGAAGCCTGGTCCAGGTACGGCAGAAGATTCAGGCCGGCAAGCCAATCCTGGTCTCGTTGTTCAGACATGCGACATAAGGTGTGTAAGAGCTTCACAAGAGCTTGATAATTTGATACATGTAAGGCCTAGCTATAGTGAGAAAACCCAGCCCAAAGTCCCAAAGGAGGAGACTTCTGGCGATGTTCGGCTCGACGAATACGCTGCGTGAGGGGCAAGTAGGGGGTCCCTTCGCCTCCAGGAATGGGGGGTTCAGGGCTTAGATACAGGAACCAAGGTACCTTAAGAAATGTAACTATACCAAGTCTTAGGGTCATATCCCTTATTGAAAGGTTAATTTAAAGGTACATTGGGTACTCTAGGGTAGGGCCGAAACTTCAAAAATCGAGCCCGGTCAACCTGCTATGCAGAAGACCTCACGAGGCATGGCCCGTGGCATGGCCTCTGTACCCTGCAAACCAAAGCCGCTTAGAACCTCAGGTCCGAAGAACTAATACTCGCGGGAACCCCCTATTAGCCTCAAATACTGAAACATAAGCCTACCCATAGGCTCCATTGTAGTTCCTTTTTGGCAATACATATATGACATATATAGGATCTCAAATACAACTCACAAAAAGGAACCACTATGGAACCTCTAGGTAAGCCACGTGTCCGTAAAGTCTTGGGACGGCGTAGCCTCTGCCATGGCATCGACGGGACTGGTGTCATCGGCACCCTTAACTCGCTAGACCCGACTTTTGCGACTTTCGGCTTGACGGTTTTTACGGTATACATAGGGCTTTCGAGGCACAAACTTTTAGGAATTAGCCGGGGGGTGCCGGACTAATGGCTTCCGCGACACCTAATGCAATGATCCTCAAAACCACCAACAATTGCAAGGCTCGCAGACACTGGCCGAACTCTAAACCCCGGCCTAGCTAAGTTAACCCTAACCGTACAGCCCTAACAACTTCGAGATCTAAAAAGCCCCACCTTTCGAACCGAACCCCAACCACCCTACGCCTAAACCCTTACAGCCGTAGACCCCAACCCTACGCCCTACGCACCCTAAGGGCTTGCCACTGCCGGAGCCAGAGGCCTGCAGAAAGTATCGGAGGAAGGAGGGGGGGTAGAAGTTGTTTTGCTTTCAATGAGCTCCACGGTCTACGGTTCACATTGTAAATACGTATGTATATATGTCTCTCTCTCGCTCGCTCGCTCGCTCTCTCTCTCTCTCTCTTTCTTTCCCTCGCTCTCTCTCTCTCTCTCTCGCTCGTCGCTCTGTATAATAAGCGTGTTTTTCGAAAAATGCGACTGCTTCTTGAATGCGGGTTAACACGTTTTTGTGAGGATGTTTCAGTGTCATTAGTCGCTGGATTGGTACTTAGAGGCTCTGGCTCATACATGCATGCATACACCTGCCTTTCAAGTTCCGCAGGCGACAGACACAACACACTCAGACTCACACTCCACATCAATGTAAACACAGAGATGCACAGGCGCCCGATCGTGTCCTGGAATCAAGTCCTGCATCGTAGACTTGAATCCCTCATGGCTCGGGCTTTAGAGCCGTAAGCGGGTAGAGCTACATGGAACGCCGGAGGCAGCACAAGCTTTTAGACAAGCCCAGATAAGAAGCAATGATGTCAACCACAAAGTGCCGCAGAAACCCACGTCCCGAGCTCCCCAGCCACAGGTTGCGCTTCTGAGTCTTCTGAGAACGGTTGGCTCCTGGTCCCGGACTGACCCCAGAAAGCATCCCAACATGCTCACAGTAGCTCTTCACCACCCCCTTCGATTCAGCATCCCCAAGCCACACCCTAACCGGAACCCGGCCAAACACCTTTTTCAGCGGCAGGGCTATCCCCACTTCTCCGCATCCTTGGATCGCTGCTTCTCCAAGACTGTCGCCTTGTCCTTACCCCGACGCGGGAGGATAAAACAAAAAGTAGGTCTTGGCAGGGCAGGCAGTGCAGGTAGGGCAGGATATACATAAATAAAGGAACAAAAAGAAAAATATATATATGTGTGTGTGTACATATGTATGTATACACACACATACTAAAGGTCTAGAGTTTAGGATTTAGGGTGCAGCTATGGTAGGGCTATACATACTCACAGGGTGAAAGGTCCAAGCCCCTAAGACAAGCTGATAGGCGAGGGCACACTGGGGATGGGGATTCACTGTTCTGAGGTATGGTTTTCACTTTAGGGTGGACATTGGGAACCCAGGAACCGAAAGGGACGCACACTGTAGGGTTCACCTTAACCCTCCAAAACTACTTTTTTGTAGGGTCCCTATAAAATACATATTAGGGTTTATAATAAGAACCTACAAAAAAGTAGGTTTTGGTAGGTCAAGGTAGGGTTTACAGGGTTTAGGGTTCATGTCTCGACATGCCTTGGAAGAATGACGGGGCTGCTGGATGGAGTGCACAGCCCTCGAAACTGAATCCAGAAGCTTCAGCCAAGTCCGTCTGTCATGAGAAACCCAGGCCAACAAACCCTATACCCTAAACCTTAAAGCCTAAACCCTAATTAATCCGTCTAGCCCTGTTTGCAGGCGGTCGAGTTGAGCTTTCTTGGATCGGGGAGGCCAGGAGTCGATTGCCAAGCGCGAAAAGCGCTTGGGTTCAAGGGGTACTTGGAGGTTCATGGGACTTAGTAAGTACGGTTATAAGTACCCTAAGTGGGGTTATAAGTAATTATAAGTATAGTTACCTTAATTATAACCCTAGTTACTAAGTCCCATGATCCTNAGGTTCATGGGACTTAGTAAGTACGGTTATAAGTACCCTAAGTGGGGTTATAAGTAATTATAAGTATAGTTACCTTAATTATAACCCTAGTTACTAAGTCCCATGATCCTCTAAGTAGGTAGGGTTTGGGGCTTAGGGACTACATCCCCGAGGCTAAACTCCAAGCCCCCAACCGTAAACTAGCCCCTGCAAATAACCTCAACTGCACAGCCTGCACCCTAGCTAGACCCTTACACGTAAGTCCTTGTTGGGCTAACTGGTCTTCTCCCGGATACTGACCACAACATGGAGTACACAAAACACTGTACTGCAAACCGGGCTATCTTGAACCCTCAAGCCATCTCAAGTTCTCAAGCCCTGAACTCTAAACCCCAAAAGGCCATCCCCTCCCCCCGCAAGCCGAAGTGCCAGCCTCCATAGCGGTTGGTATTGGAACTTCTTGGTACCAGTAGGAGGGTTGTCTTGTTTGTCCGGCTGAGGTCTACAAAGGTCTAGGGCTTTGATCTGACTGCTACTCTGAGCAAAGCCCACTACACCAATGCAAACCACCTACTACTGTCCTCGTGGTCTCATTAAGCGCACAACTTCCCAGGAAGCTTAGGCCCTATGATGCCTATAATGTCCAAACCTAAGAGTAACCTAGGAATAAAAAGGGTGCCTTTTTTGGTTTTTCGGGGGTTAAAAGGGAACCTAAACCCTAAAAAAGGGAATAAGGGCCTGCTCTGGGTCCTACATGTAGACCCCGGTTCATATTTCGAATTCTATAAGGTAATCCCAAAGAGGAACTACTATGGGGCCTATGGGTAATGTAGACCCCCGATTAAAACAAAAACATCGCTTTGTGAGATGATCATTTGAATCCTCTTATTCCGGAGCTCCCGGGGTCTACGCTGAACCCTAAACCTAAAACAGAAACCCTGAACCCTACATATATGTATGCATACAAATATATGTATATATATATTATATATATATGTATACACATCTTTAATATACATACACACATATATCCGAAACCCTATACCTAAAACCTCACCCTCTCGAAATACAGCCAGGTCTCCGCAGCCTTTTTGAGGAGTCCCTGGCACTGCCTCGCAGGGGCATTTCAAGGCGGGTTTGGAAGATCTCAGGATCACGATGCAATGGCCTTGGGCTTTTTTTCACACGGTATCGTGGGAAATTATAAAGTATAACTAGGTCAGTTATAAAAAGGAAATACCAATACTAATTACTCCGCTGTAGTATGTATCGCTTGGGGTTTAGGATTTGGGGTTCGGGAAATCCGAAGGTTGAACACACGGTTTCAGGTCCAGCTTCTTGTTCTCGATTTGTGGTAGGCTTTGGAGTTTCAGTGTTCCTTTCAGGGTACTACAAGAGTTTCTTTGGTTCCATCGGGGTTTCGGCTTGCGAGTTAAGGGGTTGGGAGCTAGAGCTTTGGGCACTCCTTCGGCTCTTCTCATCAGGTCCAGAGTAGCCAGCAAGTAAATGCTTGTGTTATAGATAGTGGTGATTGCAGGGTCGTATCTTGGGGAGCTTGCAAGTAAAGGTACCTGGACCCTTGCTTCGGGTTTAGGGCTTACGGTTACCGTCAACTGCCATAACCTGCTTTCTTGTAGGTGCTTATCGTAAGCCCTGATATAAATTTGTATAGGGACCCTACAGACAAGTAGCAGATTGAAGCAAGGGTTTCGACACGCACACTCACAAACGCAGGCACGGCTTCCAGGTCCACGGTTGCTACAGTGACAAGAGTGAATGTCATACTCTGAGGCAAGGGTCCCCTAAACCCTAAACCCTAAACCCCAAACCCTAAACCCTAAACCCTAAACCCTAAAGCAGCATGGATGGCAAGGGTTTAGGGTTCCTGGATCTCGACGACTCTTCGGCCTGAGCTGCTGTGCGACTTCCCGGTTGTCCGGGTCCAGCTGGTTGGCCTAGGCTTTAGGATTTAGGGTTTACGGGTTTAGGGGTTTAGGATTTAGGGTTTAGGGTTTACGGGTTTAGGGGTTTAGGATTTAGGGTTTAGGGTTTAGGGTTAAGGGGTTTAGGGTTTAGGGTTTAGCGGTTTAGGGTTTCGGGGTTTAGCATTCAAGGCTCAGGGAGGCTAAGTGCTAGATTGTACCGCTCAGAGGTTGCGGGGTTTGCTGGTCTGTAGTCTGGGGTAAGGCTACATGGACGTGGGTTCAAGGGCTTATTGAGGCGGCATCATGCGAAAGCTCCACAACAAGCACAGCTGAGGAAGGGGCGACCTACACGTACAACTCTGTCCAACCCAACCCACTCCAAAGCAAAGGCCCTGCCCCTGAACTCAGGAATCAGATTTCTCTTCTTCCAGCTAGACAAGACGTACTCTTACAAACTTACAGAACTGCATATTGCACGTGTTGTTTTAGACATCGTAGTTGCTTTCACTCCCAATGTCGCCAGGATATCAACCTTGAGAGTACTATGACTGTACCGAAAAAATAAGCATTTCGTGATTCTCGTCGTCCGCCTGTGCCAAGTCTGCCGTCGCCTCCCTGGTCTTCCCAAGCCTCGACTTGTCAGCAGACTTCTTGTACCACAAGCTCTGAAGCTTCGGCTTTCGAATTAAGACTGTGGCTGCTAAGTATATCTGGGAAACCCTTATGCAGTAGAATAGCAAAAACGAACTGCATCCAAGAGGCTGCAGGAGCGCCTTGCCGCGCCTGCACGCTCGACTTGTTTCTAGGGACCTTCATGTGGGTATTTCTCCAAATCAAAACATTTTTAGGTCCAGAAAATAATAAAGCACTCTCATCAAAAAGGACCCCCCAAAGGGACCCGAATTTAGAGAATTACCCGATGTCGGGCACGGCGTAATCCTTAGGATGAGTTCTAACCCGAAGGGTCCAAGTACCAAATAATCATATACTTTCTCAACTACATAACTGCTATCCTAAATCCCAGTACCTTATTATTGGGTCCTTCGGACCCTTAGGGTAAGGGTGGCTTTTTTCAGCTCATCTGCTCCCACCGAGCTCCGGCTCTGGGCTAATGGAGGCTCCCAGACATTTCGGAATCGATCTGGCCTTTCCATATACATGCATATACACACGTGTGCATATATATATATATATATATATGCATATGTGTGTGTATGTATGTAGGTACGTACGTACGTAGGTAGGCAGCTAGATACGTTTGTAGGTAGGTAGGCAGGTAGGTAGGTAGGTAGGCAGGCAGGTAGGTAGGTGGGCAGAAATGTATGTATGTAGGTATGTATGTACGTATGTATATTTATGTATGTATGTACGTATGTATGTATGTATGTATGTACTTACGTGTATATGTATGTATGTATGTATGCATGCATGCATGCATGCATGTATGTATGTATGTAGTTATGTACTTATGTGTATGTGAGGATGTATGTATGTAAGTGTGTATGTATGTTCGTAGGTATGTATGTATGCATGTATGTATGCATGTATGGATGTCTTGTGCACAGTCTGTATGTGTCTGTGTGTGCACGTATGTATATGAGTGAGCATGTATGCATGTATGTATGTATGTATGTATGTATTTGGATGTGTGTTCATTTTGTGTCTGTGTGTTTTCATACATATATCAATAAATGTATACATAATATGTAAATAAATAAATAAATATATATATATATACACATGTTTACAAACCAGAAAACCCAAACCCAAGCCCTGCTAGCCTCTCGAGTTTTATGAGGAGTGGGCCTGAACTCCCTTTGGCTGTCGTGGCCGGGTCATGTCGCGGTTTAGGGTTTACCGGCCTTGGGTTTCGGGGGAATGTAAATCTCGGGTCGAGGTTCAGGGTTTAGGCGTTCGGTTCTTCTGGTTGGCCCTTGACTTGCCGGTCATCCCTCGAACCCCCTCAAAAACACCTTGAGCTCTAAAACCCTAAGCCAAAGCACTTCCGGCCTGAACAGGGCCTTCAGATTTCCATCCTCCTCTTGCAAGACCTCCGTGCAGGCTTCGGCGGCTCGCTGCCTCGTTTCCATAGCACCCCGGAATGCAGGGTTCTAGAGCAGAGATTACCGGGGATTTTTGAAGTTAGCGGGACTTTAATGAGTGTAAACCATCCTTCCACCCGAAATCGAAAACACCCACGATTCCAGGCGTTCATGCTTTATTGTGTTCGGCGCCAGTTAAGGGTTCGAGATGTTCAGAGGTTAGTGTTCAGGGTCGGGAGCTCTCTTCCCTTCTCATGGCATCCCCTGACTGCTAGCGATTCCATAAGGTCTGCCTAAGACACCTTCCTCCCAAACTGATGGGATCCTCAGTAAGTACAACTGTAAACGAAGAACTGGACGCTCCTCTTTTCCGAAGCTTCTTTACCTGAAGTAGGAACTGTTAAGGCACCCCCCCCCCATAGAGGACATGCAAATGTGCTTTCAAAAAACCCAACTATTGACACTGAGCCATTTTTGCATCCGGGCTCGGGGTCGGCCAAAACTCTAAAGGCTGTGGGACATTCTCCGCCGACCGACGACACCCTGAAAAATTCCTAGGTCATATGCCGCCACTCTGACCTCAATCCTCGGATGTCCCTTCACTCCCCTGAAGCTATGATCCTGAACCCTGAAAGCCCAAAAGGACGAGAGGCCACATCCCCAGGCGAAGCAGGCACAAGCTCCGATTGAGCCTCCGGCAAGGCACCCGTCCCACTGATGGGATGGATTCCATAAGGTTTGTTAAGATGTCGTGAAGTCTATACTTAGTTGCTGAGTTCATAAGCCCCAAAAAGTGTACACTTTTCCGTTTATAGTGGCTAGTATTATCCCAAAAAGTGTAAGGTGTCTCCACTCAGCTACTAAGTATACAAAGTCGCATAGGTGTTTTAAAGAAGGTTTTTTAAACAACCTATGTTTTTTAAAAACCTATACAAACACTTTGCGGTGTCTCAAAAGACTGGACTGCAGGTCTGAACACTCAAACGTCAAACTCTTTCCAGAAAACTTCAAGCCCCGAAGCAACACCCCTGCCCACAAAACACTTAGGGTTTAGGGTTTAGGGTTCTCTTTCCACAAAACTTCAAGCCCCGTCGAACACTAAGCAACAGCAAAGACTTAGAGTTCCAAAGCCTCCAAGAGCTCTAAGCTCCAAGTCGAAACATTGAAGCCCTGTTGGACAGCTCAGGGATTCAGTTCAAGGCCCTGGCCCAAGCGCAGGCTTAATCTGGAGCATGGGGTTTAGGGTATAGGGTTAAGCGGTCACTACTAGGCTGGCTAGAGCCTTCAGGTAGAGAAGCCTCCAGAATTGTGGGTCGGT
Source organism: Symbiodinium sp. clade A Y106 (assembly GCA_003297005.1). Lineage (NCBI taxonomy): Eukaryota > Dinophyceae > Suessiales > Symbiodiniaceae > Symbiodinium > Symbiodinium sp. clade A. The sequence continues at coordinate 124,157 of BGNK01000038.1, read as the reverse complement.
GTGGCGACAACCCTTCCCCAAGCAAATTGTAACACCCGCAAACAGCGGTTCTCGAATTTGACTCGGGCGGCCTCGATGCCAGTCGGAGCGATTGAGCTTCCTGCACCACAACATCACCAAGGCCACCTGTGCTCAAGAATTGGGATTCGAATCTTCCTAATGCCTTAGCACTATTCGCGCTCACATCGCTCACATTTTAAGGGTTAAGTAAGGTTCAGAATCTGATGTGAATTCTGCAGTATTTCGAGGTTGTGCTAAACCTAGGTCCGTTTCATATCTTAGTCCTAGGACTTACTCTACCAGGCCATTACCAAAACCTTGCTCGGAACCCAAAAGCGCAAAGGCCTAACCGTCTGCCAGTATCATGACCTTGTAACCAGGCCATGATACTGGCCATCCGGATGCTTCGCTGAGCTTTCAAGTAGCCAACCTCCACACTCTAACGCCAACCACAAAGCATTCAAGTATGGTACTGCAGAACCCAGTTCAATGGCCGAGGGTCCCCATTTTGTGTGTATCCGGTGTCGACTCTACTAGCTCTAGCCGCCAGTACCTACGTTTTTGTAGGGCATCTATCAACCTCCACATGAGTAGTTCTCTAAATCAGGATGTCTTTTAGGGTCCCTTTATAAGGTTGCCGTATTTTTTTGAGACTTGAAAAAAGACTCAACTATCCTTCTTTGGACAACTACACATATATTCATACGATGCATGCTAGAATCCTAACCCTATGCGAATCACTTGTGACCAGCAGTGTCCCTTCAAGTCTCTTGAAGAAGGGTCTTGCATACAAGCGCTGCGGACTGCCAGGGTGAATTTCTGAAGAGGGGGGCGGTCCGGATTGTCGGATATGACATGTGGGCTTCCTGTTGATGAGCATCCCGGACAGCACACCCAATCTGCATTGGACACACGCAACTCTATTGCTAAGCAGCTTTACATATAGTTTCTAAAGCCTCAAGCAAAGGACTACTCCATACAGGGTCGGAGTATTCCGGGATTCGGGGTCAAGTTTAAAGGATTTGGAAAAACGGGCAGTCGCCTACAGTAGTCTTTCATGCAACATATAATTACGAGCCTGAAAGATTCGACCTCTTTGGAGGGGTCCGTAAACACTAAACCATACTGAACCCCTATCTTAGTAAGTTAATACATTTGGGCCATGGAAAGCCCCGTATCTGATACTGAATCTAGAACCTAGAAATAGTACAGACACGCGTTCTTCAGGTAGCGGGCGTCTAGTGTCGTAGAGACATTTCAACAGTTGTCCAGGAATAACCGTGCACACGACACTCCTGAAGGATCCTTGATCAATGAGCCCTGCCAACACCTCAGGAAAACGAACCAACTCCGGATGCCTGTCCTTCCACTCGAACCATGGGAGCCCTGAGGTAGTTTTCCATTTCAGACCGTGGACTAAAGCGCCCTCGCCTGAACCATCATGAGCCCTAGAAACCAAACGGTTTAGGGCGTAGGGCCTATTGGGCCTAAACCCTCCACCGCCACCTCCGTCCATCAGGTGTGTGAGCTCCCGCACAATGACTGAGTACCTGCCAACGCTAGTACGTGAGGCTTCTTCAGAGCCTCCGAAACAACCAAATAATCAAGACAAACACATAACAGATTTTGGTACCTACTCTCAGCCAAATCCCCGAAGATGTGCCCGTCCCAGTTACAGTTACCCCAAGCCTAGAACGCCTAGCCCAATGTCAGAGTTGCATGCAATTTCCCTGTTGCTTTACGTCTTAGCGCCAAGCGAGATAGCCAGTTAAGAACCGTTCCACCTTACAGTCCAATACAGTTCAGTGTCTTTGTGCTACATACCTCGGAGTTTTCCGAAGACCCTAGAATGGCATGAATTTCAAAGCTACTGTAACCATTACCTGGACCCCAAAAGTATGTAGAATAATAGCCTTTTATGGGTATTGGACCATTATTTTACCTACTTTTGGGGGTTTAGGTAACCTGCAAGTTGCACTCGGGACACCCAGTGCTGAATCCGCAGCATGCAGGGCTCACTGGAGCAAAGAGAGATGTAGCAGACCCCGCTGAAGCACATTCGCCGCTGCCGTTTTCCTGGTACGGTGATTCAGGGCTGGTGATAGAGCACATCAGGTTTCAGAGAAGAAGGGTTTGGCTATTTTCCCGAACAGTGTGACACACACTATGGGCTTCTGGCTCTGCCTTGAATTTAAGGGGAACGAGAATTGGTTTAGTGCATTTGCGGGGCGCAGCTGCCGGTAGTTTGTCGGGACGCGGCTCCCACTGGTTACTTTGCGCTCGTGTCACGTGTCCTTCTGTTTGCAGAAGGCGCTTTGGCTGTGCTTCTGAATCCCCAGCATGTGGGGGAAGCATTTCGGCAGCAGTCCCTGCTTATGCCAATAGTTTCACGGGGGCAGCAATAGCACCGTGTGTCTGAATCTGCCAGCCGATGTGGGAAAACATTTCGGTCATGCCGTGCTCCGGACTCCCGATAACACATGGACGCAGGTGTTGCGATCACTCGTGTGAATCCCGCCAGTGCGCTGAAATTTGGCAGTTGTGGAATGGTCGTGTCCCATTCCCGGCCTGGTAGTCTCCTGGTGGTCGTGGCGGTCCTGGTCGTCGTGGTGCTCTCGCACTTTTTGGGGGTTCTACGATATCGAACTGGCGTCGGCTATTAGTGCTAAGAGACCAGTGGAGCTTCAGATTCAGTGCTTGCCTCGGGTGTGCTGGCATTCTCGAAGTCAGCACTCTGTCTCTCTGTGTGTGTCTGTGTGTTCGCATGTTTCCATGGTCGCTGTGTTTGCAAACGCAAAAGCAACAGCAGTGTCTCCTTCATCGCGCTTCTGCGTACTGAAGCACAGTTATCCACAAGTTGTGTAGTTCTCGGTGCCCGAAAACTACCCTGCATCTCATGACCGTCATTCACATCCGCATACCACATACCCATTTTTAGAACCATTACTCTCGCCTTTCGCCTTCGGTGTCTTCTTTTGAACAACCAGTCGCCACAACCACCACCACAACAAGATAGTCCCTGACATTATCATGGTCATCCTTTTCAACATAATCCTCGGTATCTTCAACGTCACCATGACCCAGCACTATCATTCAGCACCAAACTGGCGTCGTCGCCATCGTCATCACTACTGGCATGGTTGTGGTCACCATCACTCACCACAGGCTACCGGGATATCATCATTATCATCTTCCAAATCATCAACCACCTTCCACCTCCCAACGGCCCTCCAAAACCATATGAGCAAAGGCTCTGTTCCCCTGCCCACTGGATGACACCATGAGCAGATTCGAGGCGGCAATCGCTGACAGCTGAAAGGCTGACGACAAACTCCACCTGCAAGACGGCCAGGCTCTGTTTCTGAGTGTAAGTACGTGCTACAGCTTGCGGTAGATCTGATAATCTTTTGAGTTTACAGGCTGGTGGGAGGTGGGCTAGTGTTACCACCACAGACTGCTTGCGGTGCTCCAACCTTGCTACAAAATCTGATGAGCGACTCATCTACCCAACAGAAGCTGGACCCGACACATGTTTGCAGAAGAGCTGCAGCAAGTCAGTGCTGCGATGCTTCTACTTGCAAGGGGGTAGATGTTAGTACATAACGCCACTACTCGCATTGTGGATGCAGTTCGTACTTGCTACTAGCAGGCCTAGACGTGCCAGTGGCACATTCCGTGATGGTGATGCTGCGTACCATAGTGCTCCAACTGCTTGGCCAAAGTGAGATACTACTTGTTGGGCAACAGGCCGACGCAAAGGATATACTATAGCCAAGTTATAGCTTCCAGGCAACAGCAGCCGCCGATCACAGGCTGGTTAAGATCTACGCCATGCCGGCCGAGATTCAAGCCGCGAGCTGTGGTCTCGGTGGCCACACCCGTACCCATTGAAGCAAAAGCTTGCTATGGAAAGTAGCAAAAGTCGACAGCCCAGCCTCTCCAATGATCGTAGAACGACCTAGCAGACCTCAGCAAGTTGCAAGGTTTCGGGGATGGGGCTATTACCACCACCACCACCAACAACAACAACAACAACAACAACAAAGCCACAAACACCAACCCCACCGCCAACAACAACAAGACAACCAACACCAACACCAGCAGCAGCCGCGGGAACAACAACAGCAGCAGCAGCAAAAGCAAAAGCAGCAGCAACGGCAACAGCAGCAACAACAGCAACAGCAACAGCAACAGCAACAGCAACAACAACAGCAGCAACAACAACCGTAACATCCACAACAACAACGACAACGACAAGGACAACGACAAAGACAACGACCAGGACAACGACAACAACAAAGCAGCAGCAGCAGCAGCAGCAGCAGCAGCAGCAGCAGCCGCAGCGGCAGCCGCAGCCGCAGCGGCAGCAGCAGCAGCGGCAGCGGCAGCAGCAACAGCAGCAGCAGCAACAACAACAACAGCAACAGCAACAACAGCAATGACGGCCGCAAGTTTTACACCAAAGAAACCAATAAGCTCTCGATCCGTAAAACGTTCAATCCCGAAGCTGCAGTCCCTGAACCCTTGTCAGAAACAGAAAGCCCAGAAACTGGAATCTGCCATCATCCGCTCATCGCTGCTGGATGACGTGCATGTCTCCCCCAGCCTCAGTCACGAGCCGTGAAGGTTTTGAGGATCTTAAGGTGTTTGGTGCCTTTAGGGCTCAGAATCGTGATACGGAATTAAAACTTTGGGGACGTACATGCGGGCTGTTTTAACATTCGGGGCTGACTTGAAGGACCATGGGACTCAGCATTATAAGCCCTAAACCTTCAACATAACAACGCATGAACCTGCATGACGACTTTGCAGGGTTTAAGGCCCACGGGTCAAAGGGATTGGGAGTAGTAGTTGCCTTGCTGAGCTTTTCGGGGCATCCACGCTTGAAAGCATGGGCTGCACAAAGCTTGCGGCTTGAAGAACTGAAGTGCGAGGTTTGAATTTTTTTGGGGTGTGACTTGTGAGCTCGTCATGGAAACTTCGCGACCAGAAACCAAAGCAACTTGCGGACATGCTGATCTTGGCCAGGCGACAGCATGCTGGCTCAAGCCGCAAATTGTCGATTTGGGATTTAGCGAGCTACCGACACATGGCACTTGATTCAGCTGATGTCCCTGCGTCAATATTGCCTTTAGCAGCCCTTTTATTGCAGCTTCGCGAACTATCTTGATTATCTTGGGACCATGCTACCAAACAGGAGCACTCGATGAATCCCACACTTTTGCAGGCAACCGGACGGCTTGATGGTGATCCGTAACTGTTACTCCTCTGCCGTCCCTGATGCCTTCGATCAACTGCACATTGATACGTTCCCGGTTTAGGGTTTATACAGAATTTAGAAAATCAGCACCCTCCCTATGGTTTTAGCTTCACCTTGCCGGCGGGGAGCTGCATCGAGCAGACCATCAGCTCAAGAAGCTGACAGTGGGTGCCAGACCCAGCAGTCCAGGAATGCCTTGAGGAAAGGTGTGGAACTGGTCTCGCTCAAGTTTAAGTTTGCAGGCTTAGGTTTGAAGAAGGATGAGTAATGAGGGCTTAACTTTAACTAGGTTTAGTGCTCAAGGTTTTGGGGATAACAGTAGGGTCGAAGATGAGGGGATTTGGTGTTCAGGCCTGCCCAGTTCCGAAGCATCGACTTGTTTTTCTCGCTGGGTGTCTTAAAGCCACGGCCGGGTATGATCCTCATTGGTAATCTGTACCTAGAGTAACCAAGGTACCTAAAGCAATGTCGATGTGCCAATTTTTTGGGGCCATAGCATGTTTCTATTAAGGTACTTCGGTTGCTCCAGGAATTAGTTCACAGAAGTAGCGTTGCCGGTCAGCATCGTGTGAAAGACAAGCCGGTTTGCCTGTCTTTGCTCCGGAATGCTCAAGGAATCCCAGAATGTCGAGTTTATAAGAACCCAAACTTGGGAAATCTTCTTCCTGCAACCGACTGAAAATTATAATTGGACATTTCCCTCAACTCCCAATCCCTATTGTAAACCAGAAACCCCTAGAACCCAAACCCTAAATCCATCTACTCGACACCCTAAAGCCCCTTAAACCCCATAATCCTGAACCAAAAACCCAAAGGGTCCAAGGTACTGTTATGGGGAATACTTTCCCAAATCATAATAGTAATTCCTAAAATAGAAACCCTACATTCTACTATATAGGTACTTTGGACCCTTTGGGAAACAGTAGTAGTAGTAGTAGCAGTAGTAGTAGTAGTAGCCTGGAGGAGGAGGAGGAGGAGTGGTAGTGATGATCCTGAACCAAAAACACACGACTTGTGGTGCAGAGGATCTCCTTCGGCCCGTGCAGTAGCCGCTGCTCCAGTGGCAATTTCTCGTCTCCCAGAGTGGCGGTGATCCTTGGGAAATCGAAAAATTCTTTCTTCGGCAAACTTGGGAACCCTAAACCCTAAATCTATGCGGGTGTGGGGTTTTTGGGGCTGAGGGCCTTTTGGGGCTTTTGGCGGCTGTGGTTTCGGGGCTGTTTTGGGGTTCTTGGGCTTTAGATGCTGTTAGGGTTTAAGGCTTTTGGGTTTAGGCTTGAGGGGTTCAAGAGGTCGGCGGTCTCGGCGGGTGGGGATTTAGGCATGCGACTGGATTTAACAAAGGACAAAGCGGATTAATTGCTCACCCTGCCACCAGTAGACCCTAAACCCTGCCCGCTGAAATATCTTAAACCTTACCGATTTGGCACAGACTCCTGCATGCACAGGGCTCATCATTCCAATCCCGGAGCTGTATAAGCTTACGTTGCAATCAGCTTCTGTCTGGGTTATTGGGGGAAAGGCGCTACAGCACATCTGAGAATCGAACCTGAACCTGATCAGGCTGGGCAGATATGACAGCTCACACCTGTTTGGGAGGCCCAAGACTAGGTGGGGCTTTTAAGGCTTGATTAGTAAATAAGATCCTCTTAAGCCGAATAAGGGAAAATATAAAATGTCCCAAAGCCCTACCTAGAAGAACCCAAACCCTTACGCCACGAACTGAATGCTTGAAGGGTCTACCCAGAGACTGCATAGTAGGTCCTTTTTGGGGATTAATTACCTAATCTTAAAGGTTAGGGTAAGCTGAAACCTAGCCGGCACACTTTGCCCGCACTGCTGCTCCAGGAAGGACAGCTGGAGAACCGACTTCTGGCTCAACCAGGATGCGCTTGCAAAGCCTGAAGGGCCCACTGGGAAGCAACAAAAAGTCACCCACCCAAACTTAATAGTTCAAACTTTCTGGGCTTACAAGTTGCGGAGTGAAGGATGAGATTTCTGATCTGGGTGGTGGCTGGGACTGCTCTTGGAACCACCGACTCACATCCAGTAGCGAACCTCGGAAACTGTTCAGCCAGAAGACGAACTGTCATGCATTGCCGAGATGTCCACCAACTTTGGCGCTTTGTCCTCAGTGAGTGAAGCGAGTCCTACCGAAACCTTCCATGTTGGATCGCTCGCTTGGATGCTGCCCTGAACACTTTTTGAGCTAGCAGCTTGTCCTCGTGCCTACCCCTAAGGCCCAAACCAACGCCAAACCCAAAGCCCCTTGGAGGGAGCCAAAGCCAAGGGTCCTCTTGCTGCACCTGCTTCACCTCAGGACAGCTCGCTCAAAGCCTACCTATAACATAAGACATGTATACACATATTTATGCATAACGCATACTATGAGTATGTCTGAGCCGACTTTGCTTTGCAGACTATACTTTATTCTCACATTTGCATTATAACAAATCTTGAACTCCGTCTGCAATACATTGCAGTGCAAGGGGTTGAGCTGCAGTGCAATGTATTGCAGTGCATATTGCATACTGCGTTGCGTTACATGACGCACATATTGCACACCGCGCAAGTTTGCACTACTACTACTACTACTACTACTACTGCCACCACCACCACGACGACGACTATTGCTACTATCCGGAAGGACATGCATGCACACAATGTCAGCATAAGAGAGCTTGAACATGTTGCACACACTCACTGCCCCGAAGGCGCCGTGTGTAGCCGCAGAAGCTGCAGCATCAGTGAGCACGTCAGTCAGAGACCCTTCCTGAAAAAGCTACTGTGTGCATATAAGCTTGTGTATGCATATGTACATACATACATACATACATACATACATGCATACGTACATATGCATATGTCGTTGTTGCCTCCTTGTCTGTATATAAGCTCTGCTGGCCCAGAACTTTAAAATAGTCAGAACATACATCAAATAATCAGCACAGACGTGTAGGTGCGGACCTACTAGTAGAACATGTGTATGTCTATGAACGTGCATGTGCACAGTCTCGCTCGCTCATTCCTTGCCTCTGAGAGCCACAACTGTCTAACTGAATGGTTCATCCTCGGAAGATGATGTTTTAGGAGGCATCCTAATTCCGAACTTCGAAAAAGTGTTGCCGAAAGCCTCCAGAACCAATGGCAAAAATGCCCTGTAGCTTCGCAAAAGATTGCATGTGCTTTTACCGGCTTAATACATTCTGCACCAAGGTAGTACCCAAGCCATATCTCGCCATTGAAGGCTTCAATCCGGCCTTCGTGGTTCAGCAACAACTTAGCTATTCTATCGCGGTTCTTGCTACTGAAGTCCCAAGATTCATAGCTGGTTAAGGCTCCGGCATCTACCCCCAGGTGCTGCATACAGTTCGGACTCTGTTGCAGTCGGTTTGCTGCACATTGTATGGTACAGACGCTGACAAGGAGAAGCCTGAATGATATCTCACCTTGTCCGCACGCTCATTCGGAATGGTTCTTCTCAAAAGGTTTCTGTTTAAACTCACGGCTTATATGTGTGCGTCCCCTTTTGTTGCCGTAACAATAGCAAGAGATCCACCCATCCAAGTTTGAAGGTTTTCCCACATCCCCTATGATACCCTTATAGTAGGCCTTAAACCTTAAACGGAACCCCATTATGAAAACCTATAGTACCCTAAGGATACCCTTAAGATGTGGCCGACTTGCGAAGGGAGTGCACCGACAAGTTGCAATGCGATCGGCAGGTGGCTGTCCAATGTTGGCATTGGGGCGACTTCTTCGCAGCTCCACTGGGATGAGCCTTGGTAGAAAGGTGTTGTCAGACACCGCCGGCTGAATCTGACATCTAGTGAAAAAGTGACTAGATTGCTGGGCCTAAGATAGACCGATGGGCGCTGTACTGCAAACGCTAATCGGACAAAGTATTTAGTGGATCTGCAGACAGCGTTCTTCTGCATTCTAGGTTGCGAAGATCAGGTGTGGTGCATGCAAGTGGGAGAAGCCGTGACCATGATCCACTGTGAAGAAGTTCCACTTTAAGACTCTCCACAACTTAAGTGCTCAGAGGACCCTTACTTCGCAGCATGACAGCAGCAGCACACGGAGCAGGTCGAAGCCTAAGCCTTCAAGTGCAGAGACTGAGAATGATGGGTGCAGCTATGCAGCTACAAGCTTCGAATTTACGTGATTCTGTTAACCTGATGGTCAGGGACACCGTTTTGGTCTGCGGAATTCTGAATGGTCCGGTTTCAGAAGTCCCCTGTGACGTTCTGCCATATTGTTTATTGCTGTTCTTCTTGCGTGTTCGGCTCCAAGAGAGCTGGCGGAAGGAATTTTAATGGTCATGGGGCCCCGTGACCACTCAAATGCGGCGGGGCCCCCAGGTAGACCCCACGAGAAAGCAGGCAGGAGAAAGATGCAGGGCTGTGACCTACGAAGTCGGGGGGCCCACTTCTTAAAGTGCTCCTGAGCCTGCTTCTGTATGCGGGGCCGGGACCATGATTGTGGTTAAAGTCGTGGGGTTTCAGGTCAAACCCTGAGCAGCACATGTTGGTCATAATGGGGTAACCGGAATGATGGGAAACTGGGGGCTGGATGCGAATAGAATTCAGAGCGCTTGTGCCACTTGCTGCCTTTTTGCAAGCGAAGGAAGGAGACCGTACCTTGAATAATCTAGGGGCTTTAATAAGTAGAATAGGGTTCCTTTACACGGGTCTATAAGAGATCTACAGTAGGGCTCTATATTACGGGCCGCAATATTTGTAATAGGGTTTTGGGCCCAATCTAGTATAAAAATAATAAGGACCCCCCAAAACAGTATTGGTTGTAGTATAGTACCCGTATAGATACCTTATAGTAGCCCTTATAGACCCCTTTAAAGGTTAAAGGAACCCTAAAGAATAGTATTCCTAATTATTTAAGCCCCTATAGTAATTAGCTGGCCAGGTTTGGCTCGAGCTGAAGTCGAGAATTCTGACCAAGGGCCTTGACGTAAGAGCCCAACTGAGGCTACCAGTAACCCAGAGACTCCAATATCCCTTAATTACGGAATATGCTTAAATTGTAAAAGGATCCCGAATATGAGTTAAGGTATATTCCTTAATTAAGGGATATTGGAGTCTCTGGGAATTAGTCTTTCATGTTTCGTCGAGCAGATGCTGGAAGTCCTAGTGGTGGATCGGCTTGGGGTGTTTCTCATGCGTTGGCCATTCGGCGTTAGGCCTGGCAGTCTTCAATGTCGATTCTCTGTACTGTTGTTTGTCATTCCGGTGAGTCCTGGAAGATTTCGACACGGAGACTTACAACACAGCCACAGGCACATGCCAAACATGTTAGGAACACATTAACGGCAAAGCGGACACGATAGCCAACAATATGTAATACAAATATCATATATCATATATCATTTATCATACATCATATATCATATAGTCATAAATATATATATATATATATATATTTATTTATATTTACATACGCTGGTCCCAAAGTTCGTAGAACTCTGTGTTGTTCACTTGCAACAAACCTGTCCACGACCCTTTTCCCCTGTAGACTTCTCCACCAGTCCTCCGCGCGGAGCAATTATAATTATAGTATTATTACATCTTCATTACGGGACGGTACTTCCTCCGCGATAGTACTCCTCGCTCCCTGTACTCCGCATACTCCGTTTAGTGCCTCTAGCGGATGCGACGAAACTTTAATTACTTGATTATATGTATACATATATATATATATATACATGCTGTATATGTACAAGCAAGTAGGCGAGTGCTGGTAGGTTGGATACCCCACATGTGGTTGACATATACGATGAACCCCGGGAGGCCTGCGGCCCCGTGGGTACAATACAAAGACGGGATCATCTTTAGGGGTATTTTGACGCTCACACTCGGACAAAGCCAGGCAAGGCAGGCAGACAATGCTTGCATTGAAGGAGCTGGGACTTGGCCTACTCCTACGAGCTCAACAATAAACAACAAGCAACATGCAAAGAAACTCACAATCGATTGGCATGCCATCCATGGAGCTGCAACTTGGCACACCAAGGAGCTCAGCAATGGAAAGCATGCCGTTCGAAATTCACACACCCCTCGAAGTCATGCACTATACAGACAGGGCTGTTGGAAAGCATATCTTGGCGGTACCTCAGGAGGGCGCGCATCAGTGTGATGCAATTCTTCTGCTTGTGATCACACTCCTCACTGTCCGTGCTGAAGCCCGCTGAACCGCGACGCATATCCTGTAACCTGTGCCGCACATCTGTGATGAGGCCGTCCAAGGTGGAGGCCGTCAGTCGCGCCGAGTCGGTCTCGAGCATACCAAGGTAATACTGCAGCCATTGCTCGGAAAACGGAGTCATGCTGAAATGTGCGTCCTCGTCTTCAACCAAAGCGTTTGCAGTTTGTGAGCAGGGTACCGCAGCATCGACATCACCATCTTCAGACTCGCACTCCATCTCATCCATGAAGCTCGCGATTTCACGGGCTTCCAGCTCATAATCCAATGCCATATCATTTAAGGGGGGCGCAGCGGAGGCATCCGACGTCAGCTCAGATTGAGTGGCCACACATGCCTCAGACCGAAACACCTGCATACTCGTATCAGTCTGGGCTAGCAGCCAGTTTCGCCTCCTGTTCCACCACCGCCTGCAGAACGCGAGAGATAGAGCTGGCAACCTCTCCCAGACCAAGGCGCTTTGCAGCACGACGGGCATAAGCCAAGTTTGCAGCCAACTTGCGAACTCCACTTGCCATGACGAGGCGGGGTCTCGGAAATAATATCCGGAAATCTCGCGCCTTTTGGCTTGAGCCGTAGCCATTTCTTTAGGGGTTTAGGGATTAGGGGTTTCGGGTTTAGGGGTTTAGGGGTTAGGGTTCAGGGTTGATGTAGCTGGTTACCAAAAGGTCCCTGCGTGGACGACCTGTTCAAACAGGCCACTGCTCGACCTCGTCTTGATACAATGCACGGCATGGTGCTGATGGCTTGCCTCCGGAACCAATTTCAGAGTGCTTGTGGCTCGGGGGCGCGCCGCTTTTTCGTATGGGTTGTGATGTCGATAGGGCAGTACTTTAAGCAGTCACGCTTCCATGAATCTCCAGGCGGTTATGATTTCACTTCAGTGACACGATGCATCAAAGGCAGTAATTGCGGATCCTGCGATTACGTAATCGAGTAGTAGAAGTAGTGGTAGTGGTAGTGGTCGTCGTCGTAGGAGTAAACCGTGGCCTTCAGAGACTACGTGCAGCTGCTTCGTCATCACCGGCACTGCGTAGCAGGACACGACACTGCACAAGTGAACCTGCTGTAGTGTACTGGTCGTGGCTTAGGGGTTTAGTGCTCGGGATCTTCGCTGGGTTTTAGGGTTTTTCACCATGGCTACGTGTACTGCTTGAATGGACGTGATAAGCAAAATCATGAGGGAGTTTCCGAAAATAGGGGACCCTGATATAGTTTAAAGTAGTAGTTTAGTGGGATCTCTATTACAAGGACCCCAAAATAGGGTACCCCTAATTTTCGTAAATGCCCAAACCCTAAACCCTTTATAGAACCCTTGAAGATCCCTTTAAGAGACCCTTATGGATCCCAAAATAAGGTACCCCTAATTTTCGGAAGCTCTAAACCGTTATAGAGCCCTGTAAAAGAACCCTTATAGTACCCTTATATAGTAACCCTTTAAAGGAACCCTAAAGTACCACGAATTTTCGGAAACTCCCATGAAGATTTCCCGCCTACATCAACTGTCGCGGCGCTTGGAGCCTCCACGAGACCATGCCACATTGCTCACAGCGGGGCCGTGCATGCTATAACTTGGGTACTGCCCCCCATACAGTAACAGTCTATAATAGGGCTACTATTAAGGTCCAAAATATCTAGTTCGGGCTCAGCATTTAGGGCTTAGGGTTCAATTAGAGTAGGGTTCCTTTATAGGGATCCAGAAAGGGGTCTATAAGGGATCTATAGTAGGGTTCTATACGGTAGGGGCCTTAATAATTCGAATAGGGTTTCTGGGTATATAGTACTATAGCTATAATAAGGAACCCCAATATAGTATAGGTAATAAGCAGCTGTCAGCAACTTGCACAAGAAAAATGCTATTCAGCTTGCCTGCTGCCTCTAATTACCATGTTCCTTCGGCAGGAGGACGAAACGTGCAGAGCGCACATAGATTTTTGGACGGAAAATGAACGATTGAAACGGTTCGTGGGCTCTCGGATGGCCGTGGTTCGCAAGTGCTGCTCCCCAAAGGCCAAAACGGCTCCGGGGTTGAACGTTGGGCATATTGTATTGTTCATTGCATCAGCAAGCCAAAATATGCTTACACTGCTGTGTGGTTGTGCGGCTCTCCGAGAATCATGCCTCCTCGTTTCCTGTTAAGCTCTATTCTGTATTTGCCAGCAGTAGTCCAACTGTTGAGGGGTGTCTCAATAGAATGAAGTCCCCAAGTCTTAGACCCGGTGCGCTTGGGACAGGTACCCCTTGCATCATCATAAAACCCCAGCCCAACAAGAGACAAACTTGACTTCCATGCATATCCACCCCACGCGCCAACTAAACCCCAAGGGTCCTACAACTATAAAACAGCATAGCCATCTAGACCTTCGAGTCTAATTCTGGCCCTAAAGGAACCATTTTGCCTTAGGGTTTCGGGCGTACCGACTTTGACTCCCAAACGAACTGCGGGCATGTAGAATTCAGGGTTTGGGGACTTTCGGTTTAAAGCCGAGGGACCGGGGGATCACGATTCCGGTTGCCCTTTTTCGAAGACATGTCAGTGAGATAACCAGCACCGAACAACCCCGCGTGAAAAGCCATCTGAACACAATCTGGCTGCCGTCACATGTTCTACATGCAAGGACGCTCGAATCGTCGAATATCGATACCTACTGACTCTGTAGCTGTTGTAGCTTGAACTTACCAAGACCTTTTAAGTAAGAACCCACAAGCAGGAAACCCATATCAGTAAGGACCCCGAGCCCTCCAGCATGCCATGTTGTACTGCAGAATTTCCCTGAACCTCTTGACCCCGAGCCGCGGATAGAAGCGGCCGAAGCGGTTATATTTCGCGGCAGTCCGGGGGCAAATGCAGGCGTGTCGCAGTTTCCGTTCACCCTCTGCACTTACTGAAGTTTCGCACGCTTTGCGGCGCTAGCATTCCCGTTCCTAACACACAGCGACGTATGCACATGTGCCTTTTTCTTTGCGAAAACTGTTCGGTATCGTGGCAACTCGGCATCAGGCAGCGGACCAGACCGCGATGAGTGCCACTAGCCTTGCACGTACAGCGCCTGCTGTCATGGTGAGAAGTACCATCGGCGGGCATGTGTGACAACATTACCTTGGATAAGCTGCCTCGGAGCAGCAAGTGTCCTATATGCTTGTAGAACCGACCTACTGAATGCCAAATGCGTAACATAAACCACAGTAGTTCGCTCGAGCACGGCAGGGGGGGGGGGGGGGGGNGGGGGGGGGGCTGCAAAAGAACCCCTGCCAAGCATGGTGAAATCCCGCTGCCACTTGCGCAGCATGCAGAGAAACCAGTATGCACCACGTGAACGTGTCCAATGCAAATGTAAACGACCATGGTTGAGCTTGTAGTTCTAATGCTGAAGATTGCCATGCGCTTCCCCCTTAGCAGAAAAAACTTTTCAAGATTGCAAGTTTTCAAGTTTGACAACCTTGACCAGCAATCGTGCAACCCCTTGGACGGGACGACCAAGATTTCAAGGGTACCAAGATTGTGTACTACCTTGACCCACCACCAAGATGGTCAAGCTTGGCAAGATGGGCAAGATTTAGCAAGTTTGCAAGTTGACCAAGTTTGGTGCCGCACTTATCGGGTCTAAATTCCCAGCACAATGTAGCAGTAGCAGTAGCAGTAGCAGCAGTAGTAGTAGTCGTCGTCGTAGTAGTAGTAGTAGTGGGAGTTGGTTAGCAGCAGTTAGTAGTTAGAAGTTAGAACCTAGTAGCTATCAAAAGTAATGTTCGTAGTAGTAGTAGTAGTAGTAGTAGTAGTAGTAGTAGTAATAGAAGGAGAAATAGTAGTAGTAGATGTAATAGTAGAAGTAGAAGTAGAAGCAGAAGTAGCAGGAGCAGCAGAAATAGTAGTAGTAGTAGTAGTAGTAGTGGGTGGTGGTGGTGGTAGAAGTAGTATTGGCAGCAGGAGTAGTGGTAGTAGTAGTAATAGTAGTAGTAGTAGTTGTAGCTGTGTTATGATCGTAGTAGAAGTAGTAGTCGTCGGCAAGTAGTAGTAGTAGTAGTAGTCGTAGTGGTAGGAGTAGGAGTAGGAGTAGGAGTAGGAGTAGTAAGAGTAGTAGGAGTAGGAGTAGGAGTAGGAGGAGTAGTAGTAGTAGTAGGACTAGTAGTAGTTGTAGTTGTAGTAGTAGAAGTTGTTGTAGTAGAAGACGTCGTCTTGATGGTGGTGCTGCTGGTGGTGGTGGTGGTGGTGGTCGTAGTGGTAGTGCAAGGTGGTAGCGGCAGTAGTAGTAGTAGTAGTAGCAGCAGCAGCAGCAGAAGCAGTAGCAGCAGTAGCAGTGGTTGCAGTAGTAGTAGTAGTAGTAGCAGTGGTAGTAGAGGTAGTAGTAATCGTCGTCGTCATAATATTAGTGGTAGTAGTGGTGGTCGAGGCAGTAGTAGTCGTGATGGTGGAAGTAATACTCGTCGTAGCAGCCGCAGAAATATTAGCAGTAGCAAAAGTAACCGGAGAAGTACCAGCAGTAGCCGTAGTAGTAGTAGCAGCAGCAGCAGTAGCATGTAGTACCGCGGCTGCAGCTGCCGCTTTTGTTGTAGCTGCCGTTGCCGCTGCTGCTGCTGTTTGCGTGGTTGTCGTCGCGGCTGTTGTTGCTAGCGATGCTGATGATGCTGTTGTCGTTGTCGTTGTCATTGTAGCTGTTGTTGTCGCTGTCGGTGTCGTTCTGGTTCGGGTTGTGGTCGTGGCTGGTTGCTGTTGCTGTTGTTTTTGTGTGCGCAGTGTGTGTGTGTGTGCGTGTTGAACAGCTCAAGTCCCAAATCAGCCATTTCGCTGCCGGCTTGCAAGCAACTGCATCTGGAAGCTTGTGACTCGACTGGCTAATCCTGTATATTCCGACGTGTCCGAATTGCTTAAACTCTACCGACCAAGGTTAGTTCAGAGGCTTTGATGTCTAAATGTCCATCTGCAAGCACGGAATTCGACTTCTGATGGTGCATGAAGGCTTTTGGACTTCCTGGTTCCCAGGATTCTGACTTCAGATCAACACGGAACACATGAGCCGAAATAATCCGAAGAAAGCTGTGCTTTGACGTAGCTTGAACTCATTACACACGATCTAAAGCATCTTCAGGGATCTGTGTAGGTGAAGAAACGAACCAAAGATTGTCCAGCTTCGACAAGGTCAAGGGCTCAGGGCTGTTAGTTTGGGGTTAGCAATCTGGTGCTTAAGGGCCGCATTTTAACAGAGACCTGGTTGATCCGGTATTTCAACCCTCGACCGTGATCACGTCGGCTCGTGTGTGTCTAGGCAGAGCGAGAGGCTTCGCTGCAAATACATGCCGTCCCGGAATGGATCCTGCATATTTTCGACGCCATTATACTTTCAATGCATTATACTGAGGTTCCGCCTACTCGTAGGACTTAATAGGACTACTTCTAGGACTACTACGAGTCGGAGTTTTACAATGAGGAATAGTTGTACTGGATACAGTTAGTGCCACCACCCCTGTGGAAATATGATGGTTTCAAGGTACCCGGTTCACTTGTTCCAGTGCTTTGGGTGATATGCGAAGCAACGAAACCGACCAAGGCTTGAATGCCCATCAGCTACAAGCACCTCCATCAACATTCGCTGTAGAATCTGCAGCTACTTGACTGCTGAAGCTTGCTTGAGTGCTTGAGCTTGCGGATCGAAACGGAATCAGGTTTCTCCCCACATCTGCCCTTCCATGCGCGTAGGAATCAGAGATAATGCGGATCCAGATGTATCGGCTGGCAGCACGAGGTCTGCTCGAGAATTGAACCAGGGACCCAACCATCGGGGCGATGACATTCCCCCTCTACACGTGTTCGTAGCCATCATCGACTGTCTGTGCCATCCACCTCATGAGGATATGATGAAGTCTGACAGGGGGTTATACGAACGCACTGGTGGACATTCAATCGAGCCTTCTACGAGGTTGTACGTTGTTTCTGGCAGGTACCTTCATGCATGGCTGAACTTATCAGAGAAAGATCCGGCTAGGAGTAATATAGGGGCCTTAATAATTAGAATAGGCTTTTGGGGGCCTTTATACTAGAATTATGATAAGGACCCCCCAAAACCCTATTCTAATTGTGAAGGCCCCTACATTATGTCACATTGAAGCGCGAAGGCTTAGGGGGAGATCCATGCTCTCACTGCTTCCACAACCACGGGCTCTTCGCATTCTTGTGCCATGGGGTGATGTAATGTCAAAGTGCAAGAAAATCTGGAGACGGAAGAGTTCTCACCCTTACGATCAATGCTGAAGATCCCGGATGAGCGAGATAATGGGGGTGCCTTCTTCAGGGATTGAGCGAACTCATGAGTACCCTGGTCAAACTAAGACATTTCCATCCAGCGCGCTGGCTGGTCCAGAATGTCATAACTGCTGCCAGAAGTGTGCGGAACATTGCTTTTGTCGCCAGAAGTAGCCAGGAAAAAGCATGCCCGAATCGGCCAGCATCGCTTCAAGCACTATTCCGGATCTTATGGAGGAAACATACGTAAAAGGATCTCATATTTGTGGTTGCCCTCGTGTCAAGGCCGTCATTCTCGCGTCTCATCTCAATGATATTCCGCGTCACTGCTGCCAAGGTCAGTAGACAGCAGTGGCCGTGTTTATCGACAGTAAGCTAGCAGATCGTATCTCCGCTTGTGGAAGCAGAACGGGTGACTGCAACGACCGCGGCGTTAATCTGATGATCATTAACATTGGTTCTGCTTCTGCCTCCTACCTCTGATCTTTCATCACCACCAGCGTGCCAGGCTCGAGACCTAAATAGGGGTTTCCGAAAATGGGGGACCCTAATATAGTACCCTAAAAAGTAGGATCCTTATTGTAAGGACCCCAGAATATGGTACCCCCAAATTTTCGGAAACTCCCAAATGATTCTTGTCAGCGGTGCAGCTTTGAAGTCGCTTCCGCTGGTTTTGGGAGCTGAACAGAAGGGGTTGGGGGCTCATTCACTAGTTGAAAGGCTGCTGGGTACGCAAAAGTAGGGCTTCCCAGCTACCCACAAATCATAGCTCCGCGCTCGAGTCAGAATTTTTTTTGAGAATGTGCTCGGGTAGGGTGTTTTCAGGGTTGCTGCCTGATTCGCACGTCGTTTTCAGTGACCGAAGACCGAAGTAATCTAGGGGCCTAAATAATTACCAATACTAGTTTGGGGGTTCCTTATTATAACTATAGTCTAATGGGCCCAAAGCCCTATCCTAATTATTAAGGCCCCTATACTATACTACTCTTATAGATCCCTTATAGTAGCCCTTAAAGGAACCGTTTAAAGGAACCCTATTCTAATCACAGTAATGAGGATTTAGGGTTCAAGTCTGGACTTTCGGAGCTTCCACTCGAGACTCTCACGGGCGTTCCGGAACGCGTCCTGACGAGTCCGAAGATAAAACAACATTAGGGTTTAGGGTTGAGGGTTTAGGGTTGATGAGGGTTTAGGGTTTAGGGTTGAGGGTGTGTAGACAGTGTGCGCGCGCTGGGTGCGCTTCCAATTATCGCGCGCTTGCGTCAGCATGTAGTCCCGCCCCAACCACCCCAACTATTCTCAATTACCCTCAAGGGGGGCTTTCTTGCTCTCTGCTTCCTTTCGCCGTTCATAAACAACCACATTGCACAACCAAGCACTGCTGAAAAGGAGGCCTCGGCCGCTCGACGAAAAGCAAGGGTTTCCAACAAAGGGCAGGGGCAGGGCAGGGCAGGGGCACAGGGCACACAGGGCACACAGGCCGGGCAGGGTCGTATCTAAAACTAACCATCGCGAGCAGAAGCCGGGCCGGGCCGGGCCG
>BGNK01000038.1:46574-104877 GCA_003297005.1 Symbiodinium sp. clade A Y106 | reverse complement strand
CCGGGCCGGGCCGGGCAGGGCAGGGCCGGGCCGGGCAGGGCAGGGCAGGGCAGGGGCAGGGCAGGGCAGGGGCAGCAAGCAGGTCCCTGAGGCGTGATCATTTCCGTCCCCGTATCCGGCTTTATTTTACCCTCCCTCACCGTGCTGTCGGGACGCTCGGCCGGGGCGTCGGAGCCTCGAGCGCCCATGCAAATGGTCAGCGGCGCTCTCGACAGTTTAGGGTAAAGGGTTTAGATCCACCCACAAAAAGACCCTAAATGCCCACTATTTGGGACCATATACCCCTTTTGAGGGCACAAGGAGGGTCCTGGTAGCTAGCTCATTGTTGGGATAGATTAAAAATGTACATTTGTATTCCTTATTGGGTTTAAGTACACATGAAAATGTAAAATGTTAACCAGCTATGACAAAGATAGAACCATAGGTCCGGAGTCTTGCGGTTTAGGGCTTGTGGGTGTTGGGAGTGCGAACATTTAGGATTCTTGCCGGCTAGGATGCGGGCTTCGGCTGACATAAGAAAATGCACACTCAGCCTGCTTGTTTCGGAAAAAGACTGAATAAAACCACTATGTAAACAAGTACTCCTGAAACCTCAAAGCGACTCAAACCGAAGAGTCGGATTTTATGATTGTTCATCCTTGCGGGGTGGAGACCTGTGATGTGCTGACCAAAGGCCCCTGACAGAGCGTCCCTCTCAAGGCAGAGTGTGTTGGAAAAGCGGCTGCTGTCAGTGCTGCTTGGCTAAAGGAGCCACCCATTTGGGCTCGCCTGGCCTGATAGCAGTTTATTAGATGTATGGGGAACTTTCTTCAAAGTCGGGCCACTGCTTATTTTGTTATCGATGACGTGTTTTTTCGTTGAGGGTGCGTAAGGGAACTGCAGTTTCGGCGGTAGGCCTCCCAAGGAACTCATCAGTCAAAGCCTCACTCACTTCACCGTTGCAGCTACAGGTTATATGGTAGACAGTGACATTCTTGAGCAAATCTTCGATGCCTCGAAAAACTGGCGGCTTTCATGCGAGCTCCAGAACTCCCGCAGCCTAAGCCAAAACCCCGAAGCTGTGTGTAACTGAGCCGTGTCTACGCAATACCGATCCATAAACTGTAATTGAAACACAGGACCTGCAGAACCTATACAACCCAGGAACCTACCGAATGCTTACCGGACCTACAACTCTTAACCCATAATCGGAGTCTGTACAGGACCCTAGGAACCCTTCAGCCCTCGAGTCGCTAGAGCCGCAGCTTGTTGCGCGACTTCGAGCTTTTGCACGACGCCGGCGCTTGTGAAGACGAAGCCGCCTGGGACGGCATCTCTTTCTCGCAATCTGCCAAAAAGCCATCCATGACGTGTCCGTGTCCGCCGTCTCCACCTCGCAAGGAGCTTTAAAAGTGCATGCATCCCTACGCAATCTCGAAGTGAATGAGCAGAGAAGAAAGCCTTCAAGCCTGTGAGACGACCCGCAATCCCACAATTTAAGGGCCTTAATAATTAAGAATGGGGTTTTGGGGTATATTAAACCACAATTACAATACGTATATAGGTTCTTCTGATTAAGGCCCCTATATTAAGCACTGACTTCCTCCAAGATCTGACATACTGCAAGGCAGTACGACAGCTTCGCCAAGCCTGCGCCAAAAGCCCCTGAATTAAGGAGAGCTCATTCTTGAACCCTGTAGCTCTTAAGCCCTAAATTACAGGAGATTGCATTGGGGCTGGCTAAACAATCGGACCATTGCACTTTGTTTCGTGTCTGGGCAACATATCTAGGGTATGAGATGTGTCAATGTCCTGTCTTGGCCAACCAGTTTCTAGCAAAGGAATAACCCTAAACCCTAAACCCTACGGAATAAATATTGAGGGGCTGGACATGCCTGGAACCCAACTGCCTCAGCCCAGGCTGACCTGCAAAAGAAATCCGAAGGTCCTAAGCGCAACCTTCAAAGCCCGAGACGGCAACCAAACAGGGTGTTCAAGCCTCAGGCTTTTTCTTTCATGCGTAGGAATCCTCGAAAAAAAAAGGCGGCGCTTCTTACACACGCCTTCCGCAGCGACCGGTGCGGCAGCCACCAATGCCATCTCATCCTCTGAATCATCCAGGAAAGCGTCCAAGATGTGTCCACTGGCGGCACCTGCTTCAGGGGCATGAGTACCTAGAAGCAAGATTATAAGATTATACCACAGTCGCCTGGAACAAAACTCAGGTATCTGCCTAAGCCCTGGGGCTGAAACTGTAACCCGAGCCAAGAAGCACTACTTTCTAGCTTTTAATCACCCTTGAAATCCTGAAAACCAGCCGGGACCCTAAACTCCTAAACCCTATAAACCCTAAACCCACCCCTGAAGAGAGCTTGCAAGCTTCCGTGTGCCTTCAGCCCATGGTGCAGGTACCTGCCCGAGCCCAGGTGGTGGGCCAAGAGGCTGCGTGGGCTGAGGCCCAGGTATCCGAAGAACAGCACCTGCAGCTTGGGGTTTATGTAGGGCTTGCCCATAGGCTCCATACTAGTTCCTGTTTGGGGCTCATACTTAGAATCCTATAAGGTAATCCCAAAAAGGAACTACTATGGAGCCTATGATTAAGGGTTTGAGTTTTGGTTTTAGGGCTTGCGTTGAAGGTGGACAAGGACAACGACAACCACAACAGCAACAACAACGAGAATGCTGCCTGGGCCAACTGTGCCCATCAGGTGCCTTCAGCATCTGGGATGTTCTCGTCGTTGTCAAGCTGCACACGCATAGCTAAATCATGCATGCATGCATGCAAACGGAGCATCACGTATGACGGTAATACGAGCAAAACTCATAAATATGAATCTAAATATACACATGCACACAGAGTGCAGCAGGAGATGCCGCCGTAAGTCGGACAACTCCATTTCAACTCTCGACTTGCGGTCTTCGCTTCTGGGCCACACGAGAAACGAAACGTCCGGGAGCAAGTTCCCACTAAGATGGAGAGCTATCCTGTGCCGCCACCTCCGAAATCTCTGACGCATGGGGTTGTCATCGTCTTCTGCTCGGCTAGAAAAGTGCAAAACCGAGCGGAAGTGCACATGGCCCTGCTGCCGGACAGCTGGAGACTAAAGTTCCTCAATGTAGCACTGCTAGTCACCGGGACTTGCAAGGATGCTGAAGCAAATCTACCGATACTAAAGTTCCTCAATGTAGCACTGGTAGCCACCGGGACTTGCAAGCAATCTACCGGTACTGTGCAAATTACGCGATGTACCCGGAATCAATTAACGACTAAATTTCCACATGGAAACCCAGCAACATGTTTAGGTTACTGCGTTAAAGCCTGCTAAAGCTCCTACAAGCTTTATGATTATACCTTTTGACAAGAAGTATGCTAAACCCTGAACCCTAAACCCTAAGCCCTAAACTCTACATCCTGAACATCAAACCCTAAACCCCAAACCCTTAACCCTACTAGGGAGCTGGGCTGGCTGGGCTCACAGCTCACCCCAACTCGTAGGGCAGGGTGAAACGCTGCAGCCGCCTTCGGAATTCGTTGTTATCTGAGATTCCTCGGCTGGAGATGGAGAAGCTTTGGCTTACTGGTCCAGTAGCCTAGGGGAGCTGAAGCTTGACCTTTGGGATTATAAGGGGATTAGGGGTTAGGGTTATAAAGGGGTTATGGTACCCCCAAAAAAGTTGAAGGTTACCTACTCTACTACTAGGTTCGACCACGTTGAGTTTCGAGCCCGGGCAAGGCCTAAAATTAGAAGCTTTAGGCGGCTTCGGAACTTTGAGAGAGGGACCACGGTGCCCCGGCATGACCACGAAGGGGTCGAGTGGGCGAGCAAACTGGGAGAGTATGCCAAGGTAATTTTTACAAACTCCAGTCCCGAAGTCGCAACAAATGCTTGGCTGCTCCTACTAATGCCGACATCACCAAGCAAGCTCTCTTCTGTTTCTGCAGGCTTGGCTACAAGATCCGAAGAAGAGGACAGAGATGCTGCTTCCTAAGTCCCGAGCATCACACGGATAACTCTCTCATGGTAACATAGGGGCCTTAATAATTCGAATTCGGTTTGGGGGTATATTAGGCCAGAAATGTAATAAGGAATCCACAAAAATATAGGTACCTACCTTCTCTCAACTCAGATATGTCAGCTTCAGTATTCGGCAAGCGTGCCCTCTCGTTTGTTTTGCTCCTGCTTACAAGGAGCGGTTAAACCACGAAACCTAGCCTGAAAGGGCGAATAATAGCCATGTGGCCGGAGCTGCTGTCATTGCGTTCAGGATGCCATGCCTCAGTAACTCAGGAAGTTTCTGTCTGAAATGCAAAGCCTGAAAACGTCAACTCACAAAGCCCAGGAATCGATTTGCGAAGCACGGTTGCATCCATCAGTGAAATGACACGATATGGCAGACAGAAGGCTCCCATTACCTACTACAAAACCGAAACGCCGACCTCCGAAGCCTTATTTGATGCTAACCCCAGACCCTACAAAGCCTGGAAGCTTGCTCCTTAAGCTTTTTGGATAGTTCTATGGACAGGTATGGCTTGCAAAGGTAAGGTGTGGCAGGACGACCCCTATGCTTAAAATGCTATCGGCCAGACTGATTACCTATCGCGTACGAGAAAATTCAATACTAACCCTCTGGTCCTCCAGTACTTCTCGGCGCACTAGAGTCGAAGTCATTAACCCGCAGCTGGGAGGCAGGAGGTTGCGAAGGTATGGGCTCCGGCGCGCCATTTCCTGTGGACACGACACAACGAGCTTCGAGACTGAGTGATAGGTACTACGAGTATCTTCAACATGAAGGCGGTCCCGGAGTTCTTTGAGGGTTTAGGGATTAGGGTTTAGAGTTTTTGAGGGTTTAGGGTTTTTTGGGTTTTTGAGGGTTTAGGGTTTAGGGCTTTTGAGGGTTTACATCGGTTTGTAGCGAAGTATGTAGTTTATTCGGGGGCTACTGGGATGAAGATACCACCAACAACAGCTGTGATCTAGAACAGCCGCCACTTACCGTGACACATCGGTTTCCACAAATCACAATTGTTTTCTGGTTCCGGGACATTGGCATCTCCGAGCCATTGTTCCGAAGTTCATGTAGGAAGAGAAGGGGTCTTAGATGCGTGGAAACCAGGATTTACCCTGAGCCCTCAACCTGCACCCTCCAGGCCAGCCTGGCTTAGAAAGGATCCCGAACTATCCCGAAGCCTGCGACTTTCGATGACTCTGATGACAAGGCAGGGTCATGCAGGATATCCGGATCGGATGAGATACTTTCTTTGAACTTTCAGGTTGAGGGTTAAGCGTGACAAAGTCCCAGACGGCTGTTGGATATGCTACCAAAGAAGATCAACTGGCGTTCACCATCAGTTTTCGGTTACAGCAGTTAAAGGTTCAGGGTACATGAAGGCCGATGACAAGCTAGCTTTACTTCCGAACAACTCCATCTGGCTGCCGGTGCGACGCTCGTCGGAACCAGGTCTTGCAAGGAATCACTTGGAAACTTGCCTATGATGTCGCTTTGGGATCGTCAAAGAAGGAAGACTTAGCTCGGATTCGTTCCCTCCACAATGAAGCCCTGCTCCAAACAGGCAGCGCTCCACAACCGGCAACTCTAGTGACTCGGTCCTTGGGGCAGGGGCCTTGGCTTAGGGTCCGATGGCACCTTATTCAAGGCATACGGCATCCTTGTTTTACAGGAGGGCCTTTCACATCCAAGTTCAAATCATCCAACAAGGATTGGCGCTCAACCATTGGCGGGGCACCACTGTTGCATAAGTGCTGTACATGTAGACAAGAACAACGGATCACAACACATCCACATGCTGTAAACTTGGAGCTCAAAAGCAAGCAGCGCTCAAACCCCAACCGTAAACCGTGTGCAAACAGTTCCAAACCCTAAAGCCTTTTGCATCCAGGCCTCTTCGAACTGCCGGGTACCCCTAAAAGATCGATCTACGCAAGAGAATTTCACGAAAAAACCCTACAGTAATAGTAATGCCCGAACCCTCAAACTCCAAGAAGCTGAAACATGCGGCATAAGCCATAAAAGCAGAAAGGAACGCCCAAACACAGGCTTCAAACAGCCCTCCTGAAGATCCTCCTGCGCCTTTTCCACGCTGTCCTTCACCAGCATTCAGGATGTATTATAAGGGCTGTGTGAAAGTTTTACAGGGTTGGATACACTTGCACAAACATGATAGGATTTTTGTTGTAGAGGATTTTCCTAGATCCTGGATTGTCGCACCTTTTTTTGCAATTTCTTTCTTATTCATCATGGAGTCCTAAACACGCAACAAGATTACAAACGCTGCTTTGGCTACTTGGTGTTCTTGCTATGGGATCCTAAAACTCAATAGGTTTCCTTCAGGGTCTAGCTAAGGTTGCAGTTTAGCAGCTTCAGAGAGCTTCTTTTGATAGAGTTCACAGCCATCGTTTCTTCGGCATCCCAGAGTGTGGTGAGGAAAGTGCCGGCTTATGAGACTAACCTTGCTCAGTCAAAGGGTGTTCGAGTTTCCGGGATCTGTCTTGAGAGCGTGGCCCGCTCCTCGACTCGCAGCCGAGCGTTTCGCACACAGGTATTGCTAGGCTTGCAAGTAGGCTCAGCTCAGTACGCGAACATCTTTCTCTGCACAGTTTGCTTACCGCCGCCGCCGCCGCTGCTGCTGCTGCCGATGTTGGACCTGCTGCATCGGCTGTTCGTCTTCCACTTGATGCTACACATCTTGATTCGTCACCGTCGCTGCCACTGCAGCCGTTGTCGCCATGGCTGTTGCCCTCACGGTCAACACCACCATCATCGTCGCCTCGTCGTCGTCGCAGCAGCTAATGACAGCTTATGGCGATGCAGTAGCTTCTGTTCTCAACTTTCACAGCCGCACACAAACCCTTCTTTGGCTTTGTGTAGTTTGGATTTGGGGCCTTTGCGGTCCATGGTTCGGGACTCCGAAGAGCGGAGATGTGATCGCGATTCCTACCTGCTCTCAAGTCTGGTAGCTCTCTCTCTCTCTCTCTGTCTCTCTCTGTCTCTATCTCCCTCTCTCTCTCTCTCTCGCTCTCTCTCTCTGTCTCTCTCTCTCTCTCGCTCTCGCACGTGCTCTCGTGGTTCTGATCCCAGTGCGACAAACGCCAGAACCTTCTAGGCCCGGTCCTCGTGGTCTTGAATGACCTTATGTATTGCGAGCTTGTACTTGTCGCGGGTCTGCTTGCGCGGCCTGTGTGGCACCTTCATCTTCTCCGGATGGGGCTGGTGGCAATATAGACAACGGTCACCTTGCCTGCAGCCCATGCGGGAAGCGATAAGAACACAAGGATTGCAGGTGCCATTCTCATGGCTCGGCGGCTTCGCTGGAACTGCCACCTGCTTCTCCGAGCCCCCAGAGCTAAACTCGGAGGAGCGCCGGGAAGCAGGGGAGGACTGCCCGGTCACAGAAGACTTCACTTTGTCCAGCAGCAGATGGAACCAGGAGGAGGAGGACGATCCCGAGATCTCGGAATCTGCATCTCTGGCGCCTCGGGCGCCAACTGAGGACGTCATGGGAACGCCATGGCCTTGATGCAAATGCTTTGCGCTCTAGATAAATTTGGATGCTTCTCTAGATCTCGTTCACCCAAACAGGAATGAGGCCCTGCAAGAAGCCACCAGAATAAATATTGTGGGGTGATTTTGCGTAGGGCTCCTTAAAACTATACTGCATAACATGCCCCCAAAGCCCTATTTCTACATGTATGAAGGCTTCCTATAACTATACTGCATAATAAGATAATCACCCCAAGCCCCCACATCTGATGGTTATTATGACGCTTCCAACTTTCAAGTTACTCAACTAAATAATTAGTTATATAAACAGATCATATAGTAATATCTATATATATATATGTATACATCACTGTATGTAACTATATAAACTACGTGTATATATATATATATACATATCAGGGCAGACCTGGCACCTGAAAGGATCCGGGCGAATGAAAGGCGGCTCCTCTCGCTGCCCCAAAAACACGGGGTATATGGTTATGGCTTTAGGAGGGGATCCAAACTTGCGTGTATGTTTGTGCGCGCACATGTGTGTGTGTGTCTGTCCGTCCGTCCGTCCGTCCGTCTGTCCCTCTGTCTGTCTGTCTGTCTGTCTGTCTGTGTGTCTGCGCGCGCGCGGGTGTGTGTGCGCGCGCGCGAGTGTGTGTGTGTGTGTGCGTGTGTGTGCGTGCGTGTCAGTGCTATCTCTTCATCATGTCTGTCTGTCTGTCTGTCTGCATGTGTACATGACTGTATGTATGCATGCATCTATCTATGTATGTTTGTCCCTCTGTATATACGCAACTACGTGCAACAACTGTTTATATGCAGATATACACGGGTTCATTTATATTCATATGAATGTACGAATGGTTATATCGAATATAGACACCAATATCAAGTAAAGATGTGTTTAAATGTGTATAT
Organism: Symbiodinium sp. clade A Y106; assembly: GCA_003297005.1. Lineage (NCBI taxonomy): Eukaryota > Dinophyceae > Suessiales > Symbiodiniaceae > Symbiodinium > Symbiodinium sp. clade A. The sequence continues at coordinate 96,471 of BGNK01000038.1, read as the reverse complement.
ATATATATATACATATGCATGCATGTATGTATGCATGCATGCATGTGTCTGCGTATGTATGTCTCTGTATGTATGCGTATGTATGTGTATGTGTCTGTGTATATGTATGTGCATGTGTATGAGTGTATGTACGTATGTATGTGTGTATGTATGTATGTATGTGTGTGTATGCTTATGTATATATGCATATATATATATACACATAAATGCATACATACTTATATATGTACATCTAATACGTGTGCATATATATACATATATAGTGTGCATATGTGTGTTGTATAACGTCTATCTACCTATCTTTACATGCCAACATCACGTGCAAATATATACATTTACATATATGTATACTGCACGTATACCACATGTGTGTGTATATATACATATATATATATATATATGTGTGTGTGTGTGTATGCATGTATTGTCTCGATCTCGCTCTCTGTCTCTCTCTCTCTCTCTCCTGAGGGTTGAGGGTGGCACTTGTAGCATTTCCATACTGTTGCACTGTCAATCTTGTGCGTTTCGGATGTGTTGGGCAGGGTTGCCGAACCCCGAAGGTCTACAGGTATGCCTCGTCATGCAGCGACACTTGCGAGTGCAAGCTGGGAGCCGATGCTCCGTATCTAGTTCAGCCTTTAAGATACATCGGGAAATCGCAGGAAGCACTATATCTTGACGTAAAACTTGACATGGCTACGTCTTTAAGCTATAAACTTTAAACTCGGGTTGTTGTGGTTTCGCACTGTCTGGATGCGAAGGAAGCGAGCGTCGTGGGCAGAGCACGTATACCGCATGCTTAGAATGCTGTTAGGACTTAGGACTTATAGGGGTACATCGCATACTACCCTAAACCCTAAACCCTGAAAGTATGCTTCATAGTGTCATGTACTGCTGTCTTTTCCTTGTCTCGGTAGTCTGACTTTCGGCCAGATCGAGCTTCCGTGGAAGGTAGCAGGGGTCGACAGCAGATGAAAGCTGAAACGAACCCCTGTGCCTCTGACTCTCGGGGCCCCTCAATCCTAAACACTTGGTAACCCTTATAGCATCCCCTTGAGGAGAACCCTGACTATGGCCGCGTGATCTATCTGCACTTATAAGGCTCAGGGGACATAGTCAACAAAACTAGATACCCTAAACCCTAAGCCCCCTACTCGGCTATCAGCAATGCCCGACATCTCACAACCAGAAAGACTACACCTCAAGCTGCGAACCCCACCCACTAAGGTTAGGCGTCTGAATAAGTAGCAACCACGGTCCTATGCACGCCCTCACCCTGTTCCACTTATTGAAGCCCGCATTTTCAACCCAGGTCCATGAAACCCGTAACCCTAAAAGGAACCCTGCTACGCCAAATTCAAGCCCGAACTTAAAGTCAAAATCTAGAGGTTTCAATAGGTTGAATGGGGCTTTGAGGTATGCTATAACATGAACCTATAGCTATATATTGGATTATTAACTTCAAAAAAGGTCTTGGGGTAGGATAAAATATGTATGTATGCATGTATGTATGTATGTATGTATGTATGTATGTATATATGTATATAAGTATAAGTAGTTTTATAAAGGGAATCTGAGGAAGAGTATTAGCCGTCGGCTGAAGTTCAGCGCTTAGAGGTTAATCAAGGAATCCTACACCGATGTTGGAAGACTTGGGCGGAGAGTCATACCCTGTTTTCGGGTGCTCGTGTCTCTTTCAGTTTCTCAAGGCTGCGCCCACAAGCTCTCAGCTACCTTCGTGGGGTCTACACAGCAAGGTTCCTTCAATTTATTCAGTGCACATATTCGAGGTCCCGAAAGGAGAACCCATGCATTTAATCACCGCAGGATTATCTACGCCCAAATGGGTTGGACACGAGCTTCAATACATCTGCTGCCGAAAAGGATGTGAAAGGCCTACAAAACACTGGAGTTGGCTGCTCTTGAAGCACCGCCACGCACCCAAAAACTTTGCAGTACGGATGTTCCTCCAAAATGGGATGCCCCGGTTGGCTTGAGTTAAAGACTGCTAGAGTTTAAAGAGTTGTACAGGAGAGTGTAAAGTTCTGCTGCCTCGCATGAGGCTGAACTTTCACGAGAACCCTATGTTGAAAATAGCGAGCCTGCAACGATAGCCTGGGCACACGCAGGGAAGTCCATCCGAAAACTGTACATTCTGCAACATCAAAATCGGATCAAATTCGGGCTTGGCCACGGAGAACACCTTCATCACATGCACCCATAGAGGGCCTGGCCGCGGCGTCGGAGGCTCAGCACGACGTCCATTGGCACTACCTGGAAAGAGAGCAAAACGAGCAGGTCGGCTGCCGCTTCGGCATCGAGATGTTCTAGAACTGAAAATCTTCACGGAGGTCTGCTCCCAAACTGTCCGAAATATTGAACGAAACAGCACGCAACAAAATGCTAGGAGAAGTGCCGTCTTCCGGCGAGCATGCTCGGCGTACACGGCAGCATCGCGCAAGATCTTCTGCAGAAACCCCGTGATGACCTGCGCTCGGCTTCTGCATCCCAAGACCCGAGTCAAGTCTCCAAGAACGCCAATTCCAAGCCATGTTACTCCTGTCCATGATATACCCGATAATTATCAATATCAAACTGTCACTGCGCACGTGGGTAGAAGCAGCAGTAGTCATCATCTCCGCGTCTTCGTCGCAGCTAGCAGCAGCAAGCGTAATGGTGAGTAATAGTCAGCAGTAGTAGTAGTAGTAGTCTACATCGTTGTCGCAGTAGTCAACAGCCAGGAGTCAGGAGTCAGCAAAGGAGTGGTAGGTAGTACTCGCCGGCGTAGGATTCGGTAGTAGTCGTCGTTGTCGTCAGTCAGTATTCACTAGTGAGTAGCCAGGAGTCAGTGGTCGTTAGTCGTCCTCGCCGTCATCTCAGCCTTGTGCTCATTCTTCGTCTGATTCGTCTACGAGTGCCTGGATTGTGATGATGGTTGTTGCTGGTATTAACATTACTGTTAGTTCTTGTTCATGTTTGCAGTGAGTATACAGTATGGCAACATGGTAAGCACGACCAACACTACCGACACCAGAGCTTCCAAAACCCTGGGCCCTAAACCTTACACCCTCTATAGCTTGGCTTCTTTGGACCTAGGCCCCTGAACACCTATGCCCTGAATCTCGAACCCCTAAACCCTCAAGACAAGCGCGAAATCTTGCCTCTCTAAATCGAAAACCGAGTGGACCTCTGGCCCAAGCCGGAAGCTGGAGTCAAACAATGCGAGCCCGACCCGGAGAGCCCAAGACTGCTTCATACAGGACTGGGTTGTAGTTTTGGGGCTCTGAAAAGTATTTATGAATAGGTACCTCTATAGAAACCATAAAGGGAAGTTGAAAAGTTTCCCAAATTGCCACCTAGAGGAATAGACAGGGGGCTTCAAATTAAGGGGTACCGGGCTCGCTGGGCCCCTTATAGAGCAAGATGTGTACCTTTACCTGCCCTTTGGGCTCTTGCGTTGCTGTAGGTTATCCGCGAAGAACTGAAGGTCTACATGAAGGATCACGGCACGTAGTGAGTATGGGTTCAAGGTAGGCCGACAAGTAGTACAGCCCCAGTAAGCGCAGTACGGCCTGCTTCCCAGCCCCCCGAGCCTCAAACTATTTCTTAAGGCCCTAATTTCACTGTGGGATCTACCCATAGGCTCCGCAGTAGTTCCTTTTTGGGGTTGATATTTAGAATCCTATAAGGTAATCCCGAAAAGAAACTACTATGGAGCCTATGGGTAAAGCCAATAAATATAAACAAGGTCTTTTGCATCTCTCCGCGCTGGTGCCTCTCTGACCTCGTCGTAGATGCCGCCCGCAACTCGCTGAACACCGGCACGACGCGCGAGACGCCTTTCGCGTCAGCGCTTGGGGTTCAGGGGTTCTACGAGGCTTCCGTATGAGATTCAAAGGAATATAAAGTTTCGCGTAACATCTTCCTGCTACGGAATGAAACAACCGCTTACAGCATAGGGTAAACTGTGTCACAAAAGAGGTAGGATAAACATCGGCAACATAGAAGTAAGGTTGAACAACAAGATTGGGTATAGTTCGCTTCGAAGCGACTGTACGACAACCGCAAGAGACTAGGGCAGACGATCCTGCACGATAGATGAAAACAGGTAATCGGGAAACGCAAGAACAGATGATTGCAACTGTAAGATGCAGCTCATGGAGACAATCTTGCATACTGAACAATTGAACACTGCTTCCGGAAGCCTGAACCGACAGAGCAACTTCCCGAGTGCTGTAGAGATGAGGGTTTCGTGTTTATAAGGGCCCTAAGCCCGAAATCTCGAAGCGAACGCTGCAGCCGGAATCGTTCTGGTTGGTGCTGAATATCCGGTAACCAACCACGTTGGAGTCTTTGGGGGTCCAGGGACTTGGCTTAAAGTCGGCTAGCGGCTGGGTTTAGGGAAGGTTGGAAAACTCCTCCCACACCCCCCCCCCACCCCAACTAGCAGTAACTAGCATGACAATCCCTCTTCGCCACTGCGGATTGTCCCCCACAACGCTCTAGCCAGTCCTGCCCACAAGCCCTTCAAAACAAAAGCCTTAAACGGTACAGCCTGACACCAAGTCCTCAAAAGCAGCCTTAGCAAGGAAGACAGCATGGCGAATCTTCCGATTTCGCCTCTTTGAGAAGGTCAAACTCAAACTTCTGCAAATACAAAGAAACTGTCTTCCACGACCTCCCAGAGGTTGAAATCCAACCCACGAGCGATTCCATAACGCCCCGCCGCTATCTTTGAGACCCGGCTAAAGCTCAAAGGGTTTGCAGGACACGAAACCAAAAACAAATATAGTATACAGTATATGTATATATATATACATATACATATATACATCCTATGTATCCATTCATTGACTTGCTTGTCATCGTTTGTGCTACTAGCTATGCAGACCACTCCATACAATTCCGTCCATAAACGCAAAAGTTTGCTCCTGAGATCCGGCTTGGTGATGCCCCTCCTGGGCAGGCTCTTTCGGTTTAATATAGGGGCCCTAATAATTGCCTAAAGGGTTCCTTTAAAGGGTTCTTCAAAGGGATACTATGCGGGTACCAGAAGAAATTTAGGGATGTAGACTACTACTTTGGGGGTTCCTATATTGTTCTAGTATATACCCCCCAAACCGAAAATACTATTCTAGTTATTAAGGCTCCGATATTACTTGCCATGACATCACCGTGAGTTCCCTAAGCCCTAAGCCCTTAAACCCAGAGCCCCAACCCCAAAAGAAGGTCCAGAACCTTAGGACCTTTGATCCTAAACTGTCTTGCGCGACGTCTTCGTGCTGCTGTTTGGCCTTCTTGTTCCTAAGCCCTAAACCCGGAGATGGGACTCCTCGGTATCACGGTCCGGTCTGTAGTATCCGAACAAGCTCCTGAGCCCCCCCAGACATACATTCAAAAAGAAAAAACCCAGGGTTTAGGGGCTTGGGAGTTAAGATAACAAAACCGACACCACGGAAGCCCCAAGACTTGTGGCCCATTGCGGAAAGAAGTTAGCCCAAGCACTCACGGAATATCACTGTCGACCTTAGGCTGATGCTGGATTGCCGGTAGGAACTTTTTAGATTTCCTGCGGACGAACGCTCATGACTTAGCCGCCTGAGAAGATGTTGAGATAGTTTGGTTCAGGTTCACGGCTTCCGACAGAGCTTGGGGCTTAGGACTAGGGTTTCTGGTTTAGGCAGCTTGGTATCCAAGTTCGAGACAATGGAAGAACATGTGCGGTGGAAAGAGTCCGGCTGGCTTGCCGTCGATGATGTTTCTCACTCTCTCCCCTAAACTAAACCTTAAACTCAATTGAACCCTGAAACCCTAATCCTGCATGTAGACCCTAAAACCAGATTTGGGCAAAAACTTCCTCATGAGTCAATTCATGTGACATGGCCTCAACATGGGCAAGTCAAATCTAAGCCCAAAGCGAGGAGGACATAATACAGGGTCCTTCCAAATTGCCCTTCAGAATTCGAGCAGGGTTTGAAGGTATGTTCCAGTAGAACTATATAAGGACCACAGGCCATAGTCGGTCAAATTGCTATTCAGACCGGCATCTTGAACTTGAGCAAACCTCGCACAAGCCTGAAAGACCCGATTATAACGATACGATCCAAAAACCAATCTAAACGAAGTACAGTATAAACCCTTCAGAAGACGAGTGGCGACTTCTGCTCAATCCGCGCGAAAGCCGACTGCTGCTGCCCCTTCGCACCTCCTTTGCCGACGGGCTTGGGCTGCTCCTGAACAGCTTACAGCAATTTTTTCGGTTCCTTTAAACGGAAATACCGGGGTGCCTATAAGGGAGCTGCATGGGTTCTATAGGGCTTGGGGTTTAGGGCCTGCGGCTATAGGGCAGGGCGTTTAGAGTTTCGGGGCTGTTTCGGTCCGTGCGTTGGATTAGTTCAGGAAGCCAAGCTCAAGACGGATGGACCCACTGCAACTGTGGTAATTTTACAGGATAACTTGCTGAAAAAGTTAGAATCCAAGACTAGTAGAGAAGTAAACAAGAGAAGGCCTGCAATGTTGCGGTTGGGATGCCGGACTTCGCTGTTGCAGGGATACGACCCAGAGTGGACCCCTCCAAGAGCTCACAGCCTCCCCTGATTCCTCGATGCCTCTACAGCCCCCATGCTGAACTCTTCAGTCTGGGGTCTGCGGTTGTAGGGTGTAAGTGTAGGCCCCTCATGCCAGACATGAAACAAGTTCAGGGTATAAGGTAGTTGTCATATGTTGCATAACAACTAAAGTGCTTTGGTGTCATTGGTACTACCACACTTGTCCTCATCGTCCTAAACTCCTAAATCCCAATGTATAATAGCTGCTGGCTATTTAGTCTCGCTCCTCCTAAAGGAACCTGCAACTTCCGATCTCCTGGAGCGAGAACCCCCCCGGTAATTAGGGAAGACACCTTGAACTTTATAGGGCTTCTTGATATGATTTGACGACCTGAATTAAAGACTTAGAAAGTCCCCATATCTGAGAACTCTTCATCAGGTCCTGGGATCTCGTCGTTCGGATTGTCGGCCTCACCTTCGGCGCTGGCTTCTTCACTGGCGCAGGCGCTTTCTTGCCTCGGAATACCGGCCGAAGCATTTGCCCTGCACGGCGTTTGACGAGGATAACAAACCAGAGTTTGGACTCCGAAAGATTAGAATCGGCCAAATCATTGGGCACCGACATGCTGACTAAGAACTCACAAGAAACTTGCAACATCCGTGCGTACATGATTCTGCATGCTCATAAAATGGCAGGGCTGTAAGCACACAGCACGACGCCCGAAATCCTTTACGAACATGCATCATTCTCACCATTCTTGCAATGGGTAGACAAGCATGGATAACACCAGTATACAGAGACAATCTAACACCTGCTTGGAATATCAGCGGCCGGCAAGACAGAACACCCTAGAACTGCAGCAACTCGTGCCATATTCCACCTTGCAGCAGTCTCGCCAGCAAATCCTGAATCCGAAAATTCCGTAAATCCGAACTGAACCTCGAATTGCTACATTGTATAGTGACTATAAGGAGCTGCTGTTACAGACTTTTCAGACCCCTAGATGTCATCATGTACAACAGTCAAAATGCCTTACCGCGGCACGGTTCCGAACCAGTGAATGAGCCCCCGACAAACCTAAACTCAAACTCTTATCCGAGAGTTGGCTCCAAGCCCCTGAAAGCCCTTCGGAGCCGTGGGGGTCCGAAAACTGCGTGTAAAGCTCCAGCACAGAAACCCTAAAGTTTAGACCCTAAGACCTGCGCCTAGTCACTAGGAGAGGCCTTCGACCCTGCAGCCGCCCTCTTGGAAGCTCCGCCTTTTCCAGATCTGTTTTCTAAGTTGAGTTTCGGGTTCGGGGTTGCGGATTAAGGGTTTGGCATTTCAGGGTCTTGGGTGTGTTCGGGGTTGGGTCGAGCCTCTGCGAGTAGTAGCAGTAGTACTAACTAAGAGCAATAATAACAATAACAACAATACGAGTAGCAGTAGCAGTAGCAGTAGCAGTGGTGATGGTGGTGATGATGGTAGTCAGAGCAGTAGCAGTAGTGGTGGTGGTGGTGGTGGTAGTCGTAGTAGTACTAGCAGCAGCAGTAGAAGTACGAGCAGAAGTAGTAGCAGTAGCTAGTTGTTGTTGTTGTTGTAGTAGAAGTAGAAGAAGAAGTAGTAGTAGCAGTAGTAGGAGTAGTGTCGTAGCAGCTGCAGCAGCAGTAGAAGTAGCAGTAACTAAGTAGTAACTGCTGCTGCAACTGCTACTACATACTACTGCTACTACTACTACGACGACGACTACTACTACTAATGATGATGGTAGTACTCATAACAAAACTACGCGGTTCTAGTACTACGATAGTATCGTTGCCTGAATTGCTAGAAGCAGAGAAAGGCCCTCTCGCTCAAGTCGCTGTCCCGACACCGAAAACAAGCCGCTTCAGGAAGGTTTTGGAGCGCAGGGCTTCCAAACCAAAAGAAGGATTAAACGGACGAGGCCGAGGTGTACGGTCCAGCAAAGCTGCTCAGGGCCTTGAGAAGATCCTTACGTCCCATAACACCCTTGCATAGCCTGCACCCCAACCCTTACGGCCTTTGGTCACTTTGGTCTTCTTTGCACCCTTCACGTCAGGAGATTCAGTCATGGACTGGCGAACAAGGGAGGCGATGACACTGATGCCTCGCTTCCTCAGCTCTTCGGCGAGAGGAATCAAGGGGCTCAGGCCGACAAACAGCTCTGGTGCACGCACGCATGCATTATAGCCGTGTCCGTGGGTACATACATGCCGCCCACGCATTCCTGCATGTGCATGTACCTTTCTCTCACTCTCTCTGTCTCTCTCTCTCTCTCGTATGGTATATATATATGTATATGTATATGTATATATATATATGTGTGTGTGTGTATGTGTATATGTATATATACACACAAATAAATACATACAAATACAAGAACAAATTGAAATACATGTGCATATACATACGCACCTGCATATACATATACTTACACATGGACAAGACATAGACATATGCATATACATACATCCATACATACATACATACATGCATGCCATCAACCATATACATATACATATACATATACATACATACATGCATACACATCCTCGGACCCCCAATTTATGTAGAATATCAGAATAATACCTTTCTGGAAGTATTGATCCATTATTTTAACTACTTGCGGGGGATAGGTCACGACTATCTGACCATGGGCCGAGCTTCAGATGCTGAACGTCCTCCAAGCGGGTCTTGGCTGCGAGGTCCGGTGCTCCAGCAAACTCCTCCATCCTGGTTGACCCTAAGGGTCCATGTACCCAAATAGGTTCCTTTAAAGGGCTCCTTTAAGAAGAGTACCGTAAGGGCACTTCATAAGGGTTTAAGGATGAGGGTTGAAGGGTCCATGCACCCATCTAGTATGTACATTGGCCTTAAGTAGTCCCTATATAGGTACTTTGGTGTAGGGAATGGCTTTTGTTTCCACTGGGTGGCTCAGGATTTAGGATTCATTTCCCTAGACCCTAAACCCCAGCCCACATTCTCAAGATTTAGCTTGATGGTGTCGGGCACATCAACAGTGCCTAAGCCGGAGTCCGGTTTGGGATGCGCGAGGCTGTATGCATGCAGGTCGTCTAAGACTCTAGGAGTCTGTGATGTGGCATTCTGACAGTACAAAAAGGCACGATGCGTCAAGATAGGCAGCTTCATCGAATCATGAGCACTTCAAGCCTCAAAGCCTCTTAAACCCAAGATGTTCGCAGGCCTGGATTAAGGAAACTTTTGGGACTTCAGTCTGCATGAGCTGCCAAAACAGAGTACTGGATTATTGGTCGACAAATCCGAAATGCGAACGCAGAGAGAAGTAACCCTAAACCCTAAACCCTCAGCACCCCCCGAAACTCTGAGCAACCAAAACTCTGCAGCTAGGGTTTAGGGTTTAGGGTTTAAGACCCTAAACCCTAGAACCTAAACCCTAAACCCTAAATGTGACTTATTTCTGCTATTCAGTCTCGATAGGGCGCCCAAACCTTGAAACGAGCAACCAAAGGTGAGGGGACTTTAGTTTAAAATTTAGCGCAGCCAGCTACTGGACGCAAGATCCAAAGCCCTACGCTCTGAACAATGACCCTAAACCCTAAACTTTGAAGACAAGTAGCCACCTACTGGCCATGAGGTTGCAGGAGTGGCGTCTGCTTCACTCCAGGCTTCTTCTAGGTGCTCTCTTGCTCGGGCCACTGCTTCGTGGGAAACCAAAAGGATAGCCTCTCGTTTGTGTCCTCAGTGAAACCTCGCCAGTAACCCTAAACCCTAAACCCCTAAACCCTAATTTACTGCGTTTGGACCCTATCAAATTCCGGGTCACGGCCTGCTAAAATCGATATCTTGGAAGGCACAGAAACTTCTATGCGGAAACCCTGAACCGTTGCCCCCCATGTACCCTACCCACAGGCCCCAAAGTAGTTCCTTTTGGGGGTTCATACTTAGAATTCTAGAAGGTAATCCCAAAAAGGAACTACTTTGGGGCCTATGGGTAAACTTTAAACCTTAAGCCGGGTACATCCTAAGCGAAAATCCACATGAAGAAGAAACGAAGCTCTGAAGCAATAAACCCTATAATACCCTTATAGAACCCTTTTAAAGGAACCCGTAATGGAACCCTATTTGGGTACATGGACCCTTATACCCTAAATCCTATAGAGATCGTGTACGATGTCTTCGCGCGCCAGAAGGCTTCGGGACTCAGGGTTTAGGCTTCTAGGCTTAAGGGTTTAGGGTTCTACGGTTCTAGGGTTCCATGCTTAAGGGCTTTGCTTCTAGGCTTAAGGGTTTAGGGTTCTAGGCTTAAGGGCGAAGGATCCAGTAAGCAATGTTCTGAGTTCTGTAGACGACATTTTCTGGAAAGCACAGAAATCAGCGCACATGGAGAAATGAAGCGGTGATTAGGCAGATGGACGAGCTACTTTAAAAGATCCGAACATGTTCGGCGAGTATCCCTCGACCTGTAGTTAGTGGTCTGATGAACCGCTATCATGTATAATCCCCTGCGCAAGACGGCATAAGGTACCCCAAGCACCATTCGAATTATTAGGGGCCCCCCTGTATTCGGGGGTGACTTGCGTAGAGATTAATGACTTCCTTCTTCTTTCCCCGAATATAGGGGCCTGAATAATTACCTCTACTATACCATCTTGGGGGCTCCTTATTATACTTATGCTATAATATACCTCAAAACCCTATTCTAATTATTAAGGCCCCTATGTTAGGTAATTGCAGAATCCTCTAAATTAGCATCTAAGAGCACCACATGAGCATTTACATCCCAAAGTTGCCCAAAGCTTAGCCAACCTTGGTAAAAGCCACTTGTCCTGCTTCCCCAAACACCAAACCCAACATGCGTGAAGATCCCTTTGAAGAACTTGGGTTGGGATGTTTGTGTGGACTGCGGTTTAAGGTTGAGACAGGGAATGAGAAAGATCCAAGCCTTTACATGGAACATCATGGAATACCATGGGGGTTATGGAAGCAAGCATTTCTGCTCTCACATGGTGTGCGACGGCAAAGCAACGACTAACTCCCTCGCCCTAAACCCCAAACCCAAACCGAGTGGCTCATGACACAGACAGCTCATGCAGCAGACCCTTAAAACCCTACAATAAAGCCAAAAAGTTGGAAACCCCATAGCCTCAATCCTTAAGACTCATGTATAGGGAATCCCAGCACTATTTGGCCTTAATCCGGTTTCCAACTTTATGGGGTTTACTCTAAACCCTTACAGTCCCAACCTTCTGGATACTCCCGAAGCATCCCGAAGCCCTTCAACAGAGAGACGTGAGCGCTTTTTGTTGCTATTCCATTGGTTCACGGAAGCCCATGGTCCCACTTAGGTTTTAGGGTTTCCATGGTGATCTAGGGCTGGTAACCTGAAAAGTTCTAGTATAGGGGTTAAACAAGTCTTAGGGGGTTGAGGTTTGCAGTGTCGGGACGGTCCTTGATTGCAAAGATTGGACCAGAAGATGTAGGCACTTTTCCTTCGCGGGCTTCGATGAGATTGACTCTACATCGGCGGCCTTTCCACCGACCTTGAAACATCACTCGGACAAATCGGCGGAGCTCGCGACAGCAACGCTTGATCGCGAAGGCACCGAGAGATTTCCACATTGACTTCACGATTCCGTCTCAGAAGTCTGCACGACGCTCATACACATATGTTTTAGGAACGAACCTGCCCTTAAAGATTGAAAAACCCTAAACCCCACAGGAACCCCTCAAGCCTTGTGCACCCTGAAGCATAAATACCAATGCTGTAGCCTGTTCTGCTTGACCGGTCGCAGGTGTTAGGGCTTTTGCGTTTAGGGCGTATGCTCAAAACTATGGGCTCTTGGTATGTATAATCTTCTTACTTTTTCCACGGATCCATGGTCCGATTTAAGTATCCCTGAAGAAGCCTAAGAGCCCTAGTACAAGCTGGATACCTGAATACTCCTAACGCCTAGCCCTAAATAGTCTTGCATGGTGCGGGTAGTGCTTGAAAAGAGATCTGGGTTAGAGCAGCTTTCCGGGATTGGCTCTGGGATCAGGAACCCGAACTCTCTCGGCGACTTCGTTCAGACACTGACATAGCACCTGAACCTTGTCTAGGTTCCCCAGTAGCCCCTTAATAATAAGGGTACCCTTTTTCCTACTATTCGGTTTTAATAAGGGAACCCAAAAAGAAAAAGGGTAAAAGGGTACTACTGGGGAACCTAGTTGTATAGTTGTATAGTGCTACGTACACAACCGCATACGCCTTGCAAAGAGAGGGCTTAGGATAAAATGCGAAGAATTAACGGCTTTGTCTTTCGGGTCGTCTTAAAGGTGTACAGGACTTTGTCGAAATCTGATGAAAACCCAAAGGTTCCAGCAAATAGATCCATTGACATGCTCAGTAAACTCAGAAACAGAAGCGCCTCGCAATAATGTTGGGAACATAACGAGTAAGCAGGGTTCTGGGGTATATGACAGAACTGATGTAACAAGGAACCCTCAGGAACAGCATTCGTCGTTCTTCAGGCTTCCAAACTTGGTTTGTCTTGTTTCAACTGCTTTTTGTTGCTGGAAGCCGTTTCATTGCCGCTGCATTGCCGACGCCCGCTCCTGCCCGACGGTCTACTGACGCGAAACATCTCGTGGAACTTCGAGCTCCCCTACGAATGATGATATAAATCCTGCATTACCTTAAGGACCCTGGACGATGGGAACTATGGCATGTTCCTTATTATGGGTACTGCAGGATTTATATCATCAACTGTAAGAGTCAAAGTTCTCATGGTAGCCGGTACCAGAGTCAAAAGAATGCGAACTGCCGCCGCAACATGGCAAGCGCAAGCACAAAGGGCCTGCCAAATGTGCTCAATCATCCAGATGCATGCGTTCATACATGCATACGTACATACTTACATACATACGTACATAGCTATACTTATTAACTTAGTTACATATACATAAACTATGTCAGAGGTCAGACTGTGAAAAAGCAGCCTCATGCTCCCTCATCTGCAGTCGTGTCGGGGCCGCCCGTAGACGGCTGGGAGGCTTCAAGCAACCTGCATAAATGTACCCAACCGTCTTGGCCATTGCCGTCATGATTTGATCTTGCGCGTAAACTTCTTCATCTTTTCCTCCACGCCCCTATAAGCCCTAACCCCACAGTGTATCTGCTCAAAGCACTGTCGAGCTCAAATCCCAAGGCGATAAGTCCAGTCCGGCACCATTGCATATAAGAACTTGTCTACGGAATGAGGTTCAATAGGCTTCAAGTAAGTAAGAGCTCTTTTCTAGCTCGTCTGTTCATGTGCCGACTATACGGGTAAATCTATTGTTCAATAACCGGTCCAAAAAAGTTCTAACTTTCCAAGAAAGACCAAATATGCAAGGCCAAAAAAAATTTAAGCTCTCCTATTGGCTATCTGGGAGTTTCCGAAAATAGGGGACCCTAATATAGTACCGTAAATAGTAGGATCCTTATTATAAGGATCCCCAAAAAGGGTACCCCTATTTTCGGAAACTCCCATCTGAGTACATTATATCCGAGATGCAGAGCATCAACCTGTGAGTTCAAATCTCAAACCGCGAGGCTGATGACAAAAGACATTATAGTGAACCCCCAGAGATTTAGGACGAGTAGTGCTGGGATTTCCTATACTTTACCTTAAGGGAATGAGGATAATGATGTTCCAACTTTCTGGCTTCTACTGTAGGGTTAAGGGTTTACCTCGAGTAACCACGGTACGAGTACCTCAAGCATGGTGAATGTACCGTTTTTAAGGGTCATATCCGATATCCATTTTTAACCGCACATTGGTTGCTTTAGGGCTGAACGCTGAAGTAACAAATCTCCATCCAAACCCAGCACGCAGCCCCTTGGTGAGCGTCGTGTCCAGCCAATGCATTTGATACATGACGTTCATGGACAAGCCCTACACCCAGGAATGATGAATCTGAAGCAAAGACAAGTGCGAAGGCCTTTCTAGCGTTCGGCCTAGTCACCTCTTAGGGACCCTTAGGGAAAGTAAGGGGGAGGGGGGTATTAAGGCCCCCCTCAGGGTTTAGGGTTTAGGTAAGGGGGAGGGGGGTAGGACTATAGCTTCCTTAAGTAGGCCTTATTCGGTAATGCCCCCTACCCCCCCTCCCCCTACACCCCTAAGGGTCCCTATGAGTACCTTCTCCCAGAAGAATCTATCTGCATCATTCTTTACACCGGCTGCGAAGATGTAGTTAAAATGGCTGATAAAGGCATCCCACTGTGCACCAGAAGAACAAGTATCCAAGAAACCAGAAGACCGCTATGCAGTGGAAGCCCAAAAAGTTGGAAACCCAACAGCCTCAATCCTTAAGAGTCATGTATAGGGAATCCCAGCACTAATTGTCCTTAATCCGGTTTCCAACTTTTTGGGGTTTACTATAGAACCTGAGACCCTGAAGAACCCTCGAGGTGCTTAGGACGCTTTGGACACTTTGAAAACCTCTCTTGCGACGGCCTGGCGTGCTGCATAGGGTCGCCTGCCAAGGTTTACTATAGGGGCCTTAATAATTAGAATAGGATTCTAGGGCCCATTATACTAGAACTATAATGAGGAACCCCCAAATTGGTCTTGGTAATTATTTGGGCCCCTATATTACTGTTCTCGCAACGAGCTTAGGGTTCCTGTGCGGCTTAGCCGGTACACTGGGCTTTTAAGTAACCAGGGAGAAAAAGTATAAACTTTTATTTCATAAGGCTTCCTTTAAGAAAAAAGTATTAAAGTATGATACTCCAAAGCCCAGTAAATGTCTTGCATGAAGTCTGCTCCGTTCTTGCTCAAGATTGGAAAACAGGACTTTCCAGTGGTCAAAGTTCTACGACTCCCGTAGAAAGCTGCAGGCTTCGGGCCGACTGTACAGCCCAGCAAAGCACTAAAGACTTTTCAATGCTTCAGGGTTCTTGCTCCAAGGCTTAGGATTGGCGGCTTTGAGTGCCTTGTGAGCTTAAACTAAAGTCGGGAGCTTGTGGCAGCTCGCACGGTCTTACGGTCTTACGCATAATCTGCACGGCCTTGCCTAGAATGCGGTTTTGGGGTATGGCCCTTAAGGGTTTACTGTTGGGGTTCGGGGTTTTGCATAGGGTGATGAGGTTTAGGGACTCAGGCCTTTGTGCGGAGCATTCTCAGGCAATTGAGGCTATCAGTTGTATGTCCACTCCGGAGAAGGGTTTAGGGTTTAGGGGTTAAGGGGTTTAGAGTTCGATCCCTGCCTTGGCATCTGCCGTTAGTGCCTCAAGTTCCCTTCGCCAGCTGTCGGTGGTTCGCAATCCAAGGTGGCCGCTCAATGAAAAGCTAAACACCCACGCGATCTACACCATGGCCACGCCACATCTAACCTCTTAACCTCCTTGCTCCTTGCGATCTGAACTTCTGCTGCCAAGCCGGTACAGACCATGACCCCAAGCACTAGCAAGCCCACCTGTTACTCCGTCTGGCCCTTCAGTACCAGGATGTCCATGCAAAAGCCCCTGCAGTTTGCAGTCATCATTATTCCACTTCGCCGGTTGGGATTTCCTATTTGTTCGGCTGTTCCGGGCTTAATTTTTCCCACCCGCCCAGCTGACAGAACTTTCGGGGCTTGGGGTAGGTGCGTGTGTGTGAGAGAGAGAGGGTATATTAATACAGTATATAACTATATAGCAATATATTCGTCTACAGTCTACTGTTTTTCTATCATGTCCTACTACATTAAACTGGCTTACATGTCAATTTCAGTCTGTTCTGTGGTTGATGGTTCAGGGTAGATAACAAAGCTGCAGTGTTCCAGAACGAGGATGCTGCCTTCGGGCATGAAGCGTCGAAACATGCGCTGAGACGCTTGCCAGAGACGCTTAAGACACTTCATTTTCAAGAAGTATGAGAGTCCGAACTGTTGATGGACAAAATCCTGCATTACCCATTATAAGGAATATACCATAATTCCCATATTTTGAAGTCCTTAAGGTCATGCAGGATTTTGTCCATCAACAGAAGGGACAACCCAAAGGCTGGAACCCTAAGCAGGCCCTCAGGGATGCTGCGTTCCTGCAGCTTAAGTTGTCATAGGGACCCTTAGGGGGGTAGGGGGAGGGGGGGTAGGGGGCCTTAATGCCAATAATAAGGACCTAATAAGGACCTAATAAGGCCTATTTAAGGAAGTATAGTCCCCTACCCCCCTCCCCCCTAAGGGTCCCTATGATTAAGTCTGGATGAATCTGGGAATGCATGGATCTTCTCCTGCCTTCTGTGAACATTGTATAGGGGCCTTAATCAGAATAAAACCCTTTACTGTGTTCCTGTGAGGCTGACTAGAAGGGTTGTACAATACAGGTGCCGGGCTAATTAGAAGTATATGATCAGTGTCGGATAGTATAGTTGTAACAAGGACCCATGCGGAAACACATGTGTAATCATTGAGACTTCTTTATTGAAGCTACTCGACACCCCCTCTCAAACTCAAATCGCACTTTTGTTCTGGTTCATCCCTCAGCTCCTACGTCGTACGTCAAGATTCCAGGCCTTGGAACCCTGGACACGAACACACGAACACACTCGCGCACGTACTTTTACTTCAGGGATCTTCGGCACAGCATGTGCCTCCGTCTAGGAACATAATTATAAACCTTAGCGTGTTCATTCTCTCTACACCGTTTCATGAAACCTCAACCCTAATAAAAGGACCTATAACCATTACTTCCCTCCCTGCACCGCCCAACATCCCTTACCCTAAACCCGCAATCCGCCTACATCCCCAAGCCGTGCATCCCTGATATCCCGAACCATAGTTCACTATAGTGAAACCCAGAAAGTTGGAACATCGATTTAGGATGATTCATGCTGGGATTCCCATTACTTTACTTTAAGGACATGAGGCTAATGATGTTCCAACTTTCTGGCTTCTACTATATCTATAGTCTGCATTGTAGTTCCCGTTTTTGGTCAACCAATATTTGTATTATAGGATCCTAACCAAAAAAATTGGGTGACCAAAAAAAGGAACTACAATTGAGACTATAGGTAGGTCCTCAAATAACTCTTTATGTCTCGGCCTGGTCCAGGAGAGGCTCCGGTGGCTTTCTGTGCTGATATAGCCTTGGCTGACTTCTGAACCCCTCTAGGGTTTCGACACGCACACTCGCTCAAGCAGGCACGGCTTCAAGGTCTGAGGGTTTAGGGTTTAGGGTTAAAGTTAAACTTTTATTTTAGCCTCCTTATTATAGTTCATATGGAAACCCAAACAGTAAAAGTCCTAAGAGCCAACCAGAAGAACGCCAAGTAGCTTATGACCCGTCTGTTCACCAATGGCGGCCATCTGATTCCTGAGAACAAGGGGTTGTAAGTTTGGGAGTTTAGGGTTTAGGGCTTAGGGTCTAGGGTTTCGGGAAAGGGGTCGTCATAAGCTTTTGGGTAAGCCGCATCAGATTTAGGAATAGGGGTTGTAGTTTTGGGTTTTTATGAGACTAAGCTTTTGGGCTAAGCTTTTGGGTGTGTAAGCCGTAACAGGTTTACAAATGTGGGTTGTCATTCTTAGAACTTTACGAAATTAAGCTTTAGGGTGTCAGCGTTTTAGGAATTCAGGAGACATAAGGTTTAGGCGGCTTTGGGGTAAACAGTGCTTGAACCCATGAGCTGGACTGGGACTCCTGTTACGGGTTTAGGGTTTTACAAGCCCGGCTCACATTCCTGGGTGAGAGAATCTGAATGTGTGGTAAAATGGGCCTCAGACGGGTTAATCTGAAATGCGCAAGAAAAGACCATGAAACTTCACGAAGTCGAAGGCTCAAACTTCTTAAAAGCAAGGATCAGAAAAGAATTCTAAAAGAGGCTAGGCGCAGCTGAATGCGAACAATCAGCTCCTTGTCGCTGGTTGTCATGAGGCCTACGTGCTGCCGCCCGGCAGGCTGCAGAAACCTGGCACATTTTGTCATTTCGGGTCTAGGATTCTATGACAACGATACGTCGCCAAGGGACCTGGCGACAACCCGAGGAAGTTAGTAGTGAAGAGACAACACACGAAACTAAACCCCCAGTAGCAGGTTTCTTATTCTAAGGACCCCATGAACAGCGCTTCCCCAAGTAAAAAAGCCTAAACCAAAAATGGCATCGAACGTACAGACACTGGCCTTCGGGCGTGCCTTGGGTATTCTTACTGGGACTACCTAGACCCTCCATCTACTCTTTATTAGACCCTAAATGCCCATGATTTGGGGCCATATACCCCTATTTGAGGGCACAAGGAGGGTCCTGGTAGACTTGATTTATGGGTACTCGAATGCACCTACTAGATCGGTAGCTGGGCTCCAGGGTAAGGTTGGGGACTTAACGAAACGTCGGCTCAAGGGAGAAAGGTCTCAGAATGTAGTATAAGGGCCTTAAGAATTAGAATATAGGGGTATGTTATCAATTATAGTAAGGAACCCCCCCCCAAAAAATAGTATTGGTAGTTATTTAAGCCCCGATATTAGAGACGTACAATGTCTGACCCAGTCTGCTTATCTTGAGCCGCAGATACCAAACTCGATGCTACGCCTCACCTAAACACCTCAGCAGAACCTTGACCACGGAACACCAAAACCCTCAGCGATGGAAAAGGCGATTCCACTACATGACATCAGCCAGTGTGGGTTCGGATCTGCTAACTACAGGCGTCGTCGAGAGGCCTTCACTTGGCACTCGCTTGCAACTGCCACTGTCCCTTTGGATCTCTGTGCGCGACGTATGTATGTATGTAGGTATGTGTGTAGGTAGGTTGGTAGGTGTGTATGTGTAACATATGCATGTACATACATACACAAGTATATATATATATATATATATACGGTTACAGATATAGGTGCAGATATAGATGCAAAGAGAATTGAATCCTTCTACCTTTGCATATTCCAGCCTACTAACGATGCACCACATCCAGAAAATGCATTATGTGGCTCGGGCGGGCGCTATCCTAATCACAAATACTCGTCAGAACAGATATCTACAACAACCACTATCTCAAACCCGGGTACCGAATTTTGTGTCTACTTTGGACCTTTGGAGGTAATTAACAAGAAATGCTGAATTCCCCGGTCCAAGAAGCGGCTTCACATGAGCTTCCTCTGCATGGCCCGCAAGGATAGCATCACGGTGCTGCCAAGTAAAAGGGAAGATTCTCCTTGGAATTCATTCACAACACGTGTATATATATATATAGAGGTAGGTAGATATAAACACAAGTGTAAAACAACGAATATATGGATACATATATGGATAGATACACAGATGTATAGATAGATAGCCAGCTAGCGAGCCAGCTAGCTCGCCAGGTAGGTAAATGGATGTGTGTGTGTGTGCGCGTGTGCACGTGTGCGCGTGTGTGCGCGTGTGCGTGTGTGCTGGTGTGCGGGTGTGTGTGCGCGCGCGTGCGAGTGTGCGTGTGTGCGTCTGTGCGTGTGCGCGTGGGTGCGTGTGTGCATGTGTGGGTGAGTGAGTGTGTGTGTGTGTGTTTGCGTGCGTGTTTACAAATATGTATGTCTAGTTCTGTATGTATACGTATATACTTATATATATATATACACATGTATATGTATATGTATATATGTATACATGCATGAACACGCTAATTATACATGTGTACACACAAACATGTACATACATATATATACGTATCTTTACATAAGTATAGATACATATGTTCATGTTTGGTATCTTTGTATATCTGAAGCGAACGTACATATGTGTATGTGTGTAGAGTTCAGGGTTAGGGGTTTCAAGGGGATGATAAGGTCACAGGCCTGAGGTCTAGACTTGGACGCAGTGGTGAAAATCGTTTGAGGCACTAACAGGATCACTCGGTACTCTATAGCTACACACATGCCGGACCAAGAGTTGCAACTTGTAGTTATGCCGCAACAGTCAAGAATGAGAACAATTCCATGAAGGCATGTCGTAGAGAGCAAGGTGGTTCGCGCTTCCTGAAACCTAAGCACTGGAGGCTACTTCCTAGAGCTGCACCTGAACCAATGATTCTACTTACAAGAACAAATCAGACTCTGGGAAGCACTCTGTCTTGACAACTATCTGCACAGAAAGCTGGAGTGAAGAATGCATGTCTAACGAGCTGCTTGTCTTGTACTGCTCAAATCCTAAACCCAGAAAATCGCCTAGAAGATCTAGGACTCCAGAACACAGAAGCCAAACAGGATTCTCGGATATGAAACGTCCCAGCATCGGTGCAACCGGTTCCGCAGGAAGGGCCGGCTCTTCTACCGGCTCCTGACTTGCAAACTTAGGATCACTTGTCCAGCTTACTCGGGGAACTCAAAACTAATAGAAGCCCAAAAGGTTACAGGCGACCTATTCTAACACCAAATAGGTTTGGGAGTTCCAAGGCTTTAGGGTTTAGGGTTGAGGTTAACTTGGCTGGTTAACGGAGTGTTTTGGAGGGGGGGAATTGAAGCAGGTAACTGCCGTTCAGGCAATTGCGATTCGCTAAAGATAAGGGCCTTAATAACCACCAATACTATTTTGGGCTCCTTATTATAACTTTGTGTCATGCACCCCCCCCCAAACCTATTCTAATGTTTAAGGCCCTACGAATAGCTTGCAGAATCGTTCAAGGAGCCCTTACAGGAACCCTATTCAAAGCGCTAGGGTTAAGACTGAGAGTTACTGGGGAGCACAGTGGGGATACGAGGAATGCTTTGTGTTGTGCAAAGGGTTGATCGAATACGGGGCCATGGAGTTATCAGCGAGTAGAACATAATGCAACAGACAGCTTAGGACTTGAATACTTTGCAGTATTGAAATCTTGTCTTACAGAAGCTGCACAATTTAAACGGAAGGTCAATAAGACAACTGATACATCCTGACTTTCACATCTACTTTGCTACTCCAGGCAAGGTCCTGCCTAGCATTGCATATCTGAAGCGGTGTGCTGTTTCGGCCTCGGCATTCTACGCCGAAAGGCAGCACAGATTCCTTGCATCGACGCCACTTTTGGGGATTTGGGGTAATGTAGGAACCTGATTAAGAAGCCCATAGTAGGATTCATATAAGGGACCCTCATAAAGACCCAGGTTTCTTAATCAGGTGCCTACATTACTCCTTCGGGCAGGACACCTCGTGCAAGGGCTCGAGCTCCTCTGGCACAGGAGGGGGAGCCGGCACAGCGACCTGCACACAAGCACGAGCTGCACTTGGGAGTTTCCGAAAATAGGGGACCCTAGTCTAGTACCCTAAATAGTAGGCAAAATAATTTAAGGTACCCACAATTTTCGGAAACTCCCACTTGTTGAAAGGGTGCGTAAGGCAGCCTAGGGGGCAAGATGTGCATTGTCTGCCAACTAAGACCAACTAACTAAAGTTGGCCATACAACGCTGCGCCGACATGGAAGGAGGAATATGTGGACGTCGGTGTTGGTGCATTTTTGCGGCACAAGCTGCTGGAGGTTGAGGCCGTGATGGCTCCTCTCGAGACTCTGGTGCCAGCTGCGGCCGCAAGCGGCCGTACATCAGCGGCATCTGCGGGGTGGCCCCCAAACCAGGCATCGGCCTGGTCTTTTTGAGCCCATTCCCAGACCCCCGGGAGGATCCAAAAAGTAGATCCCTTTATGGGGTTCCTGTAAAGTACCCTTAGTAGTATAGGGCCCCAAATTAGGGGATCTACTTTCTAGATCCTCCCGGGGGTCTGGGTTACTCTTGCAACTGCAACGTCCGCAACATCATTCCCAGCCAAAATGTATGCTGGGTTCCCAACTCTCTCGAACCTAGATGCCTTCAGGTCTTACATTGCTGCATCGTAGCCTTCATAGGTATCTGGGCGCTTCAATTGGCTCTGTGATCTAGACTGCACGTTCCCTGAAGCTGAAAGTCTTTCCGAATGGTTGAATCGGCGAAACTTGAAGCATCCGTTGGCTTCGGTTTTACGCACTGTAAACGGTCTTGCCATGGCAGGAAAGCTCTACTTGTAACACAAACCAGAGCACGAACACCAACACAGAATGCAAAACCTTACAGCAACACGACATTCTTTCTGCACCAAACCCGGAGGGGGGGGGGAAAACACAGTGCTCTCAGGTGCCGAGATTCGGAGTGGTGCTCAAGCTCATGGCTTGCGGCCTCACCGGCCTCTCTCGATGATGCTGGGAACGGACATGGCCCTGTCGCTGGGACTCCGCAGACATCATCTGAGCCTCTAGCTCTGTGACCGACATCACCTCAGCTTACAGATGCATGCATGCATACATTTAGACCCACAGACATACAACCATACATTCATGGGGCAGATAAGTTGTAATGTATACGGCATCATACCACCTACTCTATCACTACTGTGCTCTTTCTCTGAAGTTGAAGGATTAAACCTTCGGGCTCTAGGGCACGGGCTTCCTAGTTTGCGGGCTCTACGCCTGGCAGAAGCTTTTCAATTGGAGGTGCTTTTCAGCACTTGGAACAGGTAAGTTTTAGCTCTATGGGCAAGACTCCTGCAAGACCGTACTAGTACTCATTTAAAGAACTCCAATACCGCCCACTGTAGGGATCAGTCACTTTCGGCTGCGCTGGCCGTGCTGGCGTAGCTTGCGCTGCGGCTGGATGCACTCCCCGCAGGCCCTGCATTGTAACAGCCAACAGCTTTCCCCAAGGGTCCTAGGTGCTGCTACGGGGGATACTTTCCCAAGTCATAATAGAAGTTCCCAATATAACGACCATATATTTAACTACATTTGGACCCTTTGGGTTTCAGAGCTCAGAGCTCGAGCTCGCAGTCAACCCCGCAGACCACTCACAGAGACAGACAGACAGACAGACAGACACAGACACACGCACTTCCAGAAAACACAACATACGCTGAACAACTCTAGAATATGGTATAGCTAAGACTGGCATAAAATAATAAAACCGATACAAAATAGCCAATGCAAAACTATAACACGTCCCATGTTTCGATGTATAGTATGATATAATGAACTCCGTAACCCCAGGCGGCATTCTCCAAAGGTGAACCTAGCAAACCTAGGTGGTACTTTAGCACAAACTCAGCTTTGCCATCTGGGCTTAGTTTATGAAGGTATCGCTCTGTCCAGGGTTTAGGGATTTAAGTTTTAAGGTTTGGGAGAAACACCGGCAAACACCTCCAACACCCCGTAACATCTGCACATGACATATACCAACACCATGTATAGGCCCTAAACCCATCAGCCCCTCAATGCCTGAGCCGCCCGGGCTTTACCCAGCTGTTGCGCTGCGTCTTTCATCAAAGCCTCATGCCTTGCATCTCTCAGCTTGGTGTCATACTGTTGATGGACAAAATCCTGCATTACCCATTATAAGGAATATACCATAATTCCCATAGTTTAGAGTCCTTAAGGTCGTGCAGGATTTTGTCCATCAACAGTACCAGGCTGTTGGTTTAAGATAGCCGTGCACTTCGGGATCAGGGTGTCGGGCCCCTCTTTCGTTGCGGACATTTCAGTCTTTCCGAAGTCTTGGGCACGGATCAATTTTCCTAGAATGGCCGGCAGATTGGGGTTCGCGATGGGTTTGCAAAGGGGCTGAGTCCAAATAAAACCGAGACATTGCAACGGCGTTGACATGCGGGGGCATGGTCCAGGCTCGCCCTTAAATACCTCAGTTTTACGTACTTCGGTTATAGTTAAACCAAACACACAAGCACAAACATACTTATACAAGACACAACTATACGGACATGCATCGACTTGTGTACGATGTACAGACAGACAGAGAGAGCGAGAGATAGATGGCAGGTTTCTGATTCCTGAGCCGGCTTTATGTGCATGAGTTGCGTGCGTGCCGGCCTATACTCGTGTGCACATGCACGTACGTAGGTAGGTAAGTATGTATGTATATTTATATATTTATATCTTTATGTATGTATATTTATATTTATATATATATATATAGACATTGCAGTTTATTACGTTCTTCTATAGTCGACCGTAGGATATCATAGTATGCTTTGGTAGTACATGAGGGTCCGTAGTGTGGAAAAGTGTGAGAACCGGGATCCTGAACACTTCCCCAAGTTTCCCTCAATTCAACGTGGGGCCGAGCTTAATGTAGAGGCCCTCTGTGAATAGAATAGGCTTCTGGGGTATATTGTAGTACAAATAGATTCAGCAACACTGAGAACAATGCTTGCAAATATCTGGGCCTCCTGGTTCATACTAATTATTATTATGATTATTTTTTGTCATTATTATTATTATCATTATTTGTTTTGAGCCGCTTCTCCCATGTGCCCGAGATCCGGATTCCCACAAGTAAAACCAGCTTAGATCCGGATCACCACCAAAAAAAACCTGGTTGCAGGAGAGCAATGCTGGCAGCTGCACTTCTAGCTCCCTTTGGGTGGTTTTCAAAATTATGGTCCCTTTTTGGGTCCTTATTGTAATACGGCACCTATTATTTAGGGTACCCAAAAAGGGACCCTAATTTTGACAACCACCCATATAACCCCAATCCAAGAACTTAGCAGATAGTACTTGCAACTACCCAAGAACCTTCGAGTCGACCCCAGAACTCTGGAGTCTTCAACTCTACAACCCACAGATCGACCATAGGGCTTCAACATAGGCTTGTAGCACTCCCAAACCCTAAAAAACACTCCAAAAAGTTGGATACCGGATTAACGACAATTCGTGCTTTGATTCCCTTTACATAACTCGTAAGGATTGAGGGCTGTTGGGATTCCAATCCTTGGGCTTGTACCATAAGCCCTGATCTCTACACCATCCAAGATGCCTAGGTTCCTGAGTAACCCCTTTATAATAAGGGTACCCTTTTTCCTACTATTTGGTTTCTTATAAGGGACCCTGAACCAAAAAGGGCAAAAGGGTAGTACTCAGGAACCAAGATGCAGCAACGCCGTCATCGGATACGGGAACCTTGGGGTGGTCGCGTGTTTGATGTTTGGCAGCACCAGCAGTCTGAGGGGCTTCCGAAAAAAGGGGAACCTAACATAGTACCCTAGATAGTAGGATCCTTATTATAAGGACCCCAACATAAGGTACCCCTAATTTTCGGAAACACCCACAACCCTCCGAGTAGGCCGATGGCCCTCTTCACCCCGGATGGGAGTAAGAGAAACGAAACGACACACTGCGAGACACTGAGCGTACTATACAATCTCCTCACTTCTCAAAAGACACCACTGTGATATGAGGGTCAGGTTCGTCTGTGTTTCAGGCTTGGGCCTGACTGCGAGAGTCATCAACAGGCAGAGTATGTTTGTAGAACCATTGCGGAGAAGGAAACACAACTCTCAACACGGAAAGCCCACCAATTCTTGAAGGTAGTGACCTTGGTTCCTCCAGGTAGGGCTGATGGTCCATCGTTCTTCGTCAGGACCAAGCAACTAGCTAAAGCCAGAAGTACAGTACCCCAGCCCTGAACACCACCAAAATGTCTAAACTCCATAGCCCCTCAAATCGCGAAAACACCGAGCTCCTAAACTCTGTATGGCCTGAACTCCTCAATTGTAAACCCCCAAACTAGCAGGCCGGTATAATCGAATCCCTTACTCCGTACATCCTGAAGCACTCGAGCCCAACACCTGACTTAGCCAACCCCGAGCCTCAAAGCCCGAGCACCCGGAGCCTTAAACCCTCTAGCCTAGTCTAGTGGCTTTAGCCACCCTGAACTGGGCTTTGAAGTAACCAGGGAGAAAAAAGTATAGACGTTTATTTCATAATGGTTCCCTTTAAGTAACAGGTCCCCAAAAAAGTATTAAAGTATGGTACTCCAAAGCCCAGTAAACCGGAAACTGCCAGAAGCCTTCACCCCTAAAGCTGTGAACCAGAGGCCAACAGACCAGGGACCCTCCAACACATAAACCCCCAAAGCCCTAAAGGCAACCGAACTTCCCAAGGGAGCTCAACGTATGTAGATAGTATACTGGAGCGTGATAACGGGACATGTATAGATACACACATCGGCACTCTCAAAAGACACGGACGCCTTTTTGAAACTAGGCTTGCTGGCTGCCAGAACACCCTTTGATTTGCAGACTACGGTACAGAAAAGACTTCAACAAAAGCAACCCAGAGCGCGAAAACCGCAAAGCCTCAGCTTTAAAGCCCCCAAAAAACAACTACAACTCCCTAAACCCTACCTTAACCCTGAAGAACCTACCTTTTTAAGGACTTATATATGGAAATCATAATAAGGAACCCTAAAAAGGTAGGTTCTTCAGGGTTAAGGTAAGCCCTAAACCCTAGAGACCTGCAGCCCCTAAAAACCCTGAAGCTCGAACTCCCCCAAGCCCGCAACCCAAAAGGCTTTAAACCCATATGAACCCCAAAAGCGAGAACTTAAAGCCGAAAGCCCGGCTCTAAGCCCCATAGAAGCCCTAAACCCAGTGCCCTAAATCACAATAGCCAACCTCATACTGTTGATGGACAAAATCCTGCATGACCTTAAGGACTCTAAACTATGGGGGAATTATGGTATATTCCTTATAATGGGTAATGCAGGACTTTGTCCATCAACAGTACCTAAGCCCTGAACCCTAAAGCCCCCCAAAAAATCCCAACCTTCACTTCCAAACTCCTAAATCAGTTTGAAAAAGCCGGACGCCGAATGGCCTTGAACATTTCATCAAAACTCCAATGATAAAACTTTGAACCCTTAAGCCCTCGAGCCCTAAACTTCCAAATCGCCAAACCCCGAAACCCCTCAAAACCCGCAACCCCCCCAACCCCGAAGCCCTAAACCCTTTTTTGAACCCGAACCCTAAATCCAAAACCCTGAATGAACCCGTGCAAGAACCCTTAAACAAAACATCTGAAGGAAGCCTTTCTACTATAAACCCTAAACCCTGAACCCTAAATCCTATAGGCCTTTCTTCTAAAAAATCTAATCCCACCCAAAACCTTGTACCCTGAACCCTAAATTCTATAAATCACTGTAAAAAGCGCTCAAAGCCCCGAAAGCCCAGGAACTTTGGGTTCGCCAAGGAGGCGCCCAAAGTCGCCAGCTCCCGTGGGTCTGGTAGTCCTGGTCCTGGGCTTTTCCTTTTAGGGTTCCCTTTGAGGGTCCTATATTTTAGGGTTTTAGGTTTAGGGTTTATAGGGTTTAGGGTTTATAGGGTTTATAGGGTTTAGGGTTTAGGGTTTATAGGGTTTATAGGGTTTATAGGGTTTAGGGTTTAGGGTTTATAGGGTTGAGGGTTTAGGGTTTAACGTTTAATGAGGCTCCCTTAGGGGTATTATACTGAGGATTCCCTTAAGGGTACTATAATTGGGGCTCCTTTAAGGGTTCCATTAAGCGTACTATATGGGTACTATAATGGGCTTCCTTGTGGGGTTCCCTTAAGGCTACTGTGATTGAGGGTTACGAAAAGAGTTCCTGTAAGAACTCCTCCTGCAAGGGTTAAGTAACTACGGTTGATGATATAAATCCTGCTGATGATATAAACCCTGCATTACCCATAATAAGTAACATACGATTATTTCCATAGTTTAGGGTCCATTTGGTGATGCAGGATTCAAATGATCAACAGTGGTATGGTATGGAAACCGAGCCCATACGCCCATGCTTCTGCAGATAGCTTTGGTCTCATTAGGCCACTCTTGTTAAAGCCCGCAACATTCAGCCCGTAAACCCTCCGCGGCCCTATGTGATTGAAGTACATCGATGCCCAGACTAAGCCCTATAAACCCTCTCCCGCCCCCCCTCCCCCAAGCCCTAAACCGTGAACCTTAAACCCTGAAGCCTGAACGCCGAAACCCCAAACCACTAAATCCCAAACATCCAAAAACCCTAATCCCTAAACCCGTAAACATAAACCCTAAACCCCTAAACCTCTAAATTCCTCCTCAACTCAGGGCCTAACCAACCCCCCCAAAACCGTAAACCTTCTGTCCTTATACTCCAAGGAAGTATGCTGTAGACGGTGTATATATCTAAATGTATATATAGATGTATATCTGTATATACTATAGTGACTATAGTGACATNCCCCTCTCCCCCCCCCTGCTAACGATGGCAAACCACGGACTGATGGACAAAAGCTCAATTGGCACGAATTAGGCTTATATTATAAGCTTAGATAAGCCTATTTAAGCTTAATTAAACGAAACTAAGCTAAAGTGAGACGGAGCCTATTTAGCACTAAATAACCTTACTTAAGCCTAAAATCAAGCAATTCAAGTTGTTTTCAGACGGGTGCCCTTCTGCGCGGCCAGCCTGCTGAAGGCTCGGCAGACTCGGCAGTGTCGCAGAGGGTGTAGATATATGGGTGTGGGATTCGGAGACCTGTGAAAGACGACGAGATTTCTGGAGGTTGGGGTTGCGCGGATTGCGAGGCAGAAACGTGGCTGAGGGCACGGGAACGACGATGTGCGGCATGCTCAGTGATGCTCCGTCGAACACTTGTTCCAACAATTTCTTTTCTCGCCTGGACATCTCAAATTAAGTATCAGGTGTGGTGGTGCTGAGAGAGAAGCACAAGATTCCTGCATGAGTCATTCCACGTGTTTGTGTTGACGACGAAGCAGGATTAAAATAATGCTGGAATTTTACGATACTATATTCTTTCTGTTTTGCAGCTCTTACTGGCCATTGATTCCGGTGCTGGCGGCACCGGCGAGCTCAACTAGGACACCAGCGACGTGTGCTGCCGAAGCCGCCCACAGAGGCGCCGTTGTAGGCTCCAGACCCCCTACACAAACCACACCCACCCGCCCAGCCCCCCACACACCCCAACCAACCCACCCGGCACCGCAACCAGTGGCCAGTAATTAAGAGCTGCAAAAGAAAGGCAAGTATGTATTTTCGCATCCTGAATCGCGAACAAACGCACAACTTTGGTGGTCCACGTGCGAAATCACCCGGGCAGGAATATTGAGGCTCTCTCTCACAGACACCACACATCAGATTGAATCTGAGATGTCCCGACGATAAAAGGGATTGCCGCTACAAGTGTTCGACGGAGCATCACTGAGCATGCCGCACATCTTCGTCCCCGCACTCTGCGCCGCCATGGCTCTGCCTCACAATCTGCGCTATCCCAACCCCAAGAAATCTGTTCTCTTTCACAGGTCTCCGATTCGTACACCCCTAAACCAGCACCTTCGACGACACCGCCGAGTCTGCCCGGCGTCCACCAGGCTACAAGCGCAGAAGGGCACCCCTCTGCTTGTAGCCAATGGCATTGGTGTTCGACTGATGCTCCAGATTTGTTGAGCGGGGGGAGTCTTGGGGCGGGGGGGAATGACTTCATTCCTGAAAAACCCTAAACCGGTACTGCTCTGAGCTTGAGGACTAGCCCTAGAACCTAAGCCTCACTGGCCCAAAACTCAAGGGATTAAAAGTTGAAACTTTCAGAATCGACTACCTTATAAGAACCCCAAAAATTGAAAAGTTGAGGTTACAGCCAATAAGAAACCGCTGCCCAAGGATCCATAGCTCGGCGGACGAGTTCCGAGACCGGGGCTCCCGAGGCCCAGTTGCGGGCGCAGCCCAGGGAGGCCGGGATACGGAAAGCCGCCCGGGAGTCCTGAAGGCTTAGGTTAGGGGTTTATAGGGGTGCAGGGGTTTAGGGAGTAGGGTTTAGGGGTTTCGACACTCACACTCGCACGAGGCAGGCAAGGCTCCACACAATCCTTAGGGCTTATACAGTTTAGGGGTCTAGTGGGGGCCCGGGAGTCCTCAAGGCTTAGTTTAGGGGTTCAGGGGTTTAGGGTGTAGGCTTTATAGGGTTTTTTGGGGCTAGGGACTTCGGTGTTTAGAGTTTAGGGTTTCGGGGTTTCAGCACTCGCAACTCGCACGAAGCAGGCAGGTGTCGGGGTTTAGGGCTTCGGGTTTGAGTTTGGGGGTTTGGGGGTTCTTCTTTCGGGATGCGGTAGTGAGACACGAACGCAAGATAATCGGTAGTAGAGGCAGCAGTATCAACACGGGTAGAAGCAACAGTCGTGGTGGTGGTGCTGGTGGTGGTGGTGGTAGTAGCAGTTAGTAGTAGCAGTGGTAGTAGCAGTCGTCGTCGTAGTCGTGGTCGTGGTAGTGGTGGTGTTCGTGGTAGTCGTCGTCAATAGTAGCAGCAGCAACAGTTGTAGTACCAGTAGTGGACGGAATAGCAGCAGCAGTAGTTGCAGCAGTAGTGGTTTAGGTAAAGCTCGGATAGCGCTCTTCATAGATATATCCCAGCCCGGGTTTTCCGACTGGGCTACATCACGTTCTGCAGCTTTGTTGTTGTCATGTTGCCCAGAGCGTATGTCCTGTGCTCTCCCTTTGCCCAGCTAGAAGCGTTCGAACAATGTGTCGCGACGGATAGCACTATAGGGCATAGAGAGTATGAGGGTCGCAAGCTCGCGGCTTGAAGGTTCATCGCCGAATCTCTTGACGTCGCCAAGATTTGACAGGACATTTAAGTATCGTGGTCAAACGACGCTCAACGAGTAAGCCCGCAGTCATTGAATCGGGAGCAACCAACTTTTGCTGTTACAGCATCATCTTTTGGTGTTTGTGTTCGCTCTCATGGCTATGGTCTGTGTAGTACGGCAACCGTTGCTACATCACTGCGTTCAAGAGCTATTTGTCACGGCGGCTTGCAAAGACTTCTTATCGCAGCAGCAGAAGAAGTTGTTTACAATGAGAATGCATGTCTTGTTGGTTTCGCTGAGAGTGTCGTCGCTGCTATTGGAGTTACTGATATCTGATTGGATACTGTTCTAAGTTCGATGGCTGTGATACTGGCGGTGGTTCCCATGAGGCTGATACTGATAGTGGTTCTGGCTCTGGCATTTATCTGGATGATGCCGCTGCTTTCCGGCAGCCAGTCCTGTCATCGAAGACTTGGTCATTCCCACTACTAACCCCCCTGTAGCCCTTTGAAACAATAGCCCTCAAATCCCTTCACCCTACACCCACTGAACCCCTTACCAAAAAACTCTACATAGTATGATCCCTGCAAACCTCGGCCATAAACCCTAGACCCTCAACACTAAACTAACCCTCAATCCGAAACCCTGTAAATCTGTAAACCCTGTAAACCCTGTAAACCCTGTAAACCCTAAACCCGAAACCCTAAACCCCTTAACCCTAAACCCTCTCCCTCCCAGGCATTCGGTACGTCAAGCCTGACTGAAGGGCTGCACTTGCGGCCCCACATGAAACAACAATCTGAGCACCAACCCTAAACCCTAAACCCCTGAACCCCTAAACCTTTAAACCCCTCAGCTTTATAGACCTTACAAACCCTCACAGCCGTAGTCCCGGAAGGCCAGGATGACTGGGCGGAAGCCCGGGAAAAGGCTTCGGCATGGCTTTCGCCGCCCACGCCGCTGGGCCTACAGTTCAGGGTCTACAGAGTCTTAAGGGTTCAGGATTTAGGGTTTATAGGGTTTAGGGTTTTAGCGTTTAGGGTTTTAGGGTCTACCCATAGGCTCCATAGTAGTTCCTTTTTGGATTACCTTATGGGGTTCTAAACATAAACCCCAAAAAGGAACTATGGAGCCGATGGGTCTATGGAGTTTTAAAGGTCCCGTGTTTACTGCTAAATTGGGTTCTGGGAGGTGTTCGATGGGACTTAGATGGCCAATTGACTAGTGAGCAGCAGCTCACACTCGCAAAGCCGAAGCAGCTCAACACCCTGAAACTCGCTAATTGAAATTTGGACCATTGCAATACCTTGCTTGCAGTAGACTTGTTTTGTCCGAGCAATCATAGTCAGACTGCAACTTTTGCTGCTCGCCTGATGCTGGTCCGGTGGATCTTCAAGCCCAACCTGTGATACGGCTGATGGACAAAATCCTGCATTACCCATTATAAGGAATATACCATAATTCCCATAGTTTAGGGTCCTTAAGGTCATGCAGGATAGTAGTTAAATTTAACTGGTAATGTAGTTTTTTGCCACGAGATCGGGGACTCTCTCCTCGAACAGGATTGGAGTTTAGCTCTGCTTGACATCTAATATAGGGGTATATTATACGATAATCATAATACGGAACCCTCACAACAATATTGGTAATTATTTAAGCCCCCATAGTAGACCCCAAGAGGTGGATGTCCCAGACCCACACATGTCTTAACCCTTGCACTGACAGCCATGACACCTGGCGGCGAGCCCAATGCCGCTCGCACCTTACTCTGGGTTCTTGTGAAGGTATTTGCTTTAAGATGTCATAAGAAGAAAGCCCTGTTATTTACAATAGATCCCTATTATGGTAATTCACAATAAGCTCCTAGCGAATTAAACCAGGCTCTCTTCTGGCTGCCCCGAGGTCGATGTAGGACTGAAGTCGGTTTAAGGACTCATGCTGGCGGTCTTGATTATGGGAAAATCCGGTTTCAGCTCAAGGATTGACAACTGCCCAGAGACTCCAATATCCCTTAATTAAGGAATATACCCTAAATCATATTAGGATCGACGATAACCGAAGCAAACATACGAGAAAAAAACGATAATCGAAAATGAAATGTTGTGATATGAGGCAACGTAAAGCCGTATGGCATAGTCAGATATGAGACGATGAAGTATCATATGATACAACATGATACAACCGACCCTAGATCCAAAACTTTGTAGTATAGGGGCCTTCATAATTAGAATAAGGTTTTGGGGTCCATTATACTAAATATATAATAAGGAATCCCCAAAATAGTATTGGTAGTTATCTAGGCCCCTATAGTAAGATTTTTACGTAGCCGATGCTGATCTCGGGAATCCCCAATGCGCAGGCGCAGCATTGCCCAAAGGGTCCTAGGTACTGTTATGGGGGATACCTTCCCAACTCATAATAGTAATTCAAACCCTACAGTCTACTATATAGGTACTTTGGACCCTTTGGGTCAGAATAATCAGGGCCAACTTCTGTTCTGCGCCACAATGCGAAACAGAAAAGCACCGATGGCATGGACAGAAACCCGGCATAATGAAGCTACAGCTACTATTCATTTATTATACAGCCCTGGAGCACAACAAATGATGATAAGTCTGGAACCTTCCTTAGACGACTTGCACATAGCCAAGTGGCCCTCTCAGGGTCCTGAAGGGCGAAGCCGAAATCTTGCTCAAAGGGATGATCTCGACCTCCCTTTCCTCTGGATGCATTCGGAGTTCCGGGCTCTCGGGTGCTCTGTCGCTTCTTTGGGCAATGGCTCTTTTCCGTCTGCGTGTTCGGTCAATCAGAGCCCCGGTTTAGCAGGATTTATAGCATAAAAAACCAAGCCCTCACTTATGTTTGCCTTTCAAGGCCCGCAACAGCAGCAACAACCGTACAGTACAACTTCTTGGCGCCTTGGCTGGGGATAACCATGCAAGCATTGTTCCGAGTTCGTTTGAACCTTCAGTTAAACATGGAGGTAAAGAGTGTGTATATATGAGTCTCTCCCTGCAAGGTAACAGTCCCGCAGATACATGCAGACACACAGACAGACAGACCGACGAACAAACCAACCGACATAAATAACTTGAGGCGTAAAAATCGGTGCGTAAATGCAAACATGCACATAAAACTATGTAGAGCGTAGAGAGCAGAGAACACATATGACATCTAAACCTACATGTGCACATGCAGCCCCTTCATCTGAATGACCAACCAAACGAAGAAGGCATGCCAACAAACCGAATTGCGCAAGCCCTTTGCCAAACTATACACACACATCGGGCATGTAACAATAAGTACGGATGCATACATGAAGACAGCACTTTTGTGTCTCTTGTGCCCGCCCACAACTATGCCCATGCAGAGAAGCATGCACGCACACTCATCCGCACGCACGCAGACACACCGAAACAAAACAAAACAAACACTTGCACACGATTGCACGTGTGGCCAAACTGAATAGCACAGAAACGCAATCATACTAAAGCCATTAAAGCCCGAGTTCCCACCGCACCACGTTGCTTGCCTCCTGCCGGAGCCTGCACGCAGTTCCGGCCAACATCTTGGCTTCAGTTTGCACTCTACGGCTGCCGAAACCCTACGTCAAGGCTAAGAAAGTGGTGTGACTTGTCCTTGTATCCGAGGACCCTTGCACTTAAATCCCTCAACCAGGCTTGTGTTTGCAGGGGTCTGCAACGACTCCTACTGCTACTACTACTACCACTACTATACTACTACTACTACTACTACTCCTGCTGCTGCTGCTCCTACTACTACTACTACTACTACTACTACTACTATCCCTACCACGACCACTACCACTAAACCACCAGCACCACCAGCACCACCATCACCACCACCACCACAACCACTACTTCTACTTCTACTTCCAGTACCACCACCACTACTACTACGACTACTGTTGCTGCTGCTGCTGCTACTAAAGCGCTACCAGCTCAAGTGGCCGCGAATTGTAGCCGTCGAATCACCAGAGGACAGCCTGTGGAGGGCCCAACCATTTGAGATCCAAACAGATCCCTGGTCCTCCAACCACGTCTTCATCATCTTAGATCAGGTTGCGCATGGGAGTGCTGTCAAACTTGCATTGAGGTTCATCGAGTCTCATTCTTTCTTGCACTCGGTGGTGACACAGGCACGAAAGTTTGCAGGCGTCAAACGCGAGCTGGCCCGGTCCCAATTCCGGGGGGAGATATTCACTTGCTAAGCAACTTGCTCTGCTCCTAAGCGTGAGGGTTCCCGTCCTTTCCGCACGGCGGGGGAGTTCGAACTGCTTGCAGTTTGGGCGAAAAAGCGCGGATGGCACAGGGCTTTTCATGTTTCACTCCATGTTCATGAATGGCACAGTTCGCAGAGCAGATCTGTGGTTTCATGAATATTCCGTTTTTACAAGGACACGTTTTGAGCATGTCTACAGATGCTCTCCGCCGATGCAGCCCCACCATGCCAAGTGACTGGCAAAGGCTCATGAGTCCCTGTTGCGCAAGCAGCAGATCCCTGTAATGCCTCCAAGTCTTGCCTCTGGTCTTCGGAAGCTGAAATCGGATGGCACTGGCCAATGCTTGTATTTGGTTCGGTNGTCCCTGTTGCGCAAGCAGCAGATCCCTGTAATGCCTCCAAGTCTTGCCTCTGGTCTTCGGAAGCTGAAATCGGATGGCACTGGCCAATGCTTGTATTTGGTTCGGTATTGCTCACAGAGTCCACGGAAATTTGTTTGTTTTGTACTACCAGCTTGGGATGGTCGCAGATACTTGCCAAGATCAACGAAGGGGAAGTTTACTTCCACTTTCCATTTTCGTAGCCAGGGAAAGCCGGTGTCTACAGTGGTCCCACCTTGCTAAGTCCCTGGGTCAAGCAGCGAACTTCGAAGTCCAACTAACAACAACATCTCAACAACAACACAACTTGGCTTTCTGCGCTGCAAGTACTTGTACGCGGGAGCTTTGTTCTGGGGGAGGCGATCCCCTTAAAGTTTAAAGTGCAACCTGGTCATAGTATTGGTCCTCGGAAGTTGTGGAACGCTGGCACTCTGACGTGCGTAGTGCACCCTTATTTGCTTGTCTCTTTTACTTACCCAATAGACCAGGGTAGTCAAAAAAGTTGTGAATCCCTTTTTTATGGAAAAAAGAAGATTTCTATGAAATAGTGAAAACGCGAATTGACTATGACCGTTAACTTCGGAGTGAATAGTTAATTTTTGTTCGCTAACTTCATAGTTAAAGTTGGGCCCCGGCAAAGTCAAAACGGCAGTTAACTTCATCGNACTTCGGAGTGAATAGTTAATTTTTGTTCGCTAACTTCATAGTTAAAGTTGGGCCCCGGCAAAGTCAAAACGGCAGTTAACTTCATCGTAAACTTTTTACGATGAAGTTAATTTGGAAAGCTGTTTGACAGTGCATTGTTGTGTGTATTTGTGTACACATGCACATATGGATGAGGTATTTTGTGTAGATGTGTGTGTGTGTTGTTTATACATGTGTTGTGTGTGCATATCCACCCTTTTTCGAGCACAGAAACATTGCCAGAAACGAAGAGCAGTTTAGTGGAAGTTTTGTTTTTGGCTCCCCGAAACTGCTAACCAAAGTGCGGCAGTTTGTAAGCAGTTTCAGAAGCAGTTTAGAGGAAGTTTACAGGAAACTTCCATTAGCAGTTTCGCCCCCCGTTGACTTCAAAGTTAATTTTNTAGAGGAAGTTTACAGGAAACTTCCATTAGCAGTTTCGCCCCCCGTTGACTTCAAAGTTAATTTTTAACTTCGCAAAGTGACTTTGACGCCACGCAAAGTGACTATTTTCTACGCCCACCTTTAACTTCGAAGTGATAGTCAATTTGAACCAAAGTGAAAACTTTTACTATTTACTATTTCCTGCTTTTTAACTTAGCTGGTCTATTGGGTACAACGAGCTTTTATTCAAATTGCATCTCTTTTAACTTAGCTGGTCTATTGGGTACAACGAGCTTTTATTCAAATTGCATCTCTTCCAAGACGATGGCGAGTCAGAAGCTGGACAATCAGTGCAAGGGTCTTAGCCCCTTTATTGCCGGATTGCGAGTGTACGGCATCCAGGTATCCAGGCCGGACCTGTCAGGCCTGTGACTGCACACTCAGGATTACATGGGCTTGCAATCGTAGTTACGAGTCTGGATTTGCCCAGTATCGTCGGTTAAGGCTCTTTCTGCAAGGCCCAGCAGTCCCGCACGTCGGGTAAGGCCGGACATGCTGTCTGCTTGCCAAGCTGGTAAACTCTGCCTACTCGTAGTAGTCCCGTTCGTCGGGTGAGGCCACGCCATAGTGCTGTTGTGCTAAGTTCCTTTTTGAAGCAAAAGTTGGTCCTTATAGGCAGTCCTAGACCCAGACTGGTGAGGTCCAGCCTCCTGGTCTAAGACGCCCACTCCACGCCAGAGTACTTTGTTGATGGAATGCTACTGCTGCTGCATGGAAAGAATGGCCCTCTGTGGCAGCGGTGGCGTCCCTTCGTAGATTAACTTCCTGACTGGAGGTCTGCTGTACNTTTGTTGATGGAATGCTACTGCTGCTGCATGGAAAGAATGGCCCTCTGTGGCAGCGGTGGC
Organism: Symbiodinium sp. clade A Y106; assembly: GCA_003297005.1. NCBI lineage: Eukaryota > Dinophyceae > Suessiales > Symbiodiniaceae > Symbiodinium > Symbiodinium sp. clade A. Next base: position 59,029 of record BGNK01000038.1, on the reverse strand, counting down.
GTCCCTTCGTAGATTAACTTCCTGACTGGAGGTCTGCTGTACTTTCATGGTTGCCTAGGGTCGTAAGCTTTAGTTTTACTTATTGCTGTTTTCTCTGCTTGAAACAAGCACGGCAGCCAAGCAAAACCCGCAGGTTCTGTGAGGGATGCCCCTAAAGTTCTGTTTTGCGAACAACTGCGCGTGCTGCGTCCTCGGACCGGCGCGCCTCCACGGCTGAGTCCACGGACCGCCGTGAAGCAAGTCTTGCTGAGCTTTTGGCAGATTGCTGCGAGGCAAGACTGCCAGCTATGGGGCCGCTACTACCTGCTTTGCTTGGCCTAGTTTGGCCCGTCAAGTTTCTTCCTTGCTGTTTCTTAGGCCTAGCTTGGTCAGTTTGGGTGTTGGTCTGATACAGCTTTCCCCATAGCTGGCCATTCATGAGCACTAGCCGTCATTAGCCCGATGCCCGCCAAGGTGCAGGACTACCCGCACGAGCGTCTGAATGAATGCTGCTGCTACTACTAGTACTAGTACTAGAAGTACAACGACTACGACTACGACGACTGCTACTGCTACTGCTACTGCTACTCCTGCTGCTACTGATACTGCTACTGCTGCTGCTACTGCTGCTACGGCTGCTGCTGCTGCTACTGCTGCTACTACTTATACTACTACTACTACTACTACTACTACGAGTACGACTACTACTACTACTACGACTACCACTACTACCACTACTACTACTACTACTACTACTACTACTACTACTACTACGACTACCACTACTACCACTACTACTACTACTACTACTACTACTACTACTACTACTACTACCACTACCACTACCACTACCACTACCACTACCACTACCACTACCTGATGGTGATGATGATGATGATGTACTACTACTACTACTACTACTACTACCACTACCACTACCACTACCACTACCACTACCACTACCACTACCACTACCACTACTACTACTACTACTACGACTACTACTACTACTACTACTACTACTACTACTACTACTAGTACTACTACTATTACGACTACCACTACGCCGACTACATACTACTCTCACTGTGGCTCGGATTGCTTCTCTTCCAGGCCTGCCGTGTGGGCGATGCCAAGCCGGGAGGAGGTGCAATTCCGAGGCCTGCGGTGCTTCTGTCCCAAGCTGCCCAAATCCAACCTAGCCTGGATCAGTTGATTTAGTTGCACCATCCTTGCAGGCGGGGTTTGTGATGCCAAACCGGATAGACTGGGTACTCAGCGGAACTAAGTGCATGAAGAGATCCACGGAGGCGCTGCAATGTATTCCAGGACATGGCTCTGGGTCTAGAAGCTTGAGGGGCGCAAACGACGACAGTTTCCAACTGATGATGGTATGGACAACCGGCCAACCTATGAGAGCCGAACATGTTATCACCTTCTTCGTTTAGACGACTTTCGCGTCAACTCTCATAAGACTGCAGCAACATGCGTGAGCAATTCAATCGGAGAAGGGGGTATAAAGGAATGGAAGACAAATAGACCGATCGAGCAGTACTCACACATATCTACAGGTAGGTACACAGAAAGACAGACACGCGCGATATTGATATAATCGTGTCATATTCTATTTTACTGCATTATGTTATATCATATTATGTTAATTATGTTATATATATATGGCTGACTTCAACTTGAAAGCGCACACGCAAAGTCCAGAACGCCTAAATGGCTCGATGTCCCTGGCTTGGACAGGACAATGTGGATGTTTGGGGTCAGGGTTCAATGGCTGAGGGTTCAGGGTTTAAGGTGTCAAGGTTTAGGACAGCACCTTCTCCTCTCGCTGGCAACAGGATCGGGCTGTTCCGCGCTTGTTCGAGCTCCCGCTGGAAGGCCTTTGAACCAGCTATCACGTTCAGGCTGCCTGCTCCAAATATTTTTTTGAATCACAGGGCAACTAGAAATGTTGCTATAGATGCTTGAGGCCTCAGGCTCCAAATGGCTGGTTATAGGCTTTTGGGTTTTGTGTCTAGCGGGTTAGTATTTGGGCTGGCTTGGGGTCCTCAACCCTCTCTCTCTCGCTCGCTCGCTCTCTCTCTCTGTCTCTCTCTCTCGCTCTCTCTCCATCTCTCTCTCTCTCTCTCTCTATATATATATATATATACAGATAGATACAAAGAGATAGACTTTAGACCAGAATGTAGAAATTACGGTATCCTTGGAGTCTCGGGACGCAGTGGGAGCGAGAGTACAAAAGCTGGACTGCTCATGTCTCCAGGCAACCTGGGTTTAGGGTTTAGAGTGTAGGGTTTAGGGCTTAGGGAGGGTATGCCCATGTTGTCGTTCTTCAAACGTGTTTTCCTGGTGTCCACGTTCATTTTTTTTCATGCCATTCTACTTCACGAACCGGAATGGTGCTTGCTACTATAACCACTAACCTGAACAGCACGAAACGGTTACCCTAAACCCTAAACCCTCAACCCTAGTAACACTTCTATTGGCCCAATACTCGACGAGACACCTCCTGCGCCAGAGAAGGCTCCCAGTCGTCTCCAATGGCCGAGGCCTTGTCAAGAAGTTGTTGGGGCTCAGAATGGTTTAGTCAGAGGACTGTAGCCACGATAACTGCCTAACTTTATGCTGCACTGCAGTAGTCGCGATAGTTCTTGTGTTTAGTGTCACCTCTGCTTCTGCAACCAACTCTTGTGCTGCCGCTATTGCTAGCGCCTAGGGCACAAATTTCCGCAGCCGTATTGCCATAGCAGACCGTACCACTATCATCTGCTACAATGCTCGTGGTTCTGCTTTGGTGCTTGAGTTTGATGCAGAGTCACGGGCCTGGGACTTCGACTTCAATGCTCTGATGACTGGACTAACGGATTCTTTTACTGGCTTCACTCCGCGGTGAGATCCGAGTCGACAAATGCGTCCAGTCCATAGTAAGGACTACAGTGGCATAACAATTGCAAAGGTGCTATCTACTGGGAGAGATGCCGCAACAAGCCCGAAACCGCTGCTACAGCAGAACAGCTTGAGATTATGGAACATTCTTTGGCACAGAAGGCCAATGGAGCCAGTCGACTCAAACAGTTTTTAGCAGATCCTGCACAGCACTACTGTCGCCACCGAAATCAGCAGCACCCCAGGTGACAATCGAACCATCGCCGAGAATGGCAGCAAATGCGCGGTCAGAGGCTTGGATCTGATGTACATTTTTCAGCTCATCTTGCACAGCACTGCTGTCGCCACCACCGTCAGCAGCCCCCCAGGTCACGACCGATCCGTCACCAAGAATGGCAGCAAAAGCACCGGTAGATGCTTGGATGCTCTGGACATTCTTCAGCTGACCTTGCACAGCACTACTGTCGCCACCAGAACTACCCCAGGTCACTACAGATCCATCCCGCAGAATAGCAGCAAAAGCAGTGCGAGAGGCTTGGATCTGTTGCACAGTCTTCAGCTGACTCTGCACAGCTCTGCTGTCGCCGCCAGAATCAGCACGGCCCCAGGTCACAACCGATCCGTCCCCAAGAATAGCAGCAAACGCACCGCATAAGGAAGCTTGGATCTGCTGCACATCCTTCAGCTCATCTTGCACGGAACTGCTGTCGCCACCACCGGCAGCCGAACCCCATGTCACAACCGATCCATCGACAAGAATGGCAGCGAAAGCACTGCTCGATGCTTGGATATGCTGCACGTTTTTCAGCTGGCTTTGCACAGCACTACTGTCGCTACCGCTACCTACGCAACCAGCAAGACCCCAGGTCACCACAGATCCGTCGCCAAGAATTGCAGCAAAAGCACTGCTAGAGGCTTGGATATGCTGCACAGTCTTCAGCTGATCCTGCAAGGCACTGCTGTTGCAACGATAGGCAGCAGCACCCCAGGTCACGACAGATTCATCCTCAAGAAGGGCAGCAAAAGCAGCGCCAGAAGCTTGGATCTGCTTCACGTTTTTCAGTTGGCTCTGCACAACTCTACTGTCGCCACCACAGTCAGCATTTCCCCAACTCACAACCGATCCATCGTCGAGCACGGCAGCAACGCTGACGCTAGTGATTTGGAGCTGCAGCACGTTCTTCAGCTGATCTTGCACAGAACTGCTGTTTCCAACAACATGGTGACCCCAAGTCACAACCGAACCATCACCCAGAATGGCAGCAAATGCACCAGGAGAGCCGTGGATCTGCTGCACATTCTTCAGCCGACTCTGCACCGCGCTGCTGTCGCCACCACCGTCAGCATGACCCCAGGTCACAACGGATCCATCCCCGAGAATGGCAGCAAAAGCACATCCAGTGGACTGAACTTGAACTCTGTTTACATGCAAGGTCAGCGAATCACCGTCCTGAAGCTTGGCTTTCTTAGTCAGTGTGCATCCTTCCAGAACGACTCCAGAGGAGTCCAGCAGCCGTCCTTTCGGGACTCCAAGCGCGATCTCTGCGCGTTGTGTCAGCGTCGCCACAGATTCCTCCAGGCCCGCTTGCACAGTAGCTGTTTTACCACTGAGCAGTGAAACTTCCACGCGAATCGACATGCTCCGCACGGGAAATCGCAAGCCACAGCGGCTGAAGAAATGTGGCGCAAAGGCTCTCGCAACCTGGAACCCGGGACACTGAAGCCCAAGGACAAACCCAGGATTGTTGCGTTAAATTCTGGGTACCGTATGGAAAGGATTCGACAGTTTTAAAAGTTTGAGGTATCGGGCATGAGGGCCTCGGGTGTGTCTAGGCCCTAAAATCCCAAGCCTTGTGTATCTGGGACCCGTAGTTTCTAAACTCCAGAACCCTACCCTAATCCCTAATCCTAAACCCTCACCACCAGTGCTCCAGAGCGTCAAACTCGACTCTGGGGTGCCCGGCATCCCCAAAAGTGTCGTCGTTCAGCGCATCCGTGCCGTCCTTGCGGGGTTCTTTCAAGTGGCTCTTAAAGTTCGGTTTATAGGGTTGCATGGGGGGTGGGGTTTCGCTGTGATTTCCGGTTTAAGGTGAGAGGATCGGGGAAGCTCTCAGAGCACCATAAGCCCGAAGTCTTCGATCCTGAGCCCGAACGTAGGGTCTGAGTACTCTGGCCCAAAAACGGTTAACCTTTTCAATTTTTTTATGGTAGGGCTATATAAACCCCAAAAGGGTAAAGGTTACCTACTCAGCTATTAATCGAAAACCTTCAGCAGGTTGTAGCAAGGTTATCAAGACGGTGCACACTGATTGGGCCAATGATCCTCCAACCAAGGCAACAGGCTCGCCCTGTGGCTTCAAATACCTACTATGTTCACCCATTTTCTGGGGTTATACATGGTTGTACGGGGTAGTCAGGCCTGTCTTCGGGGCGCCACTACAAATTTGAATTTTCCTTGAAAGGATCATGGTAGTCGCCTCGGATGGTAGACTGCGAGTTGCAATGCTTAAGTCCTTTTTTTGAACCCAGGCTCAAAACCCTAAACCCTGAAACCCTAAATCTGTCCCTAAACCCAAACACCTAAGCCCTAAGCCCCTAAACCCCTTGTCCCGGTACCGTTTAGGGTTTGCCAGAGGTTGACCTCCCATCTTCCCGCCTGGGAAGCACAAAGCAAAGAATTCCTCCTGAACCTTATACCCTACCTACCGTCTCCATTGTAGTTCCGTGTTTTGGTTAATCAAAGTTGTAATATAGGATCCTAACCATAAGGTTGGTTCACCAAGAAAGGACCTAAGGAACTACAATGGAGACTGTAGGCATGCCCTAACCCCCATATAGGCCTCATAGGACTTCTCAGCCCTGAAGGCGCATATACCCGCGTGTCCCAAAACACCCCCAGGCTGTCGAATAGGAGTCATGTTATGTGTCCGGGTGGTTATCCTTGATTTTTTCCAGTCCTTTCTGCGCCTGCATGTAGACCAATGATTCATGAACTCTCTCTCATGTCTGGAAAGGCATCAATATGCGAATCCCTATTGTTATCCCTGTTGAAGCAGAGAGGCTTTACCAAGCGCGGGTCTACATTAAACTTCAGCTTCCTCAACACTCATCAACACCGATAAGCATTTAATTCCCAAACCCAGCGCAGGGGCCTAGACACCGCACAAAACAAGCGCGGAAGCTAAGAAGGGGTCGGCTTCAATGATGTGGTGGAATCTTTAAATCAAAAGAGCTCAGGTCCAAGTCTTAACGGCCCCATATCAATCCCTGCAAAACCCTTAAAGGAACACCATTCGACTACAGTAGACCCTGCAAGAGCCTTGAAGGAACCCTTGAAAGAACCTGTTCAAATTATCAGGCCACGATGCTACGCACTTTCAACACCCTCGAAGGAACCCTACTGCAATTTCTTAGCCACTGCGGTCAACCCTGTAGAGCCCGGAAAAGGACACCCTAAGCCCGAAACCCGATAGTACCCATTTTTGAACTCGCAAACGAACCCTTTAAAGAAACCTTCGCGGGTCCTGCTCCTGCTCTGAAAATTCATAGTCACCGTCACCCTTTGGCATGTCAGCCGCATTCCTCGCTCCCTCGAGACGTACACCTTAGCCAAAGCAGCGTTTAGGGTTTAAGAATTTCCCCGGTAGCCGCAAGTAAACCGCCCTACTGTTCGACCATCAAGTCTCTGCAACTTGCAAAGCAAAGCCTCATGTCAGAAACAGCACGCGAAACTCCTCAAACTCTGAGCGCAGGAACACACGCTTGGAATTATCTAGGTGCAAAGGGCCCAGAAGCCTGTGCAACGAAAAAACACGACACACCCCCAGATCCATGAAGAGATCCGAGCGAAAACACATCCAAACAACGTGCCCCGGAGCCTTCGGGTAAGAACCCGGAACCGGAAAGTGATTCCTTGAAGCCAAAAAGCCCGGTGCATGTCAGCATGCTTCGCCTACCGGGATTGAGCCCCCAGATGGCTACGGCTATGGAAACCACAGCTGAGGTTGTGGGCTTAAGGTCTGTTGGCTTTTAAGGTTATAGGGTGTAGGGTTGAGAGTCTTGGGGCCAATGTCTTGGGTTCGGTGACAACGGGGTGGGATTCTTACATTTTTAGCTGTACTGGGAATCCGCCACGAAAGTCAGTCCAGCTTCTGGCTTTAGGGTAACTCAACCCAAAAGGCATTTAGTATGCGGGGCTTGGGGGCATATCAGCATATGTGTACGTTACTGATATAGCAGGCCGGGCGAGTTGGGAAGCTGATATCTCTGCAGCGTGGGTTATGGTTTGATTGTTTGCGCCACATGCTAAGACCCCAACCTACCTGACCACTGCCAGGAGCTATCCTGATTTCAGCAGGTTCTGAAAGCTGCAATACGGGCATCGACTTATGAACAAGCCCCGATTCGACCTGGAACCTTCCTGGAGGTAATGTTCTCGCAGGATCGCTTCACCTCCGTCCCTCAGGCCAGGAGAGCTGACCTTCAGTCCCGGCGAGTGGACCCCAGAGGCCACCTCGAAGGCAGCCCAAAGGCCACATCAAAAGGAGCATTGATCAAACCAGCTTGAGAAAGGCCGACCCCAAAGTCCTGCCCTCAATGTGCTACATCATCAACTGCCAGAGAGCCCATGATCCCCCCAACTCAGGAATCTTCCTGCAATCACAAGACAAAGCATTAAGAAACCTTGTAAACAAAATTCGGCATGTGCCTCAATTAACGGGCATTGGGTTGAGAAATTCCGCACGCTAGACCCGGAACCCTAAGACCTACCACCCCCCCCCCCCATTTTTTTTTTTTTTTCACATGGGTGGTTGTCAAAATTAAAGTCCCTTTTTGGGTCCCTATTATAATACGGCACCTAATATTTATGGTACCCAAAAAGGGACCCTAATATTGACATCCAACCACATCGTGGAGTGCGTCGGGTTCTCTGGAGGCGAGTTTTACGGCACAAGTTGAGGGAGAGGCGCATCAGGTCTTATAGCTTTCATGGGGGTTTGGGCAGGTTTAAAAGGGTGAATCTATTACCGGGCAACAATATAGGGGAGTTGGTCTGTTCTGGGAAGGTTTAGGATTTAAGGCCTTCTGCTTTCGTGGCTTTCTTTGCCTCTGTGAACTACGCAAGCCGTGGAGAATGTTGGAGTCAACATGAGCATTGAACAAAACGTCAGGCCTGCGGGTTTTTGGACGCTCACTCTCGAACAAGCCCGGCCTGTGGGTTTAGGGTTTAGGGGTCCGGGTGGGAGTTCAGCCGAGGTGGTGGAGGCGGCATAGGCATACGGCGGACGGTGCCTGAGCATGAAGTCATGTGGAAAAGATACGAGTTGCCCAGGGGAAGCAAACCACAATGCGTGATTCTTAGCAAGGCCCAACTTCTCGGCGAAGCCACACCAAACCCTCGGGTTTCCCCCTGATCGAATCCTAAACCTCAGCATTTCGTGACTTTTCGAGTCGCGCCGCAAGGCTCCTTTTGCCTCTTACGCTTGAGCAAAAGTCGAAAGCCCCGAGACCGAGGCTGCAAATCGTGAAACAATCTGGGTAGCTGAGCCAACTGCACCTCAACGAGCTCCTATTCCCCACAACCTAACCAGGCACCTCAACGCAAACATGTGGCCCCCCACGAAAATCGAACTTCAGAGCTTCATACCCAGTAAAGTTCTACAACGACTTACCCTAGGGCTTTCCTCTGCGAGTCGCAGTCTATGTGAAGAACCAGGGCCGCCGTTCAGCTCACCTTGGCTCGTGTTTAAGATTTAGGGGTCAAGGTTTTTTTTGTTGAACTCCTTTTCTCCAGAGCCAGCAGGTCCTAAGAGGCTTCAACAGCCAGGAAGACATGACACATTTGGGTTAAGGGGTTTAAGGGTTTAGGGTTTACCTTAACCCTGAAGAACCTACCTTTTTAGGGTTCCTTATTATGATTTCCTTATTTTTTGGCTCCCGCATGGCTGATCCGAAGAACGCAGGCAGGCAACGAGTGGCTACTAGACTCAGGAAAGGTGTTCAGCTCACTACTCCCCAACTAAGACCTGGAAGACTGGCCGGCAGCAACAAGAAAACCCACTAACAAGCAACTAAACCCGCATAAATTGCAGACCCTAACTGCCTAGCCCACATCGCAGACAGGTCTCAGTGTACAAGGGCTCAAGGTCACTCTCCTCACTCCCATCGTCTGGCGAAAACAACCGCTGAAAACAATAAAGTTAGGGCCACCAAGTTCCGACGAGGGGACTCACTTCACGACACTACACATCATCACAATTCCCTGCCTGTGCCAGCTCCACCCCAGTTTAAGGGCAACGACACCAACCACGATATATGGAACTAGGTAACGGGTGCCAGCATCAGACAAGTTCGCTATTGTTGAGGATGCCTTGTGAAGAAAAACCACCGCTGGCAACAATAAAGATAAAGCCACTTATGACTGGCATCTCATCTCTAGCCTGACTACGCTGCACTCACTTGGCAAGGCTCAGCTGGTTGCGAGGTCGTTACATACACATCGCACATCAACTGATGAAGGCCCTCCTCGTTGGCAGAACCGACCAGCACACAGAATTGGCAACTGTCTGCTTGTCGTCCGTAGTCGGTGAATCGTCCCCTTGTCTGGCGTTGTTTGACTTCCGCTAGCCTCTTCTCCAGCCTCTCAACGCGGCAGTCTCGTGGAACTCCTGTTCCTTCCGTCACTGACCAAGGCGTTCCATCCTCACAGCTTTCCGTATACAGGCCCTTGACATTCTCAAGCATCTGCTCTGAACGCTCCACACGCATGTCTCTGGGACTGTCGGTACCAGGTATCTCAAGCCATGGCGTCTCCGGTATCGACTTAGTCACCAGTGGTGTGCATGGCAATTCCTCAGGGTCTCACTCACGAGACAGGGAGCCCTCCTCCGGACGGGCGTTGCACAGTGGCGCTGTCTGACCACCCTTCCGTGTGAAGCCCCGCATCGTATCACAGCAGCCACTACCCCTGGAGCTTCGGTTGACCACCAGGACCAAGTGTCTGCTCTCAAAGGGAGAGCCAGTCAGCTAAGCAGATTCCTGAAGTTCTTTTGCCAGAGAGGTAACATCTCGGAGGCACTCCGGCAGTTGCCACTTTGTGGCTCGCTCTTGCAGTGGCCATAGCTGTCCGGCGGCGGCGCGGGTTAGTGGTTTCTAGGGAAGTGGGAGGTGCAGGGTGAATTAGATACTGCAGCTGACACAGGGTACCAGAAAGATGTAGTGGTGATTAGACAGGACCAGACCAAACACTTACCACAGGAGAGAGAGACAGGCACGAACGAGAGAGGCAGGTTTTTTTTTTTGTGTTTTCTCTCCGTTCTCTCAGCCAAGGCACACCTGTGTCTACCCAAGGAACACCTGGTCACCTGCGGCCTAGCCAAGAGTCACCTGTCTTGTTTCAACCCATCGAATCCAAGCATCACCTCGCAACCTAGCCAAGGATCAGTCAGGCATCTGCCTGGAACAGTATTAGGTCACCTCTGCTACTCTCAACGAAACTGCACCAAATGACCCATCCAAGGAGCACCTTGTTGCCTGGTTCCTGGGGCTTTCGGAGGGACATAGTCAGGATCCAAGCATCACCTAGAACCTGGGGCCTGTAGGATAAGCAGCAGTACCGACAAAGAGACGACGACTCAATAGCGACAGTGAAAGGGCATCGTAGCAGTGCAGCAAGGAAGGCAAAAGGTGACAAAGACAGCACGGCAGGAGTGAAACCAGTGCAGGGCAAGGAAAGGAGGCAAGGAAAAAGGAAAGGAAAGGCAGTGCAGTACTCTACCGAAGGGAAGACAGTGCAATCAAGAACANAGACAGCACGGCAGGAGTGAAACCAGTGCAGGGCAAGGAAAGGAGGCAAGGAAAAAGGAAAGGAAAGGCAGTGCAGTACTCTACCGAAGGGAAGACAGTGCAATCAAGAACAGGATCGCCAAGGCAGTTCACGAGTTTGCAGCATCATCACATGTCCAATGAGGAGAGATTCTGCATTTTACATACAGAACTCGTAGTGCCTCACTGCTTTTGGTTTAGTCGCGAACCTCGACTACTTCGTGTTGGTCAAGTTGCCGGGTCGGGAGTTGGAGGGCTTCATTGAGGGTGAGCTGTTTGAGCCTTGGGGGAGCGCGAGGCAGGGTTCCATGCGTAACCTCAGAAATTTGTTGGGGCGTCGGCAGAGGAAAGCCTAAATCAAGTAGGTATTCCTTAATCCACCACGGCAGGGTACTTGCATGGATGGTCGCGAAGGCTACTATGATGATGCGTGCATGGGCGCGTGAGCTGTGCCCTGCATGAAGTAGACGACGTGAGTCAAAGATGAAGGGGTCTTGCAGGCTCACAACCGTCCCTCTGATTGCAACTCCTTTGAACTGCTTGACAACATCTCCTGTTACATCTTGAATCCACAACCCTTCACCTGGTTCCGTGGGCGTCAGCTGCTGGGCCAACGCCTTCGTCGGCCCGTTTCTCACATCCCTATGCACGGCACTCTGACACCCCGTTCGAATCACAAAGGTAGTATATACATGACTTGAATGCTGGCTTGCAAGAAAGCTGTTAACTACCTGAGTGAACACTGGTAGTTCCTGTGTGGAGCATGCACATTGCATACAATGGCGCGGCGAAGCTCCTCCCACCACATGCATGCCTGAGGTCGTATTCCTGACAAGATGAGGGGGCAGCATATGGAACAGACGCACCACATCCGCCTTGGTAGGAGGTCGGGGTTGTTGGAGAATGTCTCGAGCTGCGGCTTCTAGAGTGTGCGTCCTAGGCTCACCTGAGAGCTGTCGTCGCGTAGGGAGCACAGGGGTTCCGAGTGGGTTGAGGCCGGGTTGCTGGTTCAAGGGATTATCGTCACTGTCACTGTCAAGTTGTATAGGTGCTGTGGGTTCCTGCAGGTGCCCTTGTAATGTCAAATTAGGGCAGCTCAGCTCGTCGTCCTTGGTGACCAGGTCAACACTGTGTCTGGGGGGAGATTGGAGGGAGCAAAACATGACTGTGACGTATATGACGATATCCAATGACTGCCTGAGCCACAGCGGACTATCGAAAGACAATGCATTGACAAGCTTCCGTAACAGACTGCACAGGGCTACATGATAATGCATCTCACTCTCGCGCTGCAGGCGCATTGGTTTTGCAGTCGGAGGCAAGGTGGACAGTGCGTCAGTGCAGGGGGCAAGGTGCAAAGCTGCTACAGTACTATACAATGTGCCAGAGGCAGTGCCACGATCAAGATACAAGGCTTGAGCAGTGCAAGACAGCGTAGATCCAGTGCTCGGGTTAAAACAAAGGTTCAGCTTATATGTGTAACAGAGGGTTACGATGAGCAAGGACCTTTGTCCAGTCTTGCGTCTGTTCTTACTCAAGTTTCAGTTAGCAGTGTCAGGGTGACCTGCCAAAGCTCTGAAGATCTGCTGGGGATTTCCCAGCATCACTGCAGCCGTAGGGCCTCCTTGGTGCCACGGATGGATCGGTGGTGGCGGCGTCAGGTTGAGGAGGTTCGGCGCGTGTTGCGGTGGCGGGGGGACTGATGGGGTCCCTCCCATCTGCATCGGAGCCGCCGTTGAAGGAGGCGATGATGC
>BGNK01000038.1:0-41345 GCA_003297005.1 Symbiodinium sp. clade A Y106 | reverse complement strand
CTTCCTGCTAGAACCGGAAGAGCTGTGTAAAAGTTTTTTGTGAGCACCAGGGCCCTGATGCGGAGGCGCTCCTCCAGAGGGCGATCGCGTTGCACCCACAATGATGTCCCGTTTTGCCCTTCAATGCCACTCGAGCACTTGAGCTGTTTGAGCTTATCTAGAACTTCTTTCTGGAAGTGACGCTTTTGCGGCAATGTGGCATCTTTGGGAAACTGTAATGATGCCCTCAAGAAATTGGTNTCAATGCCACTCGAGCACTTGAGCTGTTTGAGCTTATCTAGAACTTCTTTCTGGAAGTGACGCTTTTGCGGCAATGTGGCATCTTTGGGAAACTGTAATGATGCCCTCAAGAAATTGGTGCGTCCCGAAGGTCCCGAAACGTTTTCAAGGGCAGACCCTACTCCAGCTGCTTGAAACATGTTGCGAACCTCCTCCTCAGCTTCCCCTGATCTAGCATCGACCCAACCCCCAATGACCAAACCAAGGTCTTGTTGTGGATCTCTGGGTCGCATCAAAAGCACCTCGGGGGGTACGTGGACTCCTTGGGCTAGGGGGTTGGTGACGTCCAGGTGTGGGAGATCAGGGTTGTTTCTCAAGGTCAGCTACTACTTTCTCAAGCGCTGCAATGCGTGCAAGAGTGTGGGTTTGTTGATCGGTAGTCTCTTTATGGCATGCTTCAAGGTGTTCAATGCGTGTGCCATGTTGTTGNTTCTCAAGGTCAGCTACTACTTTCTCAAGCGCTGCAATGCGTGCAAGAGTGTGGGTTTGTTGATCGGTAGTCTCTTTATGGCATGCTTCAAGGTGTTCAATGCGTGTGCCATGTTGTTGAATCGTGGCCCCTAGCTCAAGACAGTATGAATGAGTTTTGTCACTCTTAACATGAAGACCCTGAAGAGACTTAGAAAGGTCCTGGACCCATTCCGGGGTATCATTGGACCCACTGCTTCGCTGAAACATCCCAGGGAACGGTCCTTGATCCTTGGCGGTCGCCGTCNTAACATGAAGACCCTGAAGAGACTTAGAAAGGTCCTGGACCCATTCCGGGGTATCATTGGACCCACTGCTTCGCTGAAACATCCCAGGGAACGGTCCTTGATCCTTGGCGGTCGCCGTCAACACCGGCTGGGGAGGTTCGGCCCTCTGAAGCTCGTCCAGTCCTGGTTCATCTCCTGCGGTGAGATCGAAAACCTCGTGTGGACTAAAGACAGCGCTGTGGTCCAGGCGAGTCATAGGTTCGTCCATTTGGGTGTTTTGTTCGTTCTTGGGTTCCAGTTTGGGTTTCTTAGGTTCAGGAGCTTTCTTGTCTGGATCCGCATCGGTGCTTTCCTGGCGAGCTGCAGCGGGACCCAATGGGGCCAGAATGGGCTGTTCCAGGACCTGATGATGGCTACCTATGGAAGGTAGTTGTGTAACAACAGGCTGAGGCACTACAGCGTCCAGGGTACTCAGTGCGGCTTCTCCCACTCTTCGTCGGTCTGGCCCTCTTGTTCTTTCTCTCTCACGTCCCCTGCCACGCTCCATTTCCTTAGCCATGAATTTGTCGATCCAAAATCCGACCGAGACGAAGTAAAGCAGTCCGATACTCACCAAAAGTCAAGGCAAGGCAGTCAGTGCAGTGCAGGAAGGCAAGGGAAAANCCATTTCCTTAGCCATGAATTTGTCGATCCAAAATCCGACCGAGACGAAGTAAAGCAGTCCGATACTCACCAAAAGTCAAGGCAAGGCAGTCAGTGCAGTGCAGGAAGGCAAGGGAAAAGGGGAGGGGGAGAGAGAGAGAGAGAGGGGAGAGGAGGAGAAGAGACAAGGACAGACAGTGCGACCAAGAACAACGAAGTGCTTCAAGGGAGACGCTGTTTCTCTCTCTTGAGCCGAAACTTGAGCCGTAGCCATGGAACAGTGTATGTTGAATTACGGTATAATGTCAGCATCACTATCCGGGGACCGACAGGGTTAACCCCCAACCTGCAAACCTCAGATGCTTTGAGGGATTTATATCATAAGGGTTCGATAACCTTACGCGGGTGAAATATGATCCCGACTCCGATTGGTCTCCCGCATACTATCTCACAAGAACTTGACTTACTTTTTGCATGCCCATGCAACCTTAGTTTGGAGGGATTGTTTGTTTATCGGTTCTTGCAGTCAATACAACCAAACCGGCTTCAGCCTGGCGGTCTAGATGTGCCAACCTTTCGCCTTGACTGCTCGTGAGGGCTTTGAGACAAACCATTGCGGACCTAACAGAACTGATTGCAACTTTAGGCCAGGCTGCTCGATCTCTACATCCCACAGCGTCAGTCTGCCGTTGGCCTGGTCAGCTTGCAAGCAACAGCACATGTCACTTGCGACGGCTCATCGCACCTCCCCAGCAGCCACCAGCCCCAGGAACGGAGACACGGCGATTGCCAGAACATGGCTGGAGCAGTGGAAGGTCTTGCGAGCGCTGGCAGTCTCCATGTCCCAGACGATGACCTGCACAAATCTTGCCTGTGTTGAGGCTTCAACTGACGATCGGCTCAGTCGAACATGGAAGCAGGATGTGCGAATCAATTGTGCTAGAAGCCCCTCATATTCGGTCTCGACAGTTCCCTACCAACATGCGATGTTCTGCGAGCGCGACTATGACAGATAACAGGCACCAGGAACACTACTAGCAAGTGGAATGGAAACCACCTGGAGAAGTCTCCAGCTTATTTGCAGAACAAACTGGAGGCTGCTGCCATAAACTACTGCAAGTAATGTCCACTTTCTTGTCCCTTCTGTCCATTCAAATGAAACACGACTCTACCAGTTCCCACTCTCTTCTTTATCAGAGGCCCGGCCCGGAAGGCGGAATCTCCGGTCACGATCGCCCGGCCCATGGTGCCGTTGCCGGTCGCCGGGATCAGCTTCTGAAGAATCCTAAGATGTGGCACTTGTCAGGGTGCGTACTGTTGCCAGTTTTGCTTTGGGAACTCTTGCCGGCCGAATTCGCGGGCCAAGGGGCTCTCCGTTGTTCAAGAACGGAATGTCGCGGATGTAGGGGGCTATAGTACGCAATGGAGTGCACCTTGCAGCTCAGTCCAAAACGGTCCGACGTGGCTAAACCCGAAATTCGCATCCATGCTGGGCCCACCACCATGGCCTGGCACCACAGCACTGACAGCTGCAGTCCTGGTCACTGGGGGTGAACTGATTCTTTGTGGCTTGGAGTTAGATGAACAACTTGGTACACTTCTCGATTTGTGAACAAAGGGCTTAGGGCTTTTCCTCGCTCTCTCTACGAGGCTCGGCTGCGAGTTTGGGGCTTGGGGATTTCGGAACCCACATCGCAGAGCACAGCAAGACTGCAATTTTAAGAAACAGCTACATGTTTTGCAGTGAGTTCATGCAGTGGCTTGCCATGGGCTTGCCTTGAAAACTGGTCTAGAAGCTAACCCCTAAACCTGAAAGGCCTCGCGTCAGGTCCCACAAGATGATCGCGCCATTCTCCTCCCCAGTGACCACTGCCTGCACAAAGCCCCTGGGGGCTTACAGGCCTTTCTTCCTTACTTCCCACTATGGCTTGTAATCCTGCACGTGGCAAAGAGCACTGTCGTTGTGGGTGCATCTGAAGGCCTGAGCGAAATAGGTACAACCCCTCTGCGAGCCTGCTATGAAGTGGCACATGCAAGCACATGCCGTGTCTAGCCATGCACCATCCTGAGTCGTGAGCCCTGTCTTGATGTCATGGACCCTTTGAATGCGAAATGTCTCTGGGTAGAAGACTTGTGCCCCACACAGAGTTCGCTGCACATCCAATCCAAAATCAACGGATAGCAGCCATCTTTACAGTGCCTCCGCTGCTTTGGATGTGCTGTGAGCAGCGGCTGCCTTTGTCAAAGCTCTGTCACAATATCATATAGAGAAGTAAAGGTCATCATTCTGCTGGGCTTCAAGCATGGCTCGAATCTGGTCGTCTCTTGCATAGCCAATTGCGGTCCGACCACATTTGTTGGTTTGTGCCACATCGGCCCTTGCTTCGAGTAACAGCTGGGCCATTCTCGCACAGCCTTCCTCAGCTGCCTTCATAAGTGGAGTTTCGCCATCCACATAGCTGCTGGAGTTCACATCTGCCTGTGCTGCTAGGAGCACTTCGCTAGTGGCCGGGTGATGTGTGGCCAGCGCCAGTGCTGCTACGCCATGTATGTTTTGCGCACACACAGAGGCTCGCGCTCTGAGCAAGGTTTCAACAACCTGCGTGTGTCCACCTGTTGCGGCCATCATGAGAGCAGTCCATTTCTCAGAGTCAGCCCTGTTTACGCTGGCGCCACTGTCTATGAGAGTCTGAACAGTGGTGAGCTGGCCTTCCCTTGCGGCCATGATGAGACTGGTAAACGCTGACTCGTCATCTACTGCTTCAAGATCTGCACCAGCTGAGACCAGAAGCTCAACTACAGCTTGCCATCCCTTCATCGATGCAAGGTGTAGCGCGGTCTCACCCTTCATGTTAACTGCCTGCACATCTGCGCGGGCTTCAAGCAGCAATCCTGCCACCTGATTACTGCCAATTCCAGATGCTGCCATCAAGGGCGTCACACCCTCGCAGTCAGGCGTTGTAGGGTTGGCATCGGCATGGAGTAGCAGCTGCACAACTTCTGACCGGCCTTGCTTCACTGCATGGATTAGGGGCGTCTGGCCATCATAATCAGCAATCTCCACATTAGCCGCGTGCTCCAGTAGAGCGATGGCCAACCCCTGGTCTCTTTGCATTGCTGCGGCTATGAGACATGTAAAGCCACCTCGCTCCTCTCTGATCACGGCAAGCGTGTCGAAAGGTAGAATCTGTGACACCATCAGGAGGAGAAGCTGTGTTATGATCGTGCCAGCCTCAGAGTTTGAAGCATGAGCCAACAGGTTGGCAGATGATGTCGGATCAGCTCCAGCATCAACTAGCAGCGCAACCACAGCATCTTGGCCATGGTGGCGAGCGTACGTCATGCAGGTCTGACCCCGGGCATCAGTTTGAGCAATCTCCGCTCGTCTGTCCAGTAGCAGCCTGATTGTGGAGAGGTGGCCCTTTGCGGCTGCTTGCATGAGAGGAGTCCGTCCTCGAACATTGCCAAGAGCAATGTCGGCTCTGCCATCAAGAAGCATGGAGCATACCGTGGCAAAGCCTCCTTCAGCAGCGTAGATAAGACTTGTGTTTCCATCTGCTTTAGGGTTCCGGTAGTAGATTGCAGCAGATGCTTCTAGCAGAGTTCTCACCACGGAAGCATTTCCTCTCTGCGCAGCCACACCAAGTAGAATGGGAAGCCGATCCCGGCCAGTGGCTGCAGGAAGCAGAAGCCTGACGACCAAGTCATGACCTCTCTGAACAGCGTTTCGGAGAGCCGTCTTGCCATAAGCATCTGCCGGTACCACGCTGGCAGAGGCCTCCCACAACAGCCGCACCAAAGAGCAGTGCCCACTCATTGCAGCAAGCATTAGGGGAGTACTGCGATATAGATTGCGCTGGTTAATATTAGCTCTAGCGCTCAGCAGCAAGCTCACCATGCCAACACTGCCATGCTGCGCAGAATACAAGAGAGGAGTGAAGCCATACTCCGACTCAGCATAATTCACATCTGCACCTTCGCGAAGAAGCAAAGAAGCCTCGGCAACGTAGTCTCTGCATGCAGCAACCTGCAGCCAGAAACTTTGCAGTTCCAAGATGCACGCGACCGCATTCTGGGAGTTACCATCCTGGGCCTGATGCTCTTGTAGCATCAGGCGGCGCACAGCCCAAAGCTGCTCACGACCAAAACGGGCTCCTTGCGCAATACAACCAATTGCCTGTCCCCAGTGACTGAATATAGATTTCCAGCAATGGAGTTGCAAGTAGCCCATGGACACGGGAGTCAAAATCACCGAAATGCCGAACGCAACCAGCCGAGCTCTGCACATCGTGCTCTCTGAGCATTTCTTGTAAGGGCAACTTATTCAACGTCTCATCACAAATAGCATGCCAAATCCTGTGCTTATCCTCCACCACACTAGCTCGTGCTGATAGAGCTGACGAGGCCCAGATGGCTGCAGCAGTAGTCTCCAGCATGTTCTCCAGCACTTGCGGCCTAGTACTTGATGCCGTCTGTGCCACGCTGCTCAAGGAGCCCCATTCGGTGATCAATTCAAAGGGGCGGCCCAGCTCATGCAGCCGATGTACCTCGAACAGACACCAAATTCTTTTAAATGGCTCAGCGTTCTGGTCCAACACCATGACGGCCCCACCTTTGGCCTGTGAAAGGGCAGCATTAAAAGGACCACGCATGGGAACATCACCCACCTCCTCTGCTGCATTGTTGGTTTACGGCGAAGAGGCAAATCCAATAGACAATGTCCATGGAGGCAGCTACATCCATCAGCTCCCACCGTGCATCAGCCCACGCGGTTAGTGCTGCCATGGTTGTCTGGAAAAGATGCCCCCAGAAATGCGAAACAAAAAAGTGCACACTGCACCCATGCGGGTTCAAGAGCTCTGAGAAGGAAGACCGGCCCCTCGCCCTTGGGATTCGGTTCCTGCGATCATGCCGACGAGCAGGGCACTCCCCTGCCTGTGCAGGCTTAGATAGAGGTGTCACGATGTACACATCAACTGCATACAAGTTGGGGCCTTGCTTGAAAAAGCCCGGCTGTTCACTCTCGATTTCGGCAGCATGTTGCTGGTTGTAGGTGTCACACTGCCGCTGCAACCAGCCAGAACGCAGGTACAGCTCCTCTAGCATCTGCAGCTGCTGCAGTGACATACCTCAGGGAGTGCTGCTAATGCTGCTACCATGCTGAATGCAAACGAAACCCTGCATACACTGACCCTACCTCGCAGCGAATGTGGAACAGCTCGACGGCATCTCATGTCTGACGGCAGCTCCTCCTGCAGCTTGGACACCAGGTCTCTGAAGGTCAGCTTGTCGATTTCATTCAACCCTGCCATGGATTGCCTCAGCCTCTCAGCGCTTGGCTTCAAGCCAAAGGCTGCAAATGCCTGCTTCAGCTCATGCTCATCCAAAGTACCAGAACCATCCAGATCGCATCGATCCAAGACGAAGTCAGGATCTTGCAAGCATTCCTCTAGCTCTGATTTGGCTGGAGGCTGGCATGAGGTGAGCCCTGCTACACGACGTCGACCTTGCAGTAGAGTGGGCCCTGCTTCTGGTGTCTTTGCCTCAAGCTGGCTGTGGCAGCAACCCATGCCCGCTATTGCAGCTGGATGGGCGGGGCTGTGTCACGAGCTCACTACAAAATGCTGCCGCGGCCAGTCCACGTACTGCACAAAGGAACCTGTTTTTGCCGTCTTTCAGCCTTCACCCCATTCATTGACAAGTCATTGGCCAGAGGTTCGGGCGTTCGGGCGACGGCCACGTCCCTGCCTTGATTGCCTCAGCATAGTCCACGTCTGCAACTGCACTGCCGTAACCTTGCCGAAACACGCAGCGCATCAACAAGCCCATCAACTCAGACTAGCCCTCTGCCTGCAATTATATCCTAGCCGCGCCATACTCTGCAGTAGCTTCTAGGATGCTTTCCACTAGTGCCAAAGAAAGTAGGACTCCATGTACACGAGGACCGCCCCATGGAGGGATACGACTTAGGGTGTGAAGCGGGGTCTTGAGAGTGGCTGATATAAACAGCCGGCTGAGCTCACTGCTTAACTCCCTCGTCGCCGCTCCGCTGGTCACATCCCAGACGATGACTGTGCCGTCCTTGGGGCGAGGAGACCTCTGCATTGTGGTAGCTTGAAGTTTTCCATTGCGTGAAAGGTGACAACTCCTGCATAATATTGAAACTATCCTGTAACACGTTCTTCGTGTTGATGTCGGTTATAGCGTCATGTACCCACCACAATCTACATAGCAGCGGATCTCTTCCTACAAAGGCACAGCAACATGGAAGCCTGCCCACGGCAACGGCAACTTCTGCAAGCGTCTCTGGCACCGGCAACCACACTGCGCAGGTGGCGCGCGTAGGGCGTAGGTCAAGGCCTTCCCAAAAAAGGAATGGCAACTGCAAACAATATCAGAAAGTTGTGTCCAAATGTGGTTTCCACTAGGGCGATATACAGGGCTGGCTCGGAGAAAAGGTGCTCAAAAACGTGCCCACCTGCCAAGAGCCTTCGCCGCGGAGGCCACAGCGTGGCGCTTTCGTCTCCTTGGCTCAGTCGCCATGTTCTTCTTTCCACTTTGCTTGAGTGCAGCTTGCGCCGCCAGTTCCCAGGATACCAGCTGCCGCGTGGTTGGGGTCACCACGGCAGCTGCCTTTGGCATTTTACATCTGCACCATCTCAAAGCCAAATGTTGAACGTACTTGATGGTGCCTCTTTTGCAAAGACTGCCAGAAAAAAACCAGTGACTAACTGGTGCTCCAGATCCAACAGTCAAAAACAACATTCCCGCGCCTTTCGCAGACCGATTTCTCCTGCACCCCAGAGCACGGTGGTTGAGTTCAACCCTCATTCAAGGTCTGAAGAAGCTGCGGATCCAGGACGGCCTCTCCCACAAAGCTATACCGTCAATCAAGCCACATCCCGGATCTCTGTCATACTTGTAGCCGTCCAGCTTGTGGAAGTTGGCCGCCGCGTGCGCCTTGCTCTCGAAGGTCTGGAAGACCGACGCGGTGTACGTTGCCTGGCGGCCTGGCGGTATCAACCCTGGCTCCTCTGAAATGTGTGACGTCAACGGCCGAAGGCGCCTGAACCAGTATCTCCACAGGATGAGTAAACTGTGGGCATCCCCGCTTCAGAACATAGTGGACCCAAATGGCCCTAACCGCCTACTTTTCAGACACCCTCACTTTGCGGCTCGAGGAGACTGCGGTTTGGAGATATTTGCCATAAGCCTCAAGCCAAGTCCCGACCAGTTCCCGGAACCCACCCCGAAGTGAAAGGCTCGAGTTCGCAATCAGCAACCCCAAGGTTCAAGAGCTTGGAACCACAGAAGCCCCAACCTCAAGTCCTCCAGCCCCAAGTCCTCCACGTCGCAAGAACGTGAGACCTTGAACCTTGCCCCCTCCCCAAAGCCCTAAAGCCCAACCCTGAGTCACAAATGCCAAGACTTCCCGTAAGACACGGCAGGTTAACTGTCGACGCAAGAAGAGCTTGCCAAACTGTTCCATGCCCCGATGAATGCCGCAAGCGCTGTAGATGCCCTTATGAACTCTCCCGTTTAGCCTAAAAACAAACGATGCCATGTAGCAGTTCTTTGCTTCAGGCTTTCCGTTGCAACACGAGACCCACGAGACGATCGGCCCTAAACCACCGAATTCCTAAGCCCTACACCAAGATGTGAAACCGCCAAGCCTGCACAATACCAGAAACCTTTAAGCCCGACCCCCCCCCCCCCCCCCNCCCCCCCCCTCCCGAAGCCTCCTAGCCGTCCTAACCCCAAATAGCATGAGCTCTCGGTGCCCAGGCTCGGCAGGTTTCGGCAATCCCCAAACGGGACCAAGGCTACTTGCTTCTGATATCAACGCTGCAAGCAAAGCTTTCGAATCAATGACATGCTTCTCTGCATGCTGCAGTGGCCGAGCACGGCAATCATTTGGTGACCTTTCTGTCGAAGCTGTGAACCCTGCGCCGTGCAAGCTACAAAAGCGTAAGGCGTAAGGGCCCTTCTTTGTGACCCAAGGCTGAACACACATCCCTTCCCTGAAGCGACATGTCTGTCACCTCCTAAAGCAGGGCATGCAAGAGATCACAGGCTTACCCGGCGCTTGAAACCGCTTCAATGGGATTTTCCCATCGCTTCCGCAGGTAACCCAAAATGAAAGGTCTATGAGGAACTCACATCAGGCAGGTTACACGACTGTAGTTGGTACCAGCTTGGGCTGAAAACATCTGACCTGAAGCTGTACACCACGCCGGAATTGAGATACTTACGGCTCCGGCCCAGAGAACAGCTGATCTGAGTGATTCTTGCTACACACGTCACGTCCCGGTGCACGCATCGTGCGCCGTGCAAGCTACAAAGCGTAAGGGCCCTTCTTTGTGACCCAGGGCTGAACACATCCCGTCCCTGAAGCGACGTGTCTCTGTCACAGGGCAGGCAGACACGCAGACTTTCACAAGCTTGTGCGCCACTGCCGCCGGCTGAAACAGCTTTCAAGGGATTCTCCCATCGTTTGCGCAGGTAGCATTCAAAATGAAAGAAGGTAAGCACTTCAGACCCAGACAGCATCTCTAGGCAATGGAAGAGAAGGCCGAAGATCAAGGCCCCAAGGCATAGCCAATGAAGGGCTCCTTTCGAAGAACTCGAAGCCACTCGGGAAAGTCCTCGGTGCATAAACATCCTAGACCCTTGCTCAGTTGTAGTTCTTTCTCTTTGCCCTTTGGAAAATACTGCAACACTTCATAGGGTCTAAATTGTAGGGAAACATCTGATTATGTACCCCAAAAACTTTATCGGCCGGTGCCTTTTGATACGAGAATCGGGGCGTTATCCTAAACCCGAAACACACTAAACTCAACCCTCTAGCCTAAACTAGGGACGGCCCATATAAACCCCACGCTCGATGTCCCCAACGCACCATAAATCCCTCAGCTGCTGTGCTGCGTGCAAACCTTTAAAAACTGGGGCTCTTGGTGCCGCGAACTGAAAATATTCTTGGAGTTAGGAGTAAATTCAGACCTCAACTGCAAAGCCCTCATCTGTCGATCCTACAAGCAGACAAACAAGAAATACCATCATGAAATAAGTGCACACAGTCCAGCCGAGCACGCAGCTACAAGACCCTATACCCGAAAAGATCCTGGCAACAGTAGCAGCAGCAGTAGTAGCAGTAGTAGAATGTGGTAGTGGTGTAGTGGTAGCAGCAGTAGCAGTAGCAGTCGTAGTTGTAGTTGTAGTTGTTATTGTTGTTGTTGTAGTAGTTGCTGTTGTGATATCAGTGGTACTAGTAGTAGTCGCAGCAGTAGCAGCTGCAGCAGCAGGAGTCATTGCGCTGTAGGCAAAGGAGGACAAACAGGAGCAGCAAAAGCGATAACCAAGTGGCTCCGAAATAGAAACCGACCAGTTGCTGCCTAAAGCAGCGTTTACGTCACAGCATGTGCTGCGACAGCTCTACAAGAAGGACATGTGCAGCTTGCCTTGGCAAAGCCCTTGATGCAAACAAGGAGCTTCCCTTCCCATCCTCGGAAAGGTCAGTGTGGTAGCTCGGGCACGTCCACTAAAGAATGTTGGGCTTGATGCGACTTCCGAATCATGCGCGATTGACAA
Source organism: Symbiodinium sp. clade A Y106 (assembly GCA_003297005.1). Taxonomy (NCBI): domain Eukaryota; class Dinophyceae; order Suessiales; family Symbiodiniaceae; genus Symbiodinium; species Symbiodinium sp. clade A. Next base: position 30,141 of record BGNK01000038.1, on the reverse strand, counting down.
AAACATCCACCAGAACACAACAGGAATAATTAGAGCCTTGAATCGATGCTGGTGGCCGTCGTCTAGGTTCAGCATCCGCAGCTGTTGAAGCCCACGACACTCCCTGCACCAGTGCACGTCGCCAGAGTACGAACACCTACATAGCATGCATGCTGAGACCGGCAAGACCATCTCGTAACATGGACCCTTGAGATATTCATCATGATGATGGGGCTGTACCTTTAAGACCATGTTCAAATCAGTCGGGCCTCAAGTCAATCCTTTGTTCCCAGCAGGCTGGTCGTGGCAGGCAGGTTTATGTAATGCTTCACTACTGGCGTAGACAGCTCCATTGCCCGCGTAGGGGTCAAAAGTGGTGTCCACAGCCCTAGGCCTGTTGATGAGGTCCAATCCGAGGCCATGGCTGACCTCTCACAATGTTGCTCCAATTGCGAGTACGTTTCTACGTGTCTGCGCACGTGCCATGCCACAACCAACGGAGCGGTGCATCCAAGGATGGACCTGCTAGCACCCAGCATGGGACCATTTGAGGGCTTATCACCGCAAGTACTTCTTGGACTGGCGGCTGCATGCAGATGTGTATTTGAACATGAACGCAGTGGATACGTAGACAGAGACATCGCTAGACAAATAGTCTAAATAGTCTGTTGAGCATTTGCAAATCCGGCTGAAGCCTGCTTGGCCAAGGCTTTCTCCCTTGCCGCTCTCTCCTTCTTCACTTGGCGTTCATCTGCTGCCGTGGCTTCTGCTTGCAGATGCGAAGAGGCATTGGGCCGGATCTGCTCGCCCATATTGTGCGATGCTTCTACGGCCACAGCACGCCCAGCATCATGTGTCTCAGCCTCCGCTTTGCCTGCCCTGGCCCTGGCCAAGTGTTCCAACTCGCGCTGGCGAGCCGCTGCCGCCTCGGTCTGGAAGCACTCGTCTGCTGCCTGTCGTGCGACTTCCAGGACTTGGCTGCAAAAGCTGTGCGCGGCTTCTCTTGCCACTTCGCGCTCGGCAGCTCTTCTCTGCCCTTCCTCACGGCGTGCGGCTTCTGCCGCTTCAGCTTGCAGATGTACACGAGCATTTGCTGATGCCAAAGCCAGAATGCGCTGAGTGGCTTTCGCGACAGCACGCTCTGCTGCGCTCTGCGTTCAATCCGTTCGGCCTCTTTCGCCAAGGCTTTCTCTCTTCCTCCTTGCGCATCCGCTCGGCCTCGGCCTGCTTACTCGGGTGTTCTGGCTAGGTGTTGAGATTTTGGGGTTCGGCTTTTAGGGAGAGCACGGCGTTCTGCTTCGACCCGGCTCTTCGGGTTTTTAATTTGGGCTTATACAGCTTAGAGTTAGAGCAACTGCAAGGATTGCTCAGCCCTGCTGGGTTACGTTCGGGCTGAGGGAATTCGAGCTTGTGACGGGAAGCTGCCAGCTGCCGAACGCAGAGTTGCAAACGTCACAACGAAACTGAAAAGGTCCGAAGACAATTAGACCAATATAGCAAACTTCTGGAAGCCTAAGCGCCCCACCCCAAAAACCTATAGTAGACAGCGGTGTGCCGTGACCCTCCTGAGCATGACGGCCACCTGAAAACACTCTGACTTCCAGCCCAACCCCCAACCTATCACCCTGAACCCTCAACCCTCTTCTGCCCAGGCTTTCTATGGAGAGCTGGGTTGTGCAGCCACCAGCCTTCAGCGCATACTCCGGGAGGTGTGTCCTACCCGTGGCCATGACCCAGCAGTACGACACTTCAAGGCGCTTCCGAAGCTGTTACACTCTGTGATACTCTGTGCAGTAGCATCGGCTGCAACCTCTCCAACACAATGTCCTTACTCTCGCCGGTCCTCTTGACTGTCTTCATCTTGAGCTTGAACTCGGAGTTGTAGGTCTCCTGACGCATTCAAAACAGTAGTAGAAGTGGACTTCGCCCTTGACTGACGCCCCCAATCTTTGCGACGCCTTCTCGGGCCACGTCGAGACGACTTCGGCGAACTGATGGAGGGCTGGCCTGGTGGTTCAGGCCGCAAGTGTGCGTTCTTACTGAGGCTTTCTACGCTCCGGCGCCCCACCTCAGGTCCACCGTCTGACCCACGTAAAAACCCTTGTTGCCCGGGAAGGCAAGTCCAACGAACATTCCGCCCTCGGCTACCCACATTAAGGCTCTTGCCAGTTTGATCTTCTGCAACGGTGTCTGCAAGAGACCGACGCAGAGATGCGTGCGGCTGTCTCCGGGGTGCGTGTAAAGCGGGAAGGAAGCTCTGAGGGCTTCGCAACCCCATGCCCACTCAGTGTCTGCACTCCTGTCTCAGCTGTGTATTTCTCAGGTCTCATGAGCACAAACTTGAGTGCTGCTGGGGGTAGGGATGGATGATCATACCGGAAACTGCACCCTGAAAGGGAACGACGACTTCGCACCGAGGCTTGGCATCACTTTCAGGCCTCCAGGGTCTTGTGAAGATCGGGCAGCTTGCGCTCGACCCACTCACAGAACCTGGCGTCAGTCGGTCAGTCGATGTCAGCTTACGGCCTGGCCTCCTTGCACGCTGAGGCTATGACAGTAAAGTGGGTTTGTCAACTGCTTCTATTCGGATTACTCCTACAATGGCTGTGGGGAACATATGGGCATCTTGTTGTCCACACGCTGCTATGTGCGGGCTTTTCTGGCATACGNGTAAAGTGGGTTTGTCAACTGCTTCTATTCGGATTACTCCTACAATGGCTGTGGGGAACATATGGGCATCTTGTTGTCCACACGCTGCTATGTGCGGGCTTTTCTGGCATACGAAGTTGTGTAGTGACGAAAGCTCTTATGAGCTACGCAGTCTCAGGCGCTGGACCTACATGAGTGTGTTCGTGAGCGCATTCCTGTATAGCAGTTCCAAATTCACACAGCACCTTTACACCTTGCAGACGTTTTGATCAAGCTGCTTCGAAAGANTGAGTGTGTTCGTGAGCGCATTCCTGTATAGCAGTTCCAAATTCACACAGCACCTTTACACCTTGCAGACGTTTTGATCAAGCTGCTTCGAAAGAAGTTCGCACAGTAGCCCAATCCGCGCTCATAGCTGCAGTGCGTGGCGGACAGCTTGAAGAAATGAAGTGGGTACAGATGATGTTTTGACATGACATGCTTCATGCGTCATGCGTGTGATCTTGAGTTTACACCGGCGTGCGGCNGACAGCTTGAAGAAATGAAGTGGGTACAGATGATGTTTTGACATGACATGCTTCATGCGTCATGCGTGTGATCTTGAGTTTACACCGGCGTGCGGCTTCCCGGACTCCTTGTGAGTTGAGTCTTCGGCGCACGTTGTCACTTCACAAATCTTCCACGATTTGCACACTTGCTCGATTGAAATGGTTCAACTTGTTTTCTTGATCTTGGCATGGACTTCTTGGCTTGTCAGAACCAGTTGCTTTGCTTGGCTTTGCTTTCTGCAGCACCTTGTGATCCAGTTGCTAGGGTGGCAACCTGGCCGGATCCCACTGCGCCACATGCACCGTACCTTTCCATATTCCTCAATGAAACGACATCGTGGACGCAGATCTTCCAAACGCAGCCTTCGCAGGAAGATCCGGCGCTATTTCAAGCGCCACGCTGTTCCCTTCCTGACCCACTTGGTGTTGAGCTGTGCTTGGTCTTNGGCGCTATTTCAAGCGCCACGCTGTTCCCTTCCTGACCCACTTGGTGTTGAGCTGTGCTTGGTCTTTGGTTTTACGCTGTCTTTCCGGCGTAACACACAGGTGTCAGAGCTGGTTGCTGTTTGCACATGGCAATGTGTCCCATCCTGCTAGGCTTGTTCCACCTCCTCTACCGCGGTGCACCTCTCGTACGCTCCCAGTCACTTTCCAGGTGGATGCCATATCCTGGGCTAGCTTACCCGAGCATCGCATGTTGCATCAGTTGCTCGATGCCCTTCGCATATGGACTCGCGGGCTCAACATTCCCGAGGTGCGTGTCGAAGCTTGGAAGAGGATGCTTATCAAGTGCAGACCACCGACCACCTCTAAGAGGCCTTGCATGGAAGCATTGGATACGTTGTTGGCAGTTGCTGCGTGCGTTGCTTGCCTGCTGGAATCAAAAGCAGCATCTGGGAGCATGTCCAAAGTCTCAATGTTGTGTGCCACGCGCTTTCAGATTGGATTTTCCCACCTCTTATCCGCACCAAGCGGAGCACATCATTGACAGTGGACTTGCTTTGGTTGTCGCTTGGTGGGCTTAAGCTTTGCCTGATCACTGACTGGCAAGCACGAGGTGGTTGTCGCAAGCGGCATCGTGCTCGACTTCGATGCCTTGGGTTGCCAGATGACGTGTTTGATGCTTTCCTGGACCCTGCAGGTTGGACGCAGTGTATGCGTGATGGATTGGCTTCGTTCCTTAGCTTGTTGGTGCATTCTGCCCTTTGCGTTCAGGCAGGAAATGGGATCTTCTACCAAATGTCGTCCCCTTACCTCAACTATGTGGGTCCACCAAGTTCGATGTCCGGTTACATGCTTGCAAAGGGACTTCCCCTGTCAGCAGAGCTTACCAACATGTCGTTGAACACCGTCGTGCTAGCTCTCGAGGCCATCAGGGGTCTAACCATAGTGGGCCACTGAAAGTTAGAGCATTTTCTCGACTTCATCCATCCCACCACATGTTCTGGATTTTACGCGTGGGCCCTTTAGATCACATACGTTCTCTCGAAGCTGCTTGCAGCTCGGTTTGGAGACCAGGTTGCAACTCCAGTGGTGTTGGGCTTTCCAAGGTCAGTGCGTCACGTCACTCTCGTGCCTCCCGTAGCTCCAGAAAGCAGCAGAGTCGTCGTGGACAGAGTGCTTCTCGTTGCTTCAACCTTCACATGCACAGGGAGCACACTGCAAACTGGCTGCGCGCTTCCGCTTCACACCGGCACTCACAAACCGTGAATCGTCACAGGCTTCAAGCCGAACAACTGTCACAGCGGCTCCTCACTCTGACTTTCACTGCCGGATACCGCTTGGCTCAAGACTATATGCTTGTGAACGGCCCTGGCATTGGGCCGGTCGACATCGCTCACCCTTTGTTTGTTTGCTGGGCAGGTTCATTGCAGACTCACGCGACCCAGTATGGGAGTCCTTGCATCAAAGATTTGCGGCCAATACGCTGGTGGAGTCGGCCATTCGTGTTGCTTGCAGGTTGAGATGCATTGCACGGTGTTCTCAGCGGTCGAAAATTTTCCGGCGCATGTCGATGCACCTGCGTGCACTCGGTGCGATGCCCATCAAACGGATCCCAGTGCGTTGGCCTCGGCTGCTTGGCCCATGCTTGTTCCACAAAGCTGTCTCAGAGTTGAAGAAGCGCGCGCGTGAAAACCGCAATCTAGTTGGATGGTGGTTTGGTTTGCAGCTGCAGGTTGTCAGGCCGAAGCATAAGACATTTGCCGACTCTTGGCAGCATGTGTCCGTCGCAAAGGCCGTAACAACAAATACTTGTTTACCTGCCCGCTTAACAAGCTCAAACCCTCCACCCGAGATTGTAGCAACATGAAACGTGTCAAACTCCACTGGCGCGTACCGGTGCTGTCTCATGTGGGCAGCGATGCCAAGCAAGGTCTCAATGTCGTTCGTTGGGTTGCCCGTCGTATGGGTATGAAGGGAGGTTTGGAAGTCACTCGCACCTTGCAGAGCCTTAGTAGGATCAAAGAGTGGAGAGCTGGCGCCTCTCTTCATCATTCCTACATCTCATTGCTTCCCGATTGCCGTCCCCATGAGGTCCATGTACCCGAGGACAAAGACAAGAATGCGTGCTGGCTCATGCCCAATCATGTGTACGAAAAATGGTGTTTCTGGATCTTCCGACAAGATACCCAGCACTGGCGTCCATGTTTTTCCAGCGTGTCGGGAGTATGTGAACGTTACCAGCAGTTGCATGCTCAGCTGCTTCCTTGGCACCTCCGAAAATACGCCGCCAAGTGGAGATGGCATGATTATGACTTGCCTTATGCATACTGCACTCTTAAAGCTAAATGTTTCAGCTCTGATGGCTCGCACTGCTGCGCAAAACCTTCACACTCTTGCTTTCGTAGGATCGTCTCGTGGCGAAATCACCTTGCAAAAGCCGTATATCGCGGTGCCAGCCGAGCCATCATGGGCATGATCAGTGCTCTAAGTGCTGGTTTTGAAACAAAGTCGCTTCTCACAGCCGTTCCTGACCTTCTTCATGCTGTTGCTTCGCTTTTGTCGCTGCCGTCAAGCAACGGCCTACACTCTTGTATCAAGTGCAGCAAAGCAATGTCCTCAGTGAGCATCTGCGTGTGTGACGCTGCACAAATGTACGAAGAGTTGCCGTTTGATCGCAGTAGAGAAAGCGTTTCAGGCTTGATTGCTGCTGTTCAGCGTCGGTTTCCCGGTACTTCGGGTGTTGCCGTACTTCAGACAATACGCTTGCACACGTGGCTGGTTTCCGGGGAATTCAGGTTTAGGGGTAATGCACTGGTCTGGTTGTGGCCGGACATCGTTGCAGTAGTGGAGCTGGCTCTACGCCAGCCGATTGTACGTTTGGGCAATTGCCTTTTCGAGCAAGTTACTGGTGCACCAATCGGCGGTCACCTCTCGAAAGCGATCGCATCGGCAGTGTTAGCTTATGATGAGCTGCAGTTCTGTCAGCTGCCGCATCAGAGCCTTCGTGTCTCAAAGCTGATACCTGCACTTGCCGATGCCAATTGGTGCTTGCACAACTCAGTTGCTTGTTGCAGATACGTTGACGACCTTGCCATGGTATCTCATGTGCTTTGTCAGTCGTGCTTGCTCCAAATCACTCTGCTTGTTTATCCCAGACCTGTTTGCTTTGAACCAGCACCAAGTGATGCTCATGGTACTCCTTGGCTTGACGTTTGGCTGTACAGTGAACAGCAGGAAGTCAGAGTACGCGCTGATGGTGCTGAGCATGAGTGGCGTGAAAGTGCGGGCAGCTCTCTGCCCAAGAAGTTTCGTGTCAGACCTTGGTTGGGACACCATGCTTGTGACTTTGGCATGCTGAAATCATGTGTTGCCAGCAAGCTTGTCAGGTTGAAAGCGCTACACTTGCCGGATAACTTACTGGCATCCGCTATTGCTTGTGAGTTGTGCATTTGGGCCTTGAGCGGTTACCCGTTGACTGTCATAAGAAAGTGCTGGACTTCCGGTTCGCTTTCCTCTTTTTTCTGTTGGGGTTGTGCTTAGGCTAGGGTTCTTTAGATGCCTTCGCATTCCATGCAGCCTCTTCTGTATCGGCTGAAGGGTGCATAGTTACCGTAGTTCTTCGTGGCTGCTCCACTGCCGAGCTTTCTGGTGAAAGGACGAGGCAGGTTCGATGATCGCTCGTGGTCCAGCTCCTCGAGCTACGGTGGCTGGAAGGGGAAAGGCTATGGAAAAGGCAAGCGACCCTACTACAGGCCTGCTCCCTACCAGGGGAAGGGGCAGGCGAACTCACTGGGGGATACGGTTGCCAACTCTTTCCAACGTGCCGTTGGGGCAACAGTGGAACACATGATCAGTGAGGGTTTCTCTGTCTTGGCAAGCAGACTATGCAGTGCCAGTGCAGCAGAGCCAGTACCTCAACAGCCAAAGCTTGTGGAGACCACAAACTCTGCACGAGCAGGCAGTGCTCTTGCAAAAGCAGGCGTCAGCATCTTTGGCAGGGGTACTGGATCAGACACAACTTCTGAGCCTAAAGCACCTGATCCAGTGTGTCCCAACACGGCCTCGGAGCTTCAGGAGAAGGACCGTTTGCTACAACAAGCCCTAGAGCAGCAAACGAAGACGCTTGCTGTGGTAGCCGAACTTGCCCAGACGTGTCACCGTGCTGATAGAGAGGCTCGTGAGGTATCGATGCCAGCTGAACCGGAGGCAGACGCCTCGCAGGCGGCACAGATCAAAGCCTTGAAAGCCCAGCTCGATGAGATCACCAAGCTCCTCATGCACAGCGAGAGCAAACATACGACTCCTACTCCAGTGCCCAGTGCCGCTACTAAGCAGCTGGATCTTTCGACCTTCTTCTCACCACTAAGGGCGGAGCAACAACTGACTATTTTCAGACGCTTGCCCCACCCTGCTTGCAGTTTTCGCTGCTGTCGGTGAGGGTCTTCTTGCTGCCATCTTCATGACAGTAAAGTGGGTTTGTCAANAGCAACAACTGACTATTTTCAGACGCTTGCCCCACCCTGCTTGCAGTTTTCGCTGCTGTCGGTGAGGGTCTTCTTGCTGCCATCTTCATGACAGTAAAGTGGGTTTGTCAACTGCTTCTATTCGGATTACTCCTACAATGGCTGTGGGGAACATATGGGCATCTTGTTGTCCACACGCTGCTATGTGCGGGCTTTTCTGGCATACGNGTAAAGTGGGTTTGTCAACTGCTTCTATTCGGATTACTCCTACAATGGCTGTGGGGAACATATGGGCATCTTGTTGTCCACACGCTGCTATGTGCGGGCTTTTCTGGCATACGAAGTTGGGTAGTGACTGAATCCACGAATGTCTTGATGAAAGCTCTTATGAGCTATGCAGTCTCAGGCGCTGGACCTACATGAGTGTGTTCGTGAGCGCATTCCTGTATAGCAGTTCCAAATTCACACAGCACCTTTACACCTTGCAGACGTTTTGATCAAGCTGCTTCGAAAGANTGAGTGTGTTCGTGAGCGCATTCCTGTATAGCAGTTCCAAATTCACACAGCACCTTTACACCTTGCAGACGTTTTGATCAAGCTGCTTCGAAAGAAGTTCGCACAGTAGCCCAATCCGCACTCATAGCTGCAGTGCATGGCGGACAGCTTGAAGAAATGAAGTGGGTACAGAAGATGTTTTGACATGACATGCTTCATGCGTCATGCGTGTGATCTTGAGTTGACGTGCGCTTCTGCGCTCTTGGCGAGCACTTCCAAGCAGAGGAAACGCCTGGCAGGATTTGATTGGCGGGGATCCAGCGTGGACAGTGAAGAGAGGATGCTTCAGATTCTTGTGCGGCTGCTTGTGCCAGCAACTGTCCAGCCGTTGACCAACTCACTAGCCCTGCAAACTGCCAACAACGCAGATGCCAGGAGTCAGAGGTGCACAACTCACCAAGGCTCGTCTTCCAACATCGACAGGATCACTTGAAGGGGTCGTTGCTGAAGAAATGGAAGGGGTTGTGAACTTCCTGCACCCATGAATACACTGACTGAAGGCTACATCGTGAGAGAACAGAGTTCTCGGCACAATCTGCAGTGACTTTGGCGGTACCAGCCGCCAACTCAAACGGGCCCGATGCCGTCCTTCCAGTCAGCCTTGTTGTTCTCCACCTTTTTCACTACCTGGCTCGGACTAGTGCAGCGGTGCCAAGCAGCAACGATGTGGATGGCTGTCACAGCGCCTCGTATCCTCGCCGAAACTCGTCGAGGAGAATCTGCTTCGTGGTGTCGGTGACATTATGCCTGGGTTAGCCCAGTGGGCAGCCAAGCACTGATGTTGAATCAGGACTTCAACTCACATGGCCGGCTCTCGTCCTCCGACCAAATTCTAAGCGTGCTCACAACTTCATACTCCCACCTTCCAGAGTGAGGCCAAGATCAGGTAGAAATCTCTCGCAGCCGAGCAGCGTAGAGTTCATTGCCGGAAAGGCAGGGGTGATGACTGGCATGAGGGGCAATCTAGCAGAATCTAGCAGGATCGGCTTGCGGTCCATCTGGTGTTGGCGAGCTGTTCCAACTTGCGGCCCAGGTGCTTGTCGGCAAGGCTTGTCTTCGGCTTCCAGGGCTGGCAAGGCTGAAAGATTGGAAAGACTGCACTTGCGGCCGGTCCATGAGCTGACATGCATGTCCAGCCATGAGACTCCCCTGACCAAGCGGCCTTTGGGCTGGAGACTTTGGGAGTTCTCTCGCGAAGCACAGGGCACTCAGTAGGACTTGGCAGGAAACCTGGCTCTGCCGTGCCTCCAGCAGCTCGCCGGATTTTGCCACCTGCAGAAGCGCATCTCGGCTGCGTGTCGCATCTCCTCCACGGTCGCAGCCTCCCAAGCGCATGTTTTTCCCACTGTGAGGGTTGGAGTGTGAGTTCGGTTTGGCACCAAACCTTCGAGACGGAGGCCGAGGAAAACTGATCTGCAACCTGAGCTCAGCCGGGCACCGAAGGTGCAATGAGACTTGCTCGTCCTTGCAGTGCTTGCAGAATGCACGCAGCATCAACTTGAAAGGCCCTTAACACATGCTGGACTCGACTCTCCGCACAGGCTCGCAGAAAGTTCGGGGCCCGCACGTACTTGTAGGGATCTTCGGGCCTGCAGCCGAATCAGCCGGCATCATATTGAGAAGTTAGAAAAAAGGGTCAACATTTCAGGGCTCGCGGAACTCTAGAGTTGACAAGATACGTCGGGGCTCGGTCCTGCCCATTTTCAAGAAAGGAACCATGGTTTCCCCCTTGGACAGCGATACCATCCAGGAGCAGATGAAAGCACCAACTACGACCACCAGCTCTGGGATCTGCGTCGAATATTTGTACCTAAGGCTGGTGGACAGCTCGATGGTTGACCAGCCCTGGCCTCCGTCCCTCAGCACCGTACCCTCCGACTGTTGCCGGACCGACACCGTCCCCTCGATTTTGAGCAAACTTGTCTTGAGGGGGGGGGGGTATAAGCAGGAGGACCGGTCATTTTTACAGCTCTCGCAGCGGGACCTGTCGTTTTCACGGTTGCTGCCGGTCTCTGAAACCGCTTCCCTGGGGCCGGAGGTGGCCAGCGCGATGCCATGACGAGTGGGCCATCGTGGACACGCCGCAACTGGCTTGCGTCCCTTGCACAGTCTTTGGCGGAGCTTGCAGCACATGAAACAGCTGCGGCCAATAACAAAGCTCGCGGCCGGCTCTGAGGAAGCTCTCGCAGCAGCTACATGATGTTGTATGCAGGAATACGGTAATACGAGGAGGCCAGGCCTGCCTCGGATGACACCTTGCAGCACACCCTGCATGAAGGTGAGCACCTCGCAGATTCGGCTCTTCGAGAAATCGCTTCCCTTACACTCCGGTGGCACTGAGGTCATCACCCCATGCTTTGAAAGATACTCCTCTGTTCCACTTGCCAGACCCTGCATCTTTGCGGCACGTTTTTTCGGGGACCTCAATCATGCGACACTCTGCCATCTGCCCCGGCTGCGATGCGAGCGAGTGGGCTCCAGCACTGCGGTTGAAGCCCTCTCTCCTCCGGCTCACGAACAGTTGCAGATGCAAAGCACACTGACAGAAGGCACGGCCAGCTTCGCACCAGTAAGGAGACCTATCCAAGAACTGTTGCCTGCCCCTCCAGCAGTCTCACAGCAAGGCCAGGCAGCCCTTCCTTGCCTCTGCTTCAGCAGGCACGGCCTAGACGCGGGCACACCGAATGAACGAGGCTTCATGGTCACCCAGATCACGCAAAGCCCACAGGAACTGCTGCAGCCTCCTCAGAAGAGCTGTTCTTGACCACCTTCAGTCGGACATCCTGCTCGCACTGCTCGCCTGCTTCTCAGCAAGATGATCACGAAGCTGAGGTGCGAATAGAAATGGATCCGACACGCATGCCTTGAGGTTGGAGAATGGCCCGCGCCGATGCTGTAACACTCATGAAGTCGACCTCTGCCATCGAGCGCCGTGGCACGGTCTTATCAAAACACACTCAATCTGCCTGGATGGCACCACACTCCGACAGCGGACATGGGAACCTCGTCACTGAGACATGCAGTCACTTGCACTGAACCAGAGCCGGAGAAGCCGAGAGTGTTGCTGAAATGGCTTGTCCCTGGCAAGGGTAACTGGCACCTGCAAACATCGAGCAACCACTAGTAAGCCGCATGGACAGCCACTGTTCGAAGGTGCCTGGCGACGTGCGGAGCCTGCTCTGATAGAGATGATAGTCTCGGGTGACACACCTGAAGACATTTCCAACCCCCGCCCCACGGCCATGCATGCTAGTCTTCTTGCTCTTGCCCATGGCTGCCTTTGGTGTCTTTGAGCAAAACCTCCATGACCTCAGAAACAGTTACAAGTGGGAGTCAAGCAAATATGGCACAGTTGTGGGCTTGTGCTAGAACTGCAGTAGGCGACCGGCAACCTCGAACCGAGTTGGCCCCAGGAAATGGGCCGATTTGCACAGAAACTTCTTTGTTGCTACTGTATCTCCATGCTCAACGGCTGCTGCAAAAAAACAGAAAGCTGGGTAAAGGCAGCAATCCCCACCGAACCAGCGCAGACCATGCAGCCTGTCGTTGTCCATACTTCATGACAAGTACATCGCTGACACAACATTTTACTGCCGTCACCCAAGTTGAGGATGAAGATGTTGTGACGGGTCCATCGCGTCACACAGCTGTGAAAGCTGACCCCATACCACGCTGCAAGTAACAGCAACCAATTTCTGAACTTGCAACAGCAAACATCAGAACCAAAGTAATGACAGAGACGGACCTCAAATGGTGGTTACCAACATCCAGCTCTCCTATCGTCACTTGAAAACAAAAATCGGCGCAGGCACTCGGTGTTATAGATCGAATCTAGGCTCCCAACAGCGTGGAGCCTGCTCTCTCTGACGAGGTGCGAGAAACCACGTCATGCTTGGCCCCGAACTTCGCGTATGTTCTAGGTCCTAGATTCTAGGTGAGTCCTCATCCTAGGCCGTCCTGTGCCGTCCCACGCCTAAGTGAATTCCTGCCTTCAGGCAGCCGAGATGGAGTCGGAGCGTGCCTCTGCCAGGGCCGCTTACTGTGAAGAGGACTCTCAAAGTCATGTGCGCACATCTGACATCTGACAAATCTGACGGTCTCGGACCTCATGCAGACGAAGCATCCTGCAGCGACGTTGGTAATGCCAGATCCTGATGCAGTGTCAAACACCAGAGGGATCGGGATTGAGGTTCGGGATGCGACTGGAAAAGTGGAACATGACATGTTCATAGGCGACTTCAGGATCGTGAGCGCAAATGCTTGCCCCGAACTGCTCTGGCAAGGAGGTTAGACAGCAAAGCATCTAGCGAGCACGCTTCACATCAAAAGCTGCGTTGAAGCGGCTTGAAGCTGACTCCGACCCTTCTGAAGGGTCTTCTTGCGAACCCGAGACCGTGTCAATATGTGTCAATGAAGTTATTGTTGTTACTTGGTTCTCGAACCTTCGTTCTATTAGATATTTGTTCAACCTGATGGAAATCACAAGTTTTTGTGTGAGAAGCCTGAACCCGTTAACCTTGAACTCGAGACCCCTAGAACCCTCCCAACTGCATCAGACAACCGAGCACGCGATAGTGTCACCTGGCACAAAACTCGGACCTTTTTGCCATGCAATTACCGTCTTTCCCTATCTGCAGGTGCGATACGGCAGAGAAGGACTTAGGGCAAAAAATGCCTTTCGGAGTTTTGGCGTGGTTTCGGATGTCGCACGACCGCACGATGATTATGTCCATGGCAGCTTCTTCTGAAGGCTTGATCCTATTCTGAAGATTCTTCCGCAGGGTTTCGCGTTGAGGTTTACGGCTTCGGCTGGCTGTTGGATTAGCCTGCCAGCCAATTATTACCGGATACTCTAGCCATTCGCGCGGACTGGTAACATGGATGTAATCAGCGTGAGGGATCGTGAGGATGTGCTTTCCAGACTAGACTCCACTAGACTGAGTCAGAGGTCAACAAGATGCAAAGCACGATGTGCCCATTCAATTCTCTAGGAAAATGTGGACGGCTGCTGTAGCTGCCACAACGGTCCAGTGCCCCCTGCCGCACTCCCCCCTTGTCACTGTATTAATCCTCCTCGTCATCATCATCGTCGCGAGCGTGATGCTCAACATCATTTTCATCCCAATAGCACCGCCACAGAGCACCAACAGCACCAGGAGCAGCAGCAGCAACCTACGCCACCGCCTAGCATACAGGCATGGCTGTCAACAGGTGCTTGCTCCAAATTGTGATTACCTTGTGTCTGCTTTCGAGTGGAAAGTGTGCGAATCGCCGCACAGCCAGGGCCGAGCTGCGGTAGTCTTGGCTCCCCCAGAAATTCGAGCAGGGAGAAAGAAAGAAAGAGACAGACAGACCAGAGAGAGAGAGAGAGAGAGAGCGAGTCATAGAACGAACGCTAATTCAAATAATACAAACACAGCGATGCTCATGTCCCTTCTTGCGCCTCCGACGGGATCTCCGACTTTGTCGTCGTAGGGACTCCAGCCCGGCGGCGTGTGGCCGACAGCGGAGGCTCGCCAAATGCATGATGCCAGGACATGAACTGATTTTTCTGGTGATGTTTGATATTTCGTGCTCTGCTTGACTAATCACGTCACGCTCGAATCTGCCGTTGAGGCCCTAATCTCGATGTGCCTATAGGTCGGAACAGACTCACCAAGAAAGTGTTGAACCTAGTGTCACGCATGGCGATCCAGTGTGCTCCTGGTAAAGCGACCATGAGAATCTTGAAGCCATCCCAACACAATGAAGCGTCGTGCAGCAATTACCGAGGATGTCCTATCTCTCGCAGACTCTTGCAAATCATAGACTTGTCATAGACAAATTACTCTGACACCGTCCGAAGCTGGTGGGGTTTTGCGCTGTTTTGAAGCATGCAGGGCAAGCCACGCTCAGCCCCTCCTCCGGCATTTTCCCAGGGGTGGGGATGTGGAAGGCCGTACATCTTCAAGAATTTGGCAAAAACATGTACAAACACATCGCGCAGCAGCCACCCAATCAGTGTCTAGCTGTCACCAATGATGCCAGCTCAAACCGGCTTCGATGGCTGCAAACAGTTTGGGCAAGGTGCTGCCACGAAAGGGGGGCAGCCCCGCCAACATTTCAAAAGTGTCACCCCGGCGGCCCATATAACAACGGGCCTGCCGAGCCTGCCGAGGGGAACCACGGGAACCATCCATGTTCACACAAGGCAGTGCCTCAGGGGCTAGGTTGGTCAAGGTGCCAGAAAAGTCGCTGTGGTCGTACTGCCCGTCGGACCGCGTGCTGCCAGATTCCCGGAGGTCACCCCATGGCCTGGCACGCCACAGGCCATAAGGACCTCGGCACCGTTGGGAACTGCCCTCCACGCGACAGCTGCGGTGGGGTTGGCCAGGTCCTGACCGGCCTGGGCCAACCCACCCGTCAGAGCTCGCTCCACGAAGTTGGAGTTCAGCTCTGACATATCCACACCAGCGGACTGCAGCTTGGCAACAAGCCAGCTTGCCTGAATGGGAAGATGCTGGAAGTTATCTACTGGAACTGCTGCTCGTTTGTCCAATTGCCTAGGCGGTACTACTGCTTTCGTGACCCTACTTGTCAACGCTATACCTGACCCCACTTGCCCAGGCGATGCTATCTCCCGGCCAGATGGCCTTCGTCTTCGCCGTCTGTGGAATGGGCTCCCGCAATCGTCCGACCATGTCCTCCACAAGGTCGAGACTGAATGGCACCGTCATGCGCATATGGTGCTCTCTTCCTGCTGCAGCTGGGTGTGCTGGGCCCGAAGCTCGTCAAGCTGCTGCTGCAACTCCTGATCAGGCATCCGCCGTTCGATGCCGATGCGAGCATCTGGTACACTCGTTTCAACTCGTTTCCCTGCAGCACAACAGGAGCGTTTTTTCCTCGAGTTCCCGAATGCGCTGCTTGTCGCGTGCCGCATCCTGGCACGGATTTCGGATCCGAAGAATATGCCTGGGCAAGGGATCCAACTGTGTGCGGGATACGAGCGGCTTCGAGGGTGTGTACTGCACGCCAGGCCGCGGATGCTGGAGCTTGGAGAGGATCTCTACCTCCGACGCGAACTTTCGGCCGATCTTCACGGCCCGAACCTTCCCTGGCACGGCCTGCCAGAATTCTGCACCGACCTGCAAACTGAGGATCAAGAAGACAGCGTGGGGCCTTCAGCGATGCCTTGAACACACCGCCGAAGGCACCACTACCAAGGAAGCGGAGGACTTCATACTTCTCACCTTGCGTCTGGCAACCGTGCATATTGAACCCCAAACGCCGCTGAGAACTTGGGATCCCTGCTGAAGGATCCTCCGGGCAGCTGCAGGCTGCGTGAAGGGCATGAAAAGCGCCCAAGGTGGTTTCGACCCTACCTGTCGAGGAGATGCCAAAAGTTGTGCTCAAAGACAGGCTGCACTGTGGAACATAAAGCTCGCGATCGGCGCTGCTTCGAGACCAAACGACTCAAACGTAAACCCCACACCCACATGGTGGGGCTCACTTGACTACAGCTGGGTTGTCAAGGTCAGTTTGTGAGCGACGGTTTAACTAAAGGTGTTCAGTATGATTGATTGATTGATACATACATACATACATGCATGCATATCTACAGACATACATGCACATGCACACATACACACATACCGACATACCCAAATTCACAGATGCCAATGCGCGCATATATGCCTACTATGGTCTAGAATGAATTATGTATACGATCAAACATGGACCTCAAAAATGATGTGTGTTTGTGTATGTGTATATATATATATAGATATTAATATATATATATATCTTCCAAGCCTCCTCTTCCCCCAGTGCAGGAGCCGGCAGCACGCAGGACACGACTCCTAAGCCAGTGATGTCCCGGGGTGGGGACGCACAGCCCCGCCCTGCAGAATACAAGAAGAGCTCTTGTTCCAGTAGTCACACGGCATGCGATTGTTAAACTTCACAAAGCACTCCTGAAAGAATTAAACTGCCCAAGAGTCCCAAGCGATCGTGAGCCAAGTAGTTTGGGAGGTTGCCTCCGGGCTTCTCGCAGAAACTTTTGCAAAGAGGCTGAGGCATTGAGGCACTGAGCCGGAGCCTGGCAGAAGGTGTGGAAGATCCTGGGCAGGGAGGAAACTCATGAAACCCCACGGCCCCACCATGGCTGAGACTCGTGCCGTGATCTGGCCAGGCCCGCCTGCTGGCTTCCAGCTGCTGTGCCTGTGGAAAAAAAGAAGCCTATGTTACCTATACACATGCGTATACACACATACAAGTAGACAGATAGACAAGAAGAATAACAGACAGATAGGTTTTTATCGGTAGATAGGATAGACAGATGAGAGGTTTGACAATAGTCATACTCGCAATAAGGGTAACTATACATCCTTGAACATTTGTTGTAAAATCCTTTGCATGCCGCAGCACACAAAAATCTAGGATGTATATGTGTGCAAACAGTCTCTAGATCTGGTGGTGCAATAGACAATGCTGGAGGAAACCATTCCGGTGCCAGTATGACTGTTGCTTCGCCCGTACCATGGGATCCAGCTTCTAGAGGAGCTCCGTGTGCTGGGAAAGTCGCCTCACCGTGCCGGTCTGCATCGTCATCGCGATTTCGGGAAAGGGTCTTCAAAAGGGAGGAAGGGAGGGAGGGAGACTGGAAGAGGTTCGCAGATCAGAAGCTGCGCTTGAAGACTTGTGTCTCAACGTGCATGTAAGCTATTATAGCTGCCGATCTGCCAACTGATCTCTGTATCGCTGCGCTGGAACTGCTGTGCCCTTTCCCAAAGGCCTTCAGAGAGGTCGCGACGCAGGAGACCGACGGCCTGGCAAACTGAAAAGAAATTCTGTAATTAAACATGTTCTTCTTGTTCCTTCTGTCGCGGCTGTGCTTTGACTAGTTTCTAAGGCACCGCTGGTGCGTGGATGGGCTTCCGGAGCTCGTGGAGGCCATGTGCATGCGTGCACCGATCGCCTCAGAAACATGGTCTCTCTCGACAACATATCTGGCCCAGGCTTGACAAATGTGTTTCGGGGGTGAATCTGCGGCATGCAGGACAGGGCACCCTGAGGGCACCATACTTGCAGTTGCCGTTGGATTCGAAGTCCCAGCAGAGTTTTGTGCCTCAGGCTGACATCACGGGAGCGAGGATCTGCAAAACTTCTGGGTCAAGGTGTGCGCAAGCAGGTGCGGTAGAGACGCGGCGGAAGTCTGGCTTCTCCCTCGGCTGCTGCTTGCTGTGGGCGTACGAGCACTTCCTTCCGCGGCTGCACTTGCTCTCCAGGAAGAACCTGCACATCGCCTTGGTCAGAGGCTTTCCGATGCCCTGCGAGCAGCAGCGGATCTGGGCTCGCCACCGTTTTTTTCAACAGGTGTTGTAGCTGGGCCTTCGCTTCCTGGCCACCAACGACGCAAAAGACGCTTTCAGGTTTGGACGCTGCAAGTCACGGCCTGCGCCCGAGGATGCAGGTCTAGGCGAGGCATGGACCTTGGTCTCCACCCTGAAACTTTGGCACATCATCTCGAGAGGTTGAAACAAAAAGAAAGCAGGTGCGGACCAGTGGCATGCTTGTCGCAATCGCAGCCATTGGAGTGCTTAAGCGATTCAGACGTCGGAGCGCTTGGGCCAGCTTGCGGAGCTTGAACAAATCACTTCGCTTCTGCCTTCAAGGTCGCAACATGCACCAAGAGGAAGAAGTTTGGTTGTTTTGCCGGCACAGCTTCCCAGCTCAGCCGGCGCGCTCCGCGATTCCGCCCTCTCTCTGATCATGGCCCTCGCCAACGAAACATGTTATTCTGACTCTGCCTTGCTGTGAGCAAAGACAGTGGCAGAAAGGTGCCATCTGAGCCCTCAGAAACTCGACAGCCAACACCGAAGACATCCGCGATATGTGGTTTGGCTTCAAGCAGGACCAGCAAGCACCACATGTCTCTGTCCGGCGTCGGTGCATGTCGGCGCGATGAAACGATGTGTTTAGTAGAAAGGGTGGAGTCCGAGAACAAGGGAAGGCACACAAGGCAAGGGGAGTATGCAGCCCAAAGTCCAGGGTCTTCTCCGGCCGAAGTTATTAGCATCCCCTTAAACTTTCAACACCCACTGCATCGGCTCGAACCGTGTCGTCGAGGGCTTTGAAGCTATACCGTCTTTCCCTCTCTGCACTGAATGTATGCATGTATGTATGCATGTGCATGTGCATGCGTATGTACCGGTATATACGGTATATTTAATATATACGAAGGATGAAGAAAGTACAGCCTGGGTCGAAGACACGCCTACTGGCATAGCCGGGGCCTTCATTCGCCACGCCGATGCCTTTCAAGCACCGAGAAGCACAAGCACATCTAATCACTGTTTGAATCTCCGGCTGGGCGGCTGTGCGCAAAGGACACACACTCGCACACACACAGACACACAGACACACACAGACACACACACACACAACGCCACTCTGGGCACAGCAGCATATCCAACCTGCTCTTCTGAATCGCCTGACGTGCGCATCCTCCGTCTCTCATTTCGCTTGGAAACCGAACCTGGCAGCTGACGCGTCTTGAAAGCAGAAACCTTCTGGCCTTGCCTGGCGGACAGCGGCTCCGCCTGCATCGCACCGCTCGGGCTTCATCACGACGAGCACGTGCTGGGCGTCAATTGGTCATGAGCCTGCAAGGTGCAGCAAGGCGCGACCGCCCCAGAAGCTTAGGAGGCGCCGTTCTTGCTTTTCACTTCGCCTTTTACAACTGCAGCCGATTACTGTGCTTTTGCCTAAGCTTAGAACTCCGAGTCTGAGTCGCAAAAGTTCACATGAAACAGCATCGATTGAGGCTTTCAGACAGCAGTGCAACGCAAAAGACAAGCACCATAGTCAGCAAAAGCAGCAACTTGAACACCATCCGGCATTGGTGTTGCCACGGCGAATTAAAGAGGCGCGACATCCGGTCTGAGCGAATCCATGAACAAATGACAAAAATTGGATTTACAGGCATTTGGCCGGAAGACCACAGTGCAACAAATGCAGAACACTGGATAAATGGCATGCCCAGCCTGAGGCTTTTCACTTCACCGCAGCCGTAACGAACTTGCGAACATGTGTCCCCAACCGGACTCGATGTGGCAAAACGCCTACATGCGTCAATGTGGCAGTGGTCGCGGTTCTGATGTGAGTGGCAGTGTGGCTCAACACCGTTCGAAAAAGCAGAAGTTATGTTAGTCTGAGTTTCAACACCAAAACAAAATATCATCATTACTTGGAGAATGCGGCCGGGTGAAGAAGGATTGCTCTGAACATTGGGGCATGTCAGCATGTTCCGGGCGAAGCGCTGTCGATTTGTGGCTCTGTTGGCAATATGAAGACTCACGACACATGAAAGAGCCATGCAAGCCGGCGCATTGTGCCCGCAGATTACTGTGCTTTCGCTCGGACATGAAAAAATCTGCGTTCCGTCTTCACAAAAATGGCGAAGACTCAACACACAAGAAAGCAACATTAGATTGAGAAAACGAAAGCACCTACCCATGACATCCTGCACATAGTTCGTATTGCCGGTGCTTGCTCGTTCCATTTTGAATCGGGATGTTTCCATCGTCTTTGAGCATGCTTTCAGCACCATTGAGAAGCAAAGGATGTTAAACTTGAAATCCAGATTAGGAGTTGGAGGAGGAGTAGCATATCAGCAGTTGTTGTCGTAGATATGTGGGTACTACACTAGTATCACCAGGCTTCCTTCCCGGTGCTCAGTCTTTCGCAAGATGAGAGGACTCAATGTCATCCGCGACCTCCTCTCAGCGGCACGGGTTTGCATAGATTTTGTACAAGGCAGGCAAGCACAGCCATGCTACGACACAGAGCCCCCTTCCAGACAAGCAGATCAGAAAAGCAGTTCGAGCGCTGCTGAACCACTCTCTGGAATTTTTGGCTCCCGCATGGCAACTCTCTGGAATTGCTGCTCGCAATCGCGAGATCCCCCAATCTGCAATTGCTGCCATTCCTGCTAAATTGTGCTGCATAGAGGGTTGTCTCCGCTATCCATGTCGACTGCACTCTCGGGACTTTGGCCTATCTTCTTGCCTTCTTGCTCGTAGTCTCTTGCCCCTGCTGCTGCTACTCTCCGGCAGCTACAATCACAAACGTTCTCTGGCGGCATCGCAATACGTACTCTCACACTCGCGATTCCGCCCTCTCTGCGCATGAACATGTTACTCAGTTACTACGCCTTGCTGTGCGCGGAGACAATGGCAGAAAGGCGCCGCTTGAGCCCTCAGAGACTCAAGGATGGAAGGCACACATAGCACCGTGCACCTGCCAAAACTGTCCAGGGGCCGCGGCGCGAAGAACACGAAGCGGAGAATCCTGTACAGAGGACTCAGAGGACGTGTGCCACCACAGGGGCCGGTCCGTGAGGGCGCTTGCCCCAACGAAATCCTCAGATCCGCGCGACCAAATCCACCCGGACGGGGTAGGGCATAGGCTCGAAGGGCCCTTGATGAGCGATCCTGAATCCGGCACTCCTCCACATCACCATACTGGGCCGGCACAGCATCAGCAGAGCCATGCCAACACAACATGTGAGCAAGCCCAGTGGATGGGTTGACCGGGCCTGGTGCATGCGAGTGTGACCGGCTGGACCTGAGCCGACACGAAAATTCACATCCGAACCTTACCTTGCACGAAGCCAAGGGCCCTAGCAACCTTAGAGTGGGTAAGCATGCTCCCTGCTGTGATCAAAGGCCCCGAAAGTCACTCAAAGTCTGGAACCTCAACTGCAAGTGTATTGTATTTGGACCGTTTAGATGATGTGGAAGCAGAGGTTTCATGAACAAAACCGATCTGCCAGTATCCCCGTACAGCAGGTCTTAGTATAGCAGCAGTCAGTGGAGGGCGTGTGCCCTGTGCATGCGTGGCGTGGTGATTGCCATTGCAGCATCTTCCGGTCCGGAGCTTGAAAAAGCATGCGTGCATTGCCCAAGAAACACCTGATCTTTTGACTCTTTTGACTGAAGGATTTCAATGGAGACGCTTTGCGCTCTTTTCTGCGCCGTGGAGGGGATCGTCGATTAGTCTTGAAGCATACAAGTCCTGCAATTTGCAATCTCGCAAGCGACGGCATGCAGCCGGAAGTTCTGGAGCCCGAACAAACATCGTAAACCTACATGACGCCATCTTACACCGCTCCAACGGCTAAGTAAACCACAACGTCGGGCTTCAGCGTATTAAGGGTTCCCAGTATCCGGTCGCAGGCCCTGTGCTCCAAACCTGCATGCCCGGAGCCTGTACTATGCTAACAGCAACCTGTAAGCTGGTCACGCACCGCAGATTTGCAAGCGATCACTTATTCAAGACACGTGCCAGAAACTTGGCTTTGGCTTGTGTTGACCCGTCGGCGGACGAAGAAGTGGAGCTCGTTGCACATGCCGCGCCGAGCTTGTCGCTCGCTGGGCAAGCACAGATAGCAAGCCTTGGCAATGCAGCTGGCACCGCGCGCCTCAGTTGGCATGGCAAGTTGGAAACTCATCCCAGTCCACTTTCCTCATGCGCCTACTTGTCGAGGCAGGGCCTGACCCCACTCATCAAGGCAATGCCTACTTCGTTCTCGTCCGACCCTACGAGCCAAAGCGGGGCCCAGACCCTACTTGTCCAGGCGCTGCGTGCTCACATGCTCATTGTAGGACGCTCAACGTGGGAAAAAAACGCTGCTCCTCGGTGCTTTTCGGTTGTTGTCTCTGCGCGGTGTTTGTTCGTTTGTTCGGCTGGTTGGTTGGTGGGTGGGGGGGGTGAGTGGGCTGGTTTGTTGGTTCGTACATATTGTGTGATTGTGTTTTTGTCCTCTGGTTTGTGCGTCCGTTCATCCGATTGTTCGTTGTCTTTTTGTCGGCTTGGTTGGTTGTTTGATTGCTTGCTTGTTTGTGCTTTGTAATTGTTGTTTGTTGTCTAACTATTCTGTTTGTTGGCTTGTTTGCCTGAGGACTTGGGATGGAAATGAGTCCTCAGTCCAGCTGGGATGCTGCACTTTGCCTGGGTCTGGCCACCGGAAGGTGGCGCAAGTGAACCATGGGTGCGACTTGAAGGCCTCGATCTTCGGCACCTCCATGCCCAGCGTTGGAAACCGTTCCTGCTCTGTTGCGGCAAAAAGCTTCCGGACCAAGTCAGCAGCATTCGGGTGAGTCGAGTCGATGATGGCCATTTGTTCATGTTCTGCGACGCCTAGCACGATTTTGCTGAACACCTGGTCTCGCTTGCCGCTGAATAGCATCCCGCCGGTCAACAGCTCGTAAACGACACAGCCAAGGCCCCACCAGTCCACAGATGCGCTATGGCCAGACTTGTTGATCATTTCAGAAGCCATGTGCTCAGCGGTGCCGACCAAGCTGTACGCACGTCCAACTCCGATTTTTGCGGAGCCGAAGTCACAAAGCTTGCACGTGTTCGTATGGTCTAGCAGGAGGTTCTTGGGCTTCACGTCCCTATGGAAGATGCTCTTGTCGTGGATGTAGGCGAGCGCCTCCACCACGGCAGCCACATGCTGCTTCACCTGGCCTTTGCCCCAAAGGGCGGCCTGCGTGTACACGTCAACCAAGTCTTGACAAACCTCAAATATCAAGATCGTTTCCTGGCGGGACTCGACGTGCCCGTAAAACTGCACAACGAAAGGGCAGTCCTGAGTCAAATGCAAAGCCTGTCGCTCTACATCCAAAACAGATTCCAGCTGCCTGTGGCTCAGAACTGCATGGGAGACCTTCTTCAAGGCCCATGCCTGCATACCCTCCTTACGCAACGTAATCTGCCCAAATGCGCCGGTACCGAGAATGGCACTGGGCTCTTTCTGCACTGCTTCCTCGGTGCTGGTTTCTCCACATGTGCAAACCTCCACCGCCTTAGCCACAGCAGCTGCTGCCACCACACCGACTGCTGTGCAGGCAGCAGGAACTAGCCAAGCAGGGGCGGTGACTGCCGCAGCAGTCGCCGCTGTAGCAGTTGCCGCCGCAGTGACCGTAGTTGTCGCCCCGGCTGTAGCAGCAGCCACTGTAGCTACCGAGGCAGATGACGCTGCCGTCGTTATTCCACTTAATCCGCTGCCCGCAAGGACAATCCCGAAGGAAATCTCCATGGCTGTTTGCCGTCCACCTGAAGTTGGCCTATGCCAAGAACACTGCAGCGCCAGCACTGACTTTCTGCTGACACTGAGTGAAAAGGATTTGGCCAACGGAAGCACAAGAAGTCACCAAAGCGCTCACACAGTTAGGAGTAGTATTGCAGAAAGGGCAGGATTGGGACTCGGCGAAGAGGTTTCCAGCTTGAATTCTGTTCATGATTCTCTGAAGGCCCTTATGCGTAATTGCACGTGTGCTCTGATGCATGTATGGGCAGGTGCACTTTTGAAGCTATCTATGCACGCGTGTATGTATGTCTGCATGCATGTCTGCAGCCTGCATGTATGCTTGGACATGTACAGACAGACAGACATACATCCACACATGCACGAATGGACATCAGCAACGCGCACACACACAGAGACACAGAGAGAGAGAGAGAGAGAAAGCAAAAAGGCACAAGTAGACGCAAACATGCACAGCACTCACTACATTGCCTTACCTCTCTTACTCCTCACAGTACATTGCTTGGCTTTGCTCGGGGCTTGGCCGGCAAGGCTAGACTCCAAGTACTTTCTCACTCTCGCTCTGTCTCGGCTCGCCCAGCCTCCCTCTCTGGCACGCTGGCACGGAAAGGCTGTCTCTGTTCCTTCTGGGGACCAGGCCGCCTCAGCGCCCAGCGTCGGAAGCCTCGGAGACGACGGACTTTCGACCTTCGTCAGGCGGAGCTGCTTGTCGTGATGGGCATCTATGTCACTGTGACACTCATCCCTTGTGTGAGTCAAGCAAGGCCGCATTCATGCTCCGTCCTTTCTCCGATCATTGTCGTCACGACAGAAACTCGCGAATGAGACATGCTATTCCGTCTACCGAAGACAATTGCAGATAGGCGAGCCCCTGAGAACGGCGCCAAGCTGCATGTCAGCCAATACCCAAGACATGCGCCTCGGCGAGATCGAACGACGAACTTAGTAGAAAGGGTGGAGTCCCAGAACAAGCGAAAGCACCTGCCAAAACTGTCCAGGGGCCGCGGCACGAAGAACACGAAGCGGAGAATCCTGTACAAGTCCACTCGGACCTTCGAGATAGGGCATAGGCTCGAAGGGCATTGTGGGGCCAAAGGGGCGATCCTGCTTACGAGGTATGTGAGGCAGTCACCACACACGACAGGCTACAACTTGCGAGTTTGATGAAGGCAAGAGCATCTATTAAAGTAACCCAAGATCAGAACAGGCCAGCATCAGCAGTGCAATCCCTTTTGCCCTCCACTCCCTGCACCTGCCCTCCGCTCCTCGCGCACTTCTCCCACACACTTGCGGGCTCCCGCCCACTGGCTTATGGCAAACGACACAACCGACTTTCCAGCACTTCTCCTCCTGCGCCTCCTCTTCTCGACATCACCATAGATCGCAGCATCCCCCGAGCCATGCCAACACGACGTGTGAGCAAGTCCAGCGGAGACTGCGAGTGAATCCTGCGAGCAGAAAGCCGATCCCTGGGTGAACATGACAACTCGCAAGGTGAAGCCCAGAGCCCTAGGGAAGTCCGACGCGGGCCAGGATGCACGAGAAAACTCGGCTCCGCCTTGCTGACTGTGTTGTAGGGCCCAGGCCGGGAGGCAATTGGTGTCTGGAAGCCTCACGCGAGTGAATGCACACATGCCTTTGATGCATGAAAAACTTGAATGGAGAAGCACGGAGGTCAACCCGCACCACCGGGAACAAGCGATGCAGCAAAGCCCTCTTCTGCAAAGTTGGTCGGTCTGAGAAGCCGAAAAGGTTTGCATGCTTCCAGAATGCACTTGTCTGCCTGGCTGGGTTCGGAGCAGCTGCAAGGAGAGCCAAAACCTCGAAACTTATTAGGCTCTTGATCCCCAGCACCCGGATATCGCATCCGCGGATCCAGCGTCTAAGTCGAAGGTGGAATCTGCAGACGGCACCGCAGCAGAGCAGGGCAACCAAGCTTGCGACCAGGGGAACCAGATTGAGCTCAGCCTTAGTCGGAGAAGGAAGCAAGGCCATCAAAAGACGCACGACTTCGTGAAATCTCGAATATATCTTCCGCAACAATGAAAACCTGAATCTTGCATGCATCCCCGCTGCTTGAGCTCCTCCGCACTCCGCTTCCACCCCCCGCCCTCGCCATTCCCTCCACTCGACCGGTGATTTGAACGTGTACAGGAATTTCGGGATTGGGGCTGAGGTTTCAGAGTTTGCGCGGAGCTATAGAAATCACGTACCTGAAAAAACCGTCAACACTTGTGGTGTAGAGATTTTTTCTTGCTGGCGGTGGTCTTCAGATGCGCGAGTACTTCTTTTGGGGGTGAAGGGTTGCTGAGATGTACTAGTGGTGTTGATTGCTGTTGCACATTACTTGTGTTCTGTGCTCCATTTGGATGTAGGTGGCGATTTAAGGTCTGTGTTGAGGACGTGCACAAACGAGGTGGCCTCGTCACTCCTTTGCCAGCCCAAGAAGTCGAGGGGTTTCGAGGCTTCTTCAAACCGCAAGAATTGAAATGTTAATTGCCTTGTCAAGACTGGAAGCTGTCTTCTCATCATGAGCGAGCCACGACCCGAAACCAAACGAGGGAAAACCCCACACCCACAATTTGTGTATGTGCTGCTGGCATGCAGCTCTTCGGACAAGGCCCCCAAAGGACCAGCAGCGAACATCCTGAAACAGCGTTACCCAAAACCGCGCGATATCCTTCCCAAGTGGCCCACAGCTCTTCCAACGAGGCCCCCCTAGAGAAGACAGAAAAGACAAGGCACACGGCGTGTTGGTGTGGCGGTGTGGCGATGGAGTGGTGGGGTGGGTGCGTGAATGGCGGATGGCGGTGGATGGGTGATGCATGGTGGATGGTGGATGGGCGGCATGGCCAAAATAATTAACAAGAACCCCACAATGATGTGGGAAAAAGTAGAACCCAGGATCCCTGCAGGTGAGTGAAGCGGCAATGCAACAGTCAGATTCCAGCCGTGTGAGGGAATGGTGACGGGGCAAACCGTTCTTTGCCAATGCAAGGGGAGTTTCCTACCGGGTCTCAGTTCATGAGCGGTGGCACATGACAATCAATCCCTGCATGACTCGGAAGACTACAATGAACTCTATCGCGCGGGACAACTGTTGCTGGCATCCAAGAGCCATGGGACTTGTCCAAGAGAAAACTAGCGGCAGCTAGCCGGCATCTGAATAATCGATAGATTGAGGTGATGCTGCAGAGGCTGGGCACAGTACAGCTCACCCAGGAATGTACGCCAGCGAAATAAAAACAAATATAAAGTCTGAGTGCTGGTTTGTCTGAAGTAAAGACAATCACTTGGCCCAAGACCGGATGGGGCAGATGGAGTAGTGACGGGCGAATCCTCGGAGAGCTCAAACATGCGGTGCAGCAAAGCTCTTCTGACTCCGAGTCGTGAAAACAGCTCAAGGAGCATGCTTTACGGAAGCACGGCACGATTGATGCACCCTTTCGTCTAGATGCAGACACTGAGCCGCTGCAAACCCTGCAAGCCAAACACAACAAATGGGGCATTGCAGCACTTTTGACTCTCACCACCGCATTGACTTCTGGCGCTTGTTGGGGGCAAAGTGCCTGGTCCACTTTCTCGGAGGAGGAAGTTTCTTGGCAGCAATTCGGACCTCCGGCTCATTCAGGAACTGTCTTGCCACCTCACGCTCTGCGTCCCTTTGTTTCTCCCAAAGGTCGCGGCTCCGGTAGACGGTGTCGTTCCAGCAAGGTACTCGGAGCACAGAGGACCATAGCAGTTCTTCCCCCTGCGTGCTCGAATACTCCCAATCTTTCAATCGCGTTGGCTCCTTCCCGAAGTACCGTGTCAAAAAGTTCTTCAACACGGTCTTGGGATCGTCGGAGGCGAGGTCCATGCCTTGCCAAGTCTCGTCTTGCCAGGAATCCTCTGGGAGCTCTGGTTTTGCTTCCCATCGCGCCTCTTGCACTCCGCACCCCTGGACGTGGTCAGACTGTTCCCAGCCTGCGTCCTGTTTCCAGTCCCAGCTCTCGGTCTTGCTCCACCAGGACTGGTTCCACCAAGACTCGTCCCAATGCGCTCCCTGTTCCCAGCTCTGCCAGCTATTCCAGTCCCAGCTCTCGCTGTTGAGAGTCCTCACCTGTTCCTTGACCCACGGCGCCTTAGCTTGCCAAGCTTCCCACAGAGGTAGCGCATGTGACACGAGCAGAACCAAGAGGAGCACTAGACAGAAACAGCAGCAAATAGCAGCACAGAGTACCGAAATGGTTCGAGTCACGCCGAGTAGGCACATCAATGTGAAGTGTGCCGATTGGAAAAATTGAAGATAGTAGCTGCTGCCGCTCAATCTTCAACCAGTATCCTTGCTACAAACATCAACCTGAGATTGGGGGCGTTGCTGGGAGCAACAAGCGCGAGGTCGTACAAAATGACAGTGACTGCGGATAGCGAGTGACCAGAAGCCGTACCATGATATGCGGGACTGTACAACGTTTGCTGCTGGACTACAAGGTATCCGCTCGCAGGGTAATTACAGTAACATGTGACACGGCATGCTTCAGTGCTGCTACCTGTACTCAGCTTATCATGAGATCAGGCGTGGCATTTCGTGACTCTCTTGAGTTGTGCAGCTGTCTCAAGATCTCTCAACCTCATGGCTTGCCGGGCACTCCAGTTCCGCGTCCCTCTCCTCCTTGACGTCAGCGATACCCACCTCCTCCGCCTCCTCCTTCTGCTCCATGATCGCCTGTCTGCGCGCACCACGCGCGGGGCGACAGCGCCCAGAAGCAGGAAAAGAACGTAGAGTTGGCTACCTGAAACTGAAAAGCCTGCGGACACTCTGCTCGCTGCAGGCAGTTAGTCGATGCGGCTTTGCATTCAAGATCATTCAAGCCTTTGGGCATCTTATAGCTCATATACATCCATACATTCCAGATCTTCCTTTCGGGGCCCTGGCTAATGGTTCCAAGACGTCGACGATTGGCTGCGCACCGGTGCCCAAGATCGCAGACCCTTCCTGTAACGCCCCCATGAAATTATGAAGCGCTTGACGCGGCTTTCTGGCGAAACGGCGCACTCTGTCCTGCAAGCCGCTGATGAACAGCCGGCCGCCCACGACCAAAACCACGTGCCCAGCCCTGGTTTGAACCGTCCAGATGTGGAAGCAGAGGAATGAAAAATCGAGAACAACGAACAGATGCAGCTCTACAAACCTTTCGGCCAGAAAACTCTGCTCCGCCTTGCTGACTGTGTTGTAGGGCCCAGGCCGGGAGGCAATCCGTGATGTCTGGAAGCCTCACCCGAGTGAATGCACACATGCCTTTGATGCATGAAAGACTTGAATGGAGAAGCACGGAGGTCAACCCGTACCACCGGGAACAAGCGATGCAGCGCCCTCTTCTGCAAAGTTGGTCGGTCTGCATACAAGTCGACACTGTCCTCGTCAGCCGAGGATCACACAGTCACCGGCATGTATGGCAGCCTGCAGAAGCCGAAAAGGTTTGCATGCTTCCAGAATGCACTTGTCTGCCTGGCTGGGTTCGGAGCAGCTGCAAGGAGCGCCAAAACCTCGAAACTTATTAGGCTCTTGATCCCCAGCACCCGGATATCGCATCCGCGGATCCAGCGTCTGCGTCGAAGGTGAAATCTGTAGACGGCACCGCAGCAGAGCAGGGTAACCAAGCATGCGGCCCGGGGAACCAGATTGAGCTCAGCCTTAGTCGGAGAAGGAAGCAAGGCCCGCTAAGCAGTTCGTGCCAGCATCAAAAGATAGCCCTCGTCTTGAGAACATGCATGCTGCTCAGAAATCATTGTGGCCTCCAACTCCTCTTGCAAAGCCAGAGCCCGCAAACAAACTTCTCAGCAAGACAATGTCCATCTAGTATGCTTTGTGTAGCCCTGCACCGCGTGTATTCACAATACTTTTTCCTGTACAAGACTCTTGCTCGGGTTCCAATGTGGTTTTGATACTCTGATACAGGGCTTTCAAGTATCTCAGAGGAATTTTTCCTTCGGCAAGGCTCCTGCAAGAAAATGAGGATGCTCTCGCCCACGTAATGCAGCTTGAAGCCTGGATCCTGCCGGGGACGCATGGTTTCCGTGCCCCAAGCAATCCGAAAAAGTATGCAGATCTTGAAAAAGCGTCCTTCAAGCTGGGCTCCCGACTGGGACCACGGATGGGCCTGAGAATGGCCGGTGCTTACTCTTACTTTGTCAGGCCTTTTGTCGACTCCGACTTTTACCCTGTTCTATTCATCAGGCAGTCTCAGCTGAGCGACGGTCGTTTGGCCGGTCTCCATGGAGTCGTCAACGCGCCTTGTCGAAACAAATGGGCAAGAACGCACTCATCAATTCAGATGGGGCGGCCACATCAACACAATGTGTCTGGCATCGCCATCGCAGTTAGGTAGCTTCGATCGTCTGCAAGGCCTTAGATTGCCATTATAGG
>BGNK01000037.1:364473-463855 GCA_003297005.1 Symbiodinium sp. clade A Y106 | reverse complement strand
CATGGTTGTCTCCACCTGCTCTGGATATCTTTGAGATTCCTGAACGTCCCCTACAAGAACTCCATGGCTTCGTCACATGATAACCCAAATTCGACAGATCAGCCTGATGCTGATCTACAAACCCTTATAGATCCCTTAAAGGAACCCTTTAAGGAACCCTTTAAGGAACCCTAGTTACTAAGTCCCATGATCCTTTAAGTATGAGTCCCTACCAGCCCTTTGTCTAAGCAATGGACCTCAAGTTCTATTGGGATCCTTAATAATGATTGCGGTTTAGGGTTCAGGGTTATCCTTCATATGATTGATTCATGGTATACTGTTCAATTGAGGGATTGGTGGAGTCTCGGGGCAACTGTCTCCATGGAGGTGCATGTCTTCGAAGCTGTGCTTGCTCATTCGGGTGGTCGGGATTTCGTGTTTTAGGATGTAATTAGCCTCTTCGGCTGAGTCTAATACTTCAAGACTTCAGGAAGCGAAGTTTCCAGCTTACGGCTTAAGGTCCAGGTATTTGGCTATAATCCGGGCCAGCCTTGCGCGGGTGGCGGTATGAAGAAGCGCATAAGGGGATTTTGTTTGATGGAGGGGCAGGGTGGATAATTCAAGCATGCTCAGACTGCTCTTTGTTCTTTCTCGAAACCCAGTACCCGCGAGAATCTAAAGCACCTATCGACAGGAGCTAGAGCAAGAGCTCGAGACGTCCGGAATGTCCCCTTCTTCATGGCTCATGGGACTTAGTAAGGTTATAAGTAGGTTATAATTAGGATAACCCCACTTAGGGGACTTGTAACCCCAATTATAACCTACTTACTAAGTCCCATGATCCTCTAAGTAGCCCTAAACCCTTGTCCAGATCCCTCCGACAAAAAGGGTGAAAACTCTTGCTGCTACCGGGTGACCGCAGCAGCCACCCATGTTGCCGCAACAGCCTCTCTTCTGCAATAATCGGGCCAAAAACAGTCTAATTTCCTAAGATAGGCCACATGTATAAGGCCAAAAAATCTAAAACTCTCTTATTCACCATCTAAGCAGCCGCCCATGTTGTTGTATCCGCAGCCACAGTTGTTGCCACAGCAACCGCCCATGTTGCCGCAGCAGCCGCCCATGTTGCCATAGCCTGGGCACATGGTGATTGCTTGTGGAAGCGAGTCGCTGAAGGGCACGAGTGGAATGAAAAGTGACACGACCTTCCATGTCAAACCTACGAAGTTTCTGGCCAGTTTTGCACCCTGAGCCAGATTTGCAAACCCTGAACTCCAAACCTTAAACCCCCAATTCCGGGACCTTGATGATTAGACTGGGGTTTGGGGAGAGAAAATAAGGAACCCAGAGGAATAGCGTCGGAACCCTAAACCTCCTAAACCCTACACTGCCCCACACTCTGAAAGCCCCAAACCCCAAACCCCTACCCCAAACCCCTACCCCAAACCCTAAACCCCTACACGGTTTCAACACTTCCTATAGGCCCCATAACGACCTGCCGGGCAGCATTGCCCGCCGTAGCCCTGGTTGCCGTACATCTGCATGTTCTGCATCCCATAGCCATAGCCCTGTCCTCAGCTTCGTTAAGCTGTTGGGGGATCCAGGGTTCAGGGATTTAGGGTTCAGGGATTTAGGGTTTAGGGTTTAGGGTTTAGGGATTAGGGAATTAGGGTTCAGGGATTTAGGGTTTAGGGTTTCGGATTAGGGTTTAGGGTTCAGGGATTTAGGGTATGTACCCGTTATCATCATGCTTAAGTCTTAAGGGAGAGGGGTCATTAATCTGGGAGGCTACATTCTAAATGGGAAATGTTTCTATGAGAATTTCCGAAAATAGGGGATCCTAAAATTGTAATTACACTAAACAGTAGGATCTTTGTTATAAGGACCCCAAAACAAGGTACCCCTAATTTTCGGAAACTCCCATACGGTTTCTGGAACGGTGCGTACGCACGGGGTACTGGAGGCTGCGAGTTCGCCACTTCCTCTGAAAACAAGCAAAGCAGGAATCAAAACTGACTACTTAAAGGATCATGGGACTTAGTAAGTAGGTTATAACTGGGGTTATAAGTCCCCTAAGTGGGGTTATCCTAATTATAACCTACTTATAACCTTACTTACTAAGTCCCATGAGCCTTNAAAGGATCATGGGACTTAGTAAGTAGGTTATAACTGGGGTTATAAGTCCCCTAAGTGGGGTTATCCTAATTATAACCTACTTATAACCTTACTTACTAAGTCCCATGAGCCTTTAAGTAGTTCTCGGAGATCCATTTAGTAGCGGGGTCGAGCACAAAAAACCAGACCCCACAAACATCCTAAGTAGAGTCTAAAACTCTGACACCCGACAACCAACTAAACCTCAATGGACCTACATGGAACTATAAGGAACTTAGAACCCTAGCAAAAATTGTAATTTTAGCTGTTTCTTAGGGATTATAATAACCAAAGATTAAAAAATATTTCTAAGTAGTCTAAGTACCCCTAAGTTAAACTTTGTAAAAAACCTTCACCTCCACACCCCTGAGTTCCGGTCCATAGCCATCTTGGGGGATGTTGATCTGCAAGTTGGCAGTCATGTCACCCGAGTTGAGCTTCCGATGCCTGCGGAAGCTCGGGTGTAGGCTTTGGGGCCTTTAAGGTTTCTTGTGTAGGCTTTAGGGTGTAGGCGGTTTAGGGTTTAGGGGATTAGGGTTTAGGGTGTACCTATAGTCTCCATTGTAGTTCCTGTTTTTGGTTAACCAGAAGCTATATTATAGGATCCTAACCATAAAACTGGTTAACCAAAAAAAGGAACTGCAATGGAGACTATAGGTAGGCTTTAGGGTTTAGGATGGCGGCACTGGCGTTGAAAAACCTGACAATCTTCTTACGGAGTTAGTTGGTGTTCAAGAACTTTTTTCATTTTCTCTCGTGGGGGTTCAGGGCTTTGGGTGCCGAGTCCTGCATTGGATGGCGAGAATCACAGCGAGAGTAACGTAGTAGCTGAGTGGATACACTTTACACTTTTTGGGAGAATATCACCCACTATAAAACTAAAAGTGTACCTAAACCCTAAACCCTAAACCTACGCTTTTGGGGGGCCTTTGAACTCAGCAACTAAGGTAATGAAAGCCCAGGTTGATAAACCCCACGGCCCCAGTAGGGACGATCATAGGAGTTGTATTATTTCGGCTGGGGCCTGTAAGCCAAGGGAGGTTTTATCTATCAGGGGTCTGCATAGCTTTACTAACTAAGATCGAATAAGTCGGTGCCCTGAACCCTTACATAAACCCAAATCCTGAAACGCTAAACCTTAAACACGCAGGAGTCATCCAAGTCCATCAACTTGGGCTAAATTTTCGATGAATGTGACTACAATTGGGATCCGAACATTAAGACGCTTACAGGGACTATAGTGGGAGCCCGAACATCAAGGCCCTCAAATCATTACATGGTCGATTAGCCTGGCTTCATTATAATCGTAGCAATGATCAGAATGGCCACAACGCCACCTGATCCTCCTGGCGTCCTCTGTCAAGGCCACAAAGACTTCGTTCGTGTCGATCCTTGTCGTGTCTGAGGTTCTCAGGGGTCGAGCTTTCTTCGGCATTTACCTTTTGTTTTGCAGTCGATTGCAAGGTTCCACAAGGCTTTGTCAGGCTTCACCACATGCTGCTACACTGGGGATCAGCTGTTCGTGCTGCGGGTTTCGGGTTAGGAGTGAGTACAGCTCCAACTCCCAACTCTATGACTTCTAAATCCTTAAAACCTAGGATTCTGAGTGGCCCCTTTATAATAAGGGTACCCTTTTTCCTACTATTCGGTTTTAATAAGGGGATCCGAAAATAAAAAGGGCAAAAGGGTATTACTCAGGAACCTAGAAATCGATTAGCCCTGAACCCTCTCGGCAATGGCACAGCCCAAACACGCATCCCCTTGGTGAGGTTGCCAAGGCTATCATTGGGGTTGAAGTACGAGTAGAATGCCCACGGCAAGCAACCAGATGCTTAACCCCCGAACCTGAAAAGCCTGACATCCTCAAACCCAACACCCACAACCCAGAACACCAAACCTCTATAGTAACCTGATAGGGCTCTTATATACCCACGTCGAAGGAACCCTTTTTGAACCCTTATCCTAAAGCACCAAACCTTCACACCCGAGAACCCTGAGCCTCAGACAGCGCGTGACGGCTCGGGCTTGTAGCAGGTGGAGTCTTTCTGTTTCGGTTTGTCAATCTAAAAATCTAGGGCTTAGGAGTGACTCATTATCACCCAATCCCCTAAGCCCTAAACCTACCCTACATACTAAGTCCCCTGCGCTTTTAGGTACTATAGGGGCCTAAATAATTACCAATACTATTCTGAGGGTTCCTTATTATAATTAATTATAGTATTATGGGCCCCAAAACCCTATTCCAATTATTAAGGCACCTATTCCATAGAACCCTACTATAGATCCCTTACATACCCCTTTAAGGAACCCTTTAAAGGAACCCTATCCTATTTATTAAGGCCCTATATTAAACGGTAAGCCCCGGAAGCTGAGCTTGGCACTCTGTCGAAATCTGAGTCTCGACAACGCGGCCGTGCAGGATCTGAGAGGATCAGGGGATGTGGGGTAATGGGGTAATCTACGGAGGTTGTTCCAAGTAGGGTTTAGGGTTTAGGGTTCATGTTAGGGGTACCTTACTTAAAGGCTCAGGGGACTTAGTAAGTAAGGTTATACGTAGGTTACAATTCGGGTTAGGCTTTAGGGGAGTCTAATAGCCCTTAATTAAGGAATATTCCTTAAAACATACTAGGGATCCTACTACAATTTAAGGTATATTCCTTAATCAAGGGATACTGGAGTCTCTGGGTACGCTTAGGGGTTCCTTCAGAGCTCCTTTAAGGCTTGTTTGTGGTTTAGGGCCTTGAGCTGCACGGTTTTTGCTTAAGGGCTCTCGCAACACCCCTACAAAACCCTGCAGAACCTTACTTCAACAAAACTCCACACCCCTATGGAAAACCATCCAACCCTACGTTGCATAAAGCAATCGCCTGGTTCGATGCCACTTAAACCCCCTTAAACCCTAAACCCCTCAACCTTAACCATAAACCCCCTAAGCTCTGCAAAACCCTTGGCCCGCAACCCCCAAAACCGTAAACCTCAAGCTACCATCAAAAGAAACATGAAGCCCCTCTGGAAACCTTATAGAAGCCAGCCGCCATGGAAATCTTGTAGATCCCTCTTAAAACTCCTCAAGCCCCAAATCTATCAACCGCCCAAATCCTGTAAAACCGCTATTGCAACCCACATAAAGCCCTTACAGCATGCACCCTCTTAACTGGGCTTTGAAGTAACCAGGGAGAAAAAAGTATAAACTTTTATTTCATAAGGGTCCTTTTAAGAAAACAAGTATTAAAGTATGGCACTCCAAAGCCCGGTTAAAACCTTCGTTTATTGCCAGGTCCCTTGCGAGTGTGTCGTCGATCAAGGCAACGAGCTCTTCCATGGTGTTGACCTGTAAAGCTATCTTGGCTGACTTCTGA
Organism: Symbiodinium sp. clade A Y106; assembly: GCA_003297005.1. Classification (NCBI taxonomy): domain Eukaryota; class Dinophyceae; order Suessiales; family Symbiodiniaceae; genus Symbiodinium; species Symbiodinium sp. clade A. Next base: position 458,363 of record BGNK01000037.1, on the reverse strand, counting down.
ACCCCTCCTAGAGGTTAAACTTTTAGCCTCCTTATTATAGTTCAGATAGAAACCCCAAAATTTAAAGTCCTAAGAGCCAGCCAGAAGAACGCCAAGTTATTTTAAGGGTTCCTGAAGGTTTAGGATTTGAAGCATGTTGGTATGATATAGGGTCCCTATGTAGCCAACCTGGGAACATGTTTAGTATCCTGAAAAAAACAAAGGCTCCCCTTTTTGTTAAAATCGGTGAGCTTCATAAGGAACCTAAGACCAGAAAAAAACTGGGATACCTAGGTAAGGTTCCTTAAAGTTTAGAGTTTAATGTTTAGGGTTCTAGTTTTGGAAATCAGGATCTAAGGTTAGGGTTTTAGGGTTCTAGGATTCTGAGTGGCCCCTTTATAATGAGGGCACCCTTTTTCCTACTATTCGGTTTAAATCAGGGGATCCGATAATAAAAAGGGCACTACTCAGGAACCTAGGGTTTAAGGTGTAGGGCTTGGCTTTCTGGGTTCCTCTATCGGTAGTTTGGCTTTGAGGCTTGGCCTCCTCCCAAGTTAACTTCGCCAATTGCAAGCGATATGGCCGGTGTTTCGCCGTTCTCATAAAAAAAAATCCGCAGTCTTTAGAGAACAACCGGCAGCTGTGATTCCTGATCAGCAGCTATAGGAAGGCGCTCTTAGCTTCTCCATCCTTTGCCTTTTGCGGGGGACTTCAAACGGGGGCGCAGCAGGGCAATGAAATACTTACGACTAGGCACCCTCGGAGCTCGCGGCAGTCCGTCCCGGCTCCGACAGCCTCTTGCAAAACCATACTTCCGTCATCCCGCGTGCACCCCTGCCGAGCACTTAACTGATCTGTTCCTGAAGCCTAAAACCCTGAACCCCAAAACCCCTCAAACCCTGAACCAGAAACCGTAACCCTAAGCCCCAAAGCAGGTTTAGGCATTTCTTCGCCCAAAACCCTAAACCCTAAACCCCTGAAACCCCTAAAACCCCTAAACACCTAAACCCCTAAACCCCTAAACCCTAAACCCTAAACCCCAAACACCTGAACCCCTAAACCCTAAACCCCTAAACCCTAAACCCTAAACACCTAAACCCCTAAACCCCTAAACCCCTACACCCCTCAACCCTAACCCCTAAACCCTAAACCCCTAAACCCCTAAACCCCTAAACCCCTAAACCCCTACACCCCTCAACCCTCAACCCTAAACCCTAAACACCTAAACCCCTAAACCCCTACACCCCTCAACCCTAAACCCCTAAACCCCTAAACCCCTACACCCCTCAACCCTAAACCCTAAACCCCTAAAACCCCTAAACCCCCTAAACCCCTACACCCCTACACCCCTCAACCCTAAACCCTAAACCCTAAACCCCTAAACCCCTAAACCCCCTACACCCCTCAACCCTAAACCCTAAACCCCAAGGCCAAAGCCTTTTCTTCTAAGACCGGCACCCCATAGAACTTCGGGCTGAAGTTGCGGCGGAAGTACTTTCCTGAAGGTGACGTAGGGGCGTTTAGGGTTTAGGGTTTAGGGTTAGGGCTTAGGGTTTAGGGTCTAGAGTTTATTCAGGGAAGGTGAAGCAGGGGCTTTTAGGGTTATGAAGTACTTTCCTGAAGGTGAAGTAAGGCTTTTAGGGTTTAGACTTAGAGTCTAGAGTTTATTCAAGGTGTAAGGCTAAGGGTTTCAGAGCTTTAGGGTTTCAGGGGGTTGTAGGGTCCTCAAGGTTTAGGATGGTTTAGGGTTGATTTGGGTTTAGGGTTTGTTGGGGCGCGTTTAGGGTTTCGGACTCTCGTGGAGTTTAGGGTTGCAGGCTTTAGGGTCGTAGAGCTGTAGGACAATATTTGATATTTGGGTGGTTGTCAAAATTAGGGTTCCCTTTTTGGGTCCTTATTATCATACGGCACCTAATATTTAGGGTACCCAAAAAGGGACCATAATTTTGACACCTACCCATTTGGGGCTCTTGAGGTTCCTGCCGGGTTCTGAAGGGTCGTGTGGGGATTCTTTTACAACTTACGTCTCCTAACATGTTCTGGTAGACTTCTTTTATGTGAGTCAGTTGTACAGGTTTGTGAAAGATCTTATATGGATTTAGGGTTTAGTTTGTTTTTACAGTTTGGAGTTTCGCGGCAGTTCGGGTTAAGACTCCGGGATGTGTTGCGCATAATCATGATAGCCCGAAATCTAGGTTTTGGCAAGGATCCCTGCTGTACCGTAGGGTTAAAAAATTTAGGGTTAAGGACTAAGGAACTAAAGGCTAGCATGTCACAGGAAACCCCATACCCTCAACCCCAAGCCTTAAACCCATCTCAGGGTTCAAGAGTCAGATCTTAACCCTAAACTCCAAACCCTAAATCAACAAAACCCTAAACCTAAACGCGATAGGCTTTCAGGTGTTTAAAAGGCTTAGGTCTATCGGGTTCTTTAGGGCTTCTCTCTGGGTTTAGGGTTTTCAGGGTTTAGGGTTCAGGGTTTAAGGTTTCTCTCGGGGTTTCAGGGTTTAGGGTTTAAGGCCTCTCTCTGGGTTTCAGAAGGGTTCCAAAAGGTGTTTCGGGGTTCAGGGTTCAGGGCTTTAAGCTTCAGAGTTCAGGGTTCGTTCTGGGTTTAGGGCTTCAAGCCTCTTCAGATCCCTCAGGCCGGAAAGGATCATATAGGGGCCTTAATAATTAGAATGGGGTGCTGGGGCCCAGTACACTATAGATAAAATACGGAGCCCCCCAAACAGGCCCCTATAGTAAGCCTCTTCAGAGTGCTCAGGCCGGAAAGGCCGTCATAAAACCCCGGAGCCGGCAAAGTGCATGCAGCCGAAGCTGCCAAAGTAGAAGGGGATGAACTCCGGGTGGATCCCTGAGTTGGGTTTAGGGTTCAAGGCTTAGGGTTTAGGGTTTAGGGTATAGGGCTTAGGGCTTAGGATTTAGGGTTTAGGGCTTAAGGTTTAGGGTTTAGGGTTTAAGGCTTGGGTTCAAGGCTTAGGGCTTTAAGGTTTAGGGTTTAGGGTTTAGGGCTGCGTAGACTCCCCAACTAGCTCTCTTCTGTAGCTTCAGTGCAAAGTATAGGTTAAATACCCGCTGCTCTGGACCAGAAGGGCTCTGTCACAGGGTACTTGGGGGCTCTCGTTTCGGTGAGGAGGGTTTGGGGCTAAGAGTCCGACTAGTACCATTACTAAATGTAGGGGCCTCCAGGCTTCTTGTTGTTTTGGCATACAATACCTTAACCTACCAAAACCTACAAAAAAGTAGGGTCCCTATAAATTCCATATTAGGGTTTATAACAAGAACCTACAAAAAAGTAGTGTTCGGTAGGCTCAGGTAGGTTACTACAGTAAAGAACCCTAAGGAATAATATTGGTCGTCATTTAGGCCCCTAGTTCAGCGTCCTCATGCCTGTGCCATGAAACCCTCACTCAAACATTATGAACCGTAAACCCTATAATCCTATAAGCCCTAAAAACTTCCAGTGCTCGGCGACTCCAAGACACCCTCCTCTACAGAGTGTTGCTTGTGTTAGAGTCGTCAGAACGGAATTTGTTTATGAAGGGTGGGGAGGGGGTGGGGGTGGGGNGTGGGGGGGGGGGGCGTAGTAGACATCAAATCTCTGGTCTGGGTACCTGAAATCCTGCATTAGGCCTACAACCTAAACCCTAACCCATAAATCCTATGAGCCTAAACCCTAAAAACCCAACCAAACCCGAACCCGATCCTGAACGCTAAACTCCCTAAACCATAAATCCTAACCCCCGCTGGAGCGTCCAGTTCTTCGAATTCCGGGGGTTTTCACCTAGTTGCTGAGTTCATAAGCCCCCAAAAGTGTACACTTTTAGTTTTATAGTGGGTAGTATTATTTCAAAAAAGTGTAAAGTGTATCCACTCAGCTACTAAGTTCAGCAGCTCACAGGAGGATGCTGGCAACAACAGGGAGTTCCTTTAGAGTATAAGGGGTCTCGGGTTTGCGGTGCAGTTTGAAAGGGGCGGGACCCCAAACAAAAACTAAAAGGAGTAGGAATCTGGGCACGGATGTCCGATTCTTATGTGGGTTTAAGGCTTTTCTGTCGTGTGTCGAAACACTGCAAGCAAAAGATGATACCTTCAACGTCCCAAGCCGTTACTATGGACTCAACAAACAGAGTGACAAGAAAACTCCACTTGTCTGCCATCCCTGACTTGACCATAAACTCCAGTCCTTAAAACAATACATCATGGCAACTAGGACAAGCTAACCTCATAGACCCTGGAGTAAGGGCCTGGGGAACTCCGAAAGTCCTACTTGAAGGATCAGGGCACTTAGTATACGTTTACAGTCGATCCCAGAAAGTTGGAACATGGATTAAGGAGAATTAGTGCTAGGATTCCCTTATACTTTACCTTAAGGGCATGAGGATAGTGATGTTCCAACTTTCTGGCTTCTACTATAGCCTTCCTAAGTCCCACGATCCTCCAAGTAGCTAAGCTCGAGTCCCAAACAGCATAGCCTACTTCTTTCTTGAGCGCCTCTCAGTTCGACATTCAAGCGTTAAACAAGAGTTCCCTTATCAAAAAAAATGGTTAGGGGTAAGGGTTTAGGGTTTAGGGTTATGAGCTGGAAGAACCCTCAGTCGCAGGCCGTTTCGGTCCGGATCCGCGCAGTCGTGCAGGAATGACTGGATGAGCATGTTCCTGGTCATTCATTCCCCTTGCAAATACGAGATGCTCCAAGATTAGACTTGTACAAGGGATCCGAAAGTTCGTCATGGTGTACGTGTACTTAAAGGCTCAGGGGACTTAGAAGTAAGGTTATAAGTAGGTTATAATTAAGATAACCCCACTTAGGGGACTTATAACCCCAATTATAATCTACTTACTAAGTCACATGATCCTTTAAGTAAGCTATGATGCTTAACTAGGTGTCTCACCAGTCCCGTACAAAGAAAGGCACCCGTTCTCCCTACGTACAGATTCAGTAAAGAAACCACGGTTTAGGGTTTAGGGTTTAGGTCAAAAAAGTACGGCTGAACTGACGAGTCAAACATAAGTAGTGTGCAGGGGAAAACGGAGCTATACGGGGGCTTTTCGGGGGCAAGACTACTAACTATTTGGGTGGTTGTCAAAATTATGGTCCCTTTTTGGGTCCTTATTGTAATACGGCACCTATTATTTAGGGTACCCAAGAAGGGACCCTAATTTTGACAACCACCCATTTAGATCCCAATGTTAAAACCACCGAGACCTGAACCCTGCCCCCGAAACCCCAAAACCTCTAAACTCCTATTAAACCTTTAAGCCCTAAACCCTAAACCCCTAAACCCCTAAGCCCCTAAACCTTTAAACCCTAAACCCAAAACCTTAGATTAAACCCTAATCCCTAAACCTCCAAACCCTTAACCTCTAAACCCTAAACCTCTAAACCCTTAAACCCTAAACTCTAAACCCCGAAACCCCGCACCCCCGAGACTTTACACTCTGAATTCCCGAGGGTTTAGGGTCTACTTAAAGGCTCATGGGACGGTTTAGGTTTAGGGTTTAGGGTTTAGGGTTTAGACCTAGTAAGTGAAGGGCATAGGGGTCCCCTCTACTTGGCTGACATCTGAACCCCTCCTAAAAGTTAAACTTTTAGCCTCCTTATTATAGTTCATATAGAAACCCAAAAAGTTAAAGTCCTAAGAGCCAGCCAGAAGAACGCCAAGTTTAGGGTACTCTAGGGTTCTGTAATAGGGTTCCCTTTGGGGCTTTAGGGTTTAGGTCTACTCAAAGGCTCATGGGACTTAGCAAGTGAGGCTATAATTAGGATAACCCTACTTAAGGCACTGATAACCCCAATTATAACCATTTATATCCGTACCTGCCAAATCTCTTGAGCCCTTACACTCTAAACCCTAAACTCTGAACCCTAACCCATAAGCTCCTACAAACCCTGAATCCTAAACCCTTAAACTCCTTAAATCTCCAAACTCTTAAACTCTCTAAACCCTTAAACTCCCTAAACTCTTAAACTCAAACCCTTAAACTCCCTAAACTCTGAAACTCCCCAAACTCTTAAACTCCCTAAACCCATAAACTCCCTAAACTCTTAAACTCCCTAAACCCTAAACCCTTAGACTCCCTAAACCCTAAACCCTAAACGACCCTGGGGCCGAGAGGCAGCTCAGCCCTCAGGCCCAGCATCGCCCAGTCCTTCGATGCTACCGGGGTTTCAGAGGTTCCTTTAAGGGATCCTTTAAGGCATCCTTTAAGGGATCCTTTAAGGGATCCTTTAAGGGTTCCTTAAAGGGATCTATACGATTTCAGGGTTTAGGGCTTCAGGGTTTCAGCGTTTAGGGGTTTAGGGTTCAGGGTTTAGGGATAGGGGGTTTCAGGGTTTAGGGTTCAGGGGTTAGGGGTTTAGGGTTTTAGGGTTTAGGGTTTAGGGGTTTAAGGGTTTCAGGGTTTAAGGTTTCAGGGTGTAAGGGTTTCGGGGTTTAGGGCTTCAGGGGTTTAGGGTTTAGGGGTTTAAGGGTTTCAGGGTTTAGGGCTTCAGGGGTTTAGGGTTTAGGGGTTTAGGGGTTTAGGGGTTTGGGGTTTTAGGGTTTAGGGCTTCAGGGGTTTAGGGTTTAGGGATAGGGGGTTTCAGGGTTTAGGGCTTTTAGGGTTTAGACGGGTTTAGGGGTTTAGGGGGTTTCTGGGTTTAGGGCTCCTTTGAAGAGGTGTAAGGGTACTATAGGGATACTACTATAAGGAGGCTTAGGGGTTTAAGGGTTTAGGGCTCCTTCAAAGAATTTATTTTAAAGGGTTCCTATCCAGGTACTACAAGGGCTTGTGAACTTAAGGGTTTTGGGTCTGGGCTGATCTGAATTTGCAGAAGTCCGAAATCCCGGTTTCGGTTAGCTGAACAGGATTCTGCGTAATGTGCCGTGCAACGAGGCTCACGCAAAAATCGGAGCTTTTCACACGCATTAGCTTGAAAGGGCTCGCTCAGCGATAGGTCCTAGGTCCGAAATCCTTTGCGTCCCTAAACCCTAAACCCTAAAACCCTAAACCCTAAAACCCTAAACCCTAAAACCCTGAACCCTAAACCCTAAAACCCTAAAACCCAATGTATCTTGGAGATCGTAGGAGGTGTCAGTGTGACAGAGCACAGAGCAACCCGTCGTCACGGGTTTAGGGTTCAGGGTTTAGGGTTTGGGGTTTGGGGTTTAGGGTTCAGGGTATAGGGCAGTTTATGTACGGTTTTGAGTTTGACGGAGTAGGAAGGGCTTTTGTTGGGGTGAGGGCCTCCCTTAAACTACGAAAACCTACATTTGGTAGGGTCCTAATGTGAGGGTTCAGGGGGTTAGGGTTTAGGGGTAGCCCTGCTATAAAACGCAAAAGTAAGCTGTTGTACTTAAAACAAGTCATTTGGGGCACAAAGCCGAAAATCGGCGCAGGAAACAACACACATCAGCAGCGCCCTGAGCTGTAAACCGCAAAGCCCCTAAACAGGGCTTTTTGCTGGAAAACCCCAAGCGAAGAAACCTAACCCTAAACCCTTACACCCTGCAGCCTAATCCCTAAACCCCTAAACCCTAAACCCCTAAACCCTAAACCCCTAAACCCTAAACCCTAAACCCCAAAACCCCAAAACCCCAAACCCTAAACCCTAAACTCAAAACCCTAAACCCTAAACTCAAAAAACCCTAAACCCTAAACTCAAAACCCTAAACCCAAAACCCTAAACTCTAATAGAGCCTAATCCCCTATAAAAAAAAGTGTCCTCGAAGGCGAAGTTGGCAAACAGGGGCTTTCCCTCGCCCACATCACAGACGTCTTCCACCTCAGGAGTTTAGGGTTTAGGGTTGAGAGTTTAGGAGGCTGCGCCCTACAGGTTGAGCCCTACATCTCAGCATGTGAGGGTGTGGTTTAGGGCTTGAGGGTTTGGGGTAGAAAACGGATGATATAGGGGGCCTGGATATTTCAACTAGTTGTTTCTGGAAGGGGAAGGGCTCAGGTAATGGACACTTAGTTGCTGAGTTCATAAGCCCCAAAAAGTACGCACTTTCAGTTTTATAGTGGGTAATATTATCCCAAAAGTGTAAGGTGTATCCACTCAGCTTCTAGGGACAACAGGGTTTCGGGACTTTGAGCACAACCCAAAAATGGTGCTTGTAAGAGCATAGATGAGCTGGGCTGACATCCTGAAAGTTTGATACGCATGAACACCCGTAACAATGTTGCGGTACTGGTATGCACGATCTTAGCGAAAGGATCCCTGAGTGCAAGCTGCAATGATTATTCCGAGATCGCCAGCACGAATCTAAAAAAACAACAGATGCTTGAACAATCGGGACGACGGTTCCCCAGGGTACCCTTGCACATGACTATAGCCTAACAAAACCTGAAACGCTTTTCTACTTATTAACGCCCCTGCAGTATTCAGCTCCTGGCGCTGAAGACGTCGGTATCCTGCATCTCGATCTCCTCGCGCATGAGCTGCAGCACGTCTTTGCCTCGGAGGCTTTTCCAGATGGGCACCCTGCACCCAGCCCTAAACCCTAAACCTAAACCCTAAACCCTGCACCAAGCCCTGAACCCCTGGAGGAGACCTACTTCAATCGGACCCTAGGGCCTCCTTCAGCCCTACCTGGACCCCAAAGAACCTGCCTTTTTAGGGGTCCTTAAAAAGGAATTCTTTAAATAAGTCCTTAAAAAGGTAGGTTATTTGTGGTTAAGGTAGACCCTAAACCCTAAACCCTAGACCCTAAACCCCTAAACCCTAAACCCTAAACCCCTAAACCCCTAAACCCCTAAACCCCTAAAGCCTAAACTGGCCCCACACAACGAAGCAACTTCGAGCCGCTGAGCTCGCTTTCGGGCTACTACACCTAGGTTCCCCGGTGTCCCTGAATAATGAGTTTAGGGTTTAGGGTTTAGGGGGTATTCAGTTACATGAAAAAAGAAGCAAAAGAGTAACTAGTAAGACTATCGACTTATAGTGCCTGATCCGAAAATAAAAAGGGCAAAAGGGTATTACTCGGAACCTAGGAAAGAACCTGAAACAAAGCACTCTGGCAGAGGGCTGTCGGGCCTTTGCAGCCTCTAGGGTTTTACCTTAAGGACCAAATGACCCTTAAAAGAAGGGGTCCTGTACAATTATACTATGAATCGAGTATGAATCCCTCTAAGGTATATGAACCCTAAACGCTTTTAGGGTTCTTGTCGTCCTTATTTAGGGTAGTTCATATAGGATGTTTAAGGTTTGGTTCGGCTTCTTCTCTTGTGTTAAGGCTTCAGGGTTTGAGCTTGAGCGTAGGTTCCACTAGCTGTCGTCACATCAAGGATTCTAAGTACTCGCTATTCCTCATGACGCACGCAAGAAACAACTTCCGATTTTTGGGAGATCCCTATACATGAAACATAATACTCAAACCAGATATCAAAAAGGAATGGCGCAAAGCATCCAAGAGCAGTGTAGGATTAGGCTTTACAGCAAGAAGGTTCTGCACAGCTTGAAAGGCTTGTGGCGATGGTCATTTAGGCGTAGAGTTCAGGGTAGTTCTTGCAATATAGATGTTTGCAAAAGTAGTAACAAACCCCCCTTTCTAGTGCCGCTTTGACTATGCTGAAGCACACCACCGAAGAGAGCTTTATTCGAGTTATTGAAGGCCCTGTAATAATGTCATTGGCAGCATTGTGGGGTTCAGGCTCAAGGCCAGTTTAAGCTGCAGTTCTGATCTGCTTGGCTTTTTCCAGCCGCAGCAGTTGTGCAAACGAAGAAGGGTACTGTACATACTTTGAGAGTTTAGGCCATCCTGGGCTTAAGGATTTCGCGGTACCGCCTCAGGTTTGGCTGAATCCTAAACCAACCCTGAACCCTAGCCCCTGTAACCCCTACACGTGGTCGGGCTTCTGTATTGCAAGCCAGTTTGGCTTTCCTGCTTTCACCATAACTAGATTCGCCAGAAGCCCCTCAATAAAGAGGTACCCTTGCTCCAGCTATTCGGGTTTAGTAAAGAACCCAAAGAGCAAAACGTTAAAAGAGTACTACCGTGGATTCTAGTATAAGCTCTAGCTGGGGCGTGGGCAATCTTCGATCGCCTCTTTCATTTCGGGATCCTCCTCTTCGGCGACCTCATCCAGTGCCAGAGAGCACAATAGAACCCTAAACCCTAAACCCCAAGCCCTAAACCCTAAGCCCTAAACCCTAAACCCTAAGCCCTAAACCGAAAGGTTTGGGGTTCAGGGCATGGGCTTGGGCTGGTGGGGTTATGGGTCTATAGACTTATGTGCTTACAGGTTTGGCGGGGTTAGGGTGTACATTGGTGGGTTTATAGGGCACCAAAAAAGCGCATGAGCACAAACAAGGATAGGGATATCCCATATAGACCCCCTTATAATAAAGCCCAAGAAGGTAGGGATATCCCTGTAAAATGCTTATGCTTATGTGGGAGTTTCCGAAAATAGGGGACCCTAATCTAGTACCAAAATAGTAGGATCCATATTATAAGGACCCCAAATAAGGTACCCCTAATTTTCGGAAACTCCCATGTGCTTTTTGCGTCCCTAAGTTTAGGGTTTTGGGTTAGGGTCATGGGTTCAGGGTGAAGGCTCTTGGGGCCGTAACACCCAGAAAGCCACAGTTCTCGACGGCGGGTTTAGGGTTTAGTTGAAGGTATTTTACGGTTTCATGTGGTTTTACAGGGTCGCAACGGCTCCGAAAACACGGAGCATGCCCAATTTTTGTCGCGGAATCCATGCTTATGGCTTGAGGTATGTCGGGCAAACGCGTACCCTAAACCCTATCGAGAAGTAGCGATTGTTTTTTGGGCTTGGGGCTTACGGCTGGGTGCGTTGGGGCTTAGTGTTGTTGGTGCTGTAGTATATAAAGGTTGAGGGTTTAGGGTTCGGCTGGGTTTCAAGGTTAGGGGTTCAGGCTTCGCCCTAAACCCCTAAACGCTAAACGGAGTTTGGAGGTTTGGCGTAGGGACCTTGGGGTTCAGGGTTTTGTGTTTAAGGCTGGCTCCTTCAGGGTTCCCTAAAGGATTGTTTGAAGGGTTTGGGGTTTAAGGATTCGGGGTTTGGAGGTTAGGGGTTTAAGGTTTGCGACTTTTAAGAGAAAACGGTGTCTGCAGATTCCTGGTTGCCAGGACAAGGTCTGTTCCTGCTCCACAGAATGCCAGTAGGCTGCCAGCGTGTGCCCTTGTTTCCCCTGCTGCTCTGATTGGAGTACCTTTTGATGTCAAGCAGAACGAAGAGATCTGTTCCATTCTGCGAATCCAGAGGATGATGTCGAAATATCCCAGATAAAAATCGCACGGTTCTCCTGGCTATATCTTCTCCTGGCTATATCCGCTCCGTACATTTCATTGCGACAACACCATGGGTTCTGTAGAATCCTGATAATAGTTGGCATGCAGATGCAAGAATCACAGAGGAAAGATGCAGCTCAGTTCAAGCAAACCTTCGAAGATTGTGCTCCGTTTCTGCGTCTACGCCTCCTCTTCAAAATCAGGAAATATGGCATACAGTCCTCTGCGAGAGAGCAAAAGTCTACCTTTTGTGTGTATGTATAGGTTCCGCGTTATAGGGCTTTAGGGTTGAGGGTTTTTGAGGTTCAAGATTCCGAGAGTCCCGGTGCAAAAACAAAGTTAAAGGGTGCAGGGGCACGCAGCCCTAAATCAGAAATCCTGAAGCGCAACTTTACACTGCTTACTGCTTTACTTGTCAGCCAACGTATCTGCCTAACCTTTTAGATATGTGCTTTCCTGTCTTTTCACCTCCGGTCCTTGCATACGTGTATCTACTAACCAGAGAGAGAGAGAGAGAGAGTTAGCGAGAGAAAGGTAGTTAGATTGATTCGGGTGTATCTGGCTCTCTAGGAAGTAGGGAAGGTATGCCTGCTGGCCGTCCTTCTCGGCGGCGGCACCTGCTCAGGATGCTTGGGGCGTAAGGCCTCAGGGCTTCAACAGATGTTACAAGGCTCCGCAGAGCTTCATCAGAGTTTGGCAAGACCTGGGGCCCTAAGCCGTAAACCCCCTAAACCCTAAACCCGAAGCCCAAATCCTAAAGGGTTTAGGGCTTCGGGTATTGAAGACGAGTCCAAGGTTCGGGGCATTTGGTCAAGCCAGGGCTTGCTTCCAGGTTTTGGGCTCGGTGTTCAGGCTTCAGCTTCGAGTTTCAACGGTTGAAACCATGGGCCCCCAGTATGGGCCCTTAACCTTGGGATCCTTAATATACCTACCATATACCCTATATAGACTCTTAAGGGGTCCCTAGAACCATCTGAAAAAGGCCTAAGGGTCCATAGTAGGGGCCCATACTTCCAACCTTGGAGAGTTCAGGGGGATGTGGGGGTTTAGGGTTTATACAGTAGAAGCCCACAAGTTGGAAACCATAAGAGTAACGTATAGGGAATCCCAGCACTATTTGGCCTTAATCCGGTTGCTTTGGGAAGGAAGGTACATTACCTAGGCTTTGAACTAACCAGGGAGAAAAAAGTATAAACTTTTATTTCTTAACGGTTCCTCTAGGAAAAAGTATTAAAGTATGGTACTCCAAAGCCCAGTTACAGATCCACACGTATAAACAGATGCAGTAGAAGCAGCGATGTGTGCGTGCAGACTCTGGGGTTCCTTGTTACAATCATAGCAGAATATGCACAAAACACTATTCTAATGATTAAGGCCCTTATACTTAGTTGCTGAGTTCATAAGGCCCAAAAAAAAGTATACACTTTCAGTTTTACAGTGGGTAATCTTATCCCGAAAAGTGTGAAGTGTATCCACTCAGCTACTAAGCTTATGATAATCATAGTAGAATATGCAGAAAACACTATTCTGATGATTAAGGCCCTGGTAGAAGATGCTAAACCTGTATCGAGGGCTCAGGCTTTTCTCTCAAAACGTTGCCATAAACCGTACTTACAGGCTCATGGGACTTAGTAAGTCGGTTATAATAATTGGGGTTATAAGTCCCCTAAGTGGGCTTATGCTAGGCTGATTATAACCTACTTAGAACCTTACTTACTAAGTCCCATGAGCCTTTAAGTAGGGTAGTCGGCCTGCAGGGTTTAAGGCTCAAGGGCTTTTAGTCTTGCGGAGTGCAGCTTGAACACGTAGACGTAGCCCCTGAGCCTTCTAAGCAGTTTAGGCCCAGTCCCCTTATTGCCCTCTGCTATACCCCAAATCACCACTATCAAAGACCAGAAGGACTCCAGTAAAGGGCACCCTGAAGCCTACCCTAAACCCTAAACCTAACCCTAAACCCTAAACCCTAAAACTCTAAACCGCCCTAAACCCTAAACCCTAAACCCTGAACCGAACCCTTGGTCTCTACTGCATGCCTTCCGCGCCCGCGGCGTGGCCGTTCTCGCCTGGGGATCTGGATCCGAGTTCTAAGGGGTTTTAGGGTGTTTCAGGTCTAGGAAGGTTCCACCAGGTTGTATCAAAAATATAAGGTATACCCGTAGAAATACCCAGAGAGCCCAATACCCCTTAATTACGGAATATACCTTAAACTATAAGGGGCTTCATAATATAGTTTAAGCTGTATACCTTAATAAAGGGTGACAAAGGAGTAGTGGGCTCTCTGGGTAATTAATAACCTTCAAAATATAGTCGGTCAGAGAGTTCGAAGATTAGGTTGTAGGTTAGGCTTACCGGAAACCACCGAGTAGTGAATCTACCTGTTTTCCTCCTTTCACAGTGCTAAGCAGGAGGCCCCAAAATCTAAAGGGATCGGTGGCGTCCGTGCCCAAAGCAGCTCTTTGAGGTCCGGTTCTGAGGTGAGCAGGCTCTAGTTTAGGATATGGTCCTAGGACTTTGGTCCGGGAAAACTTTTTTGGGGTTTCGGGCTCTATGGTTGAGGGTTGCCACTAAGCTACCTGGCTACGAACCAGTTTGGTGTATGAACATGTACCTTGTCGAAGTTTGCTTTGGAACAAAAACGGGATGACCGAGAAAGCCATCATGGCACTTACAACCCCGTTCCCGACGTTAAACCCTAAACCCTAACTTTCCAGACCTTACAGGAGGAACCCTAACGAAACCCTGAAAGTCCTGAGGCCTTGCACCGCTAAGTCTGGCCCCAGAAGCTGAATATCACCGATTCGAGTGGAGACCCTCGCAAAAATGGTATTAAAGGGTATTATCTCAACAACTGTAAAGTGTACCCGTTCTGCTACTAAGACATAATATATATATATGTATATATTTATTTTATTTATATTTATTTATTTATTTATAGTATAAGTCTGGAGCATCGGCCGGCCTGTCATGCCCTTCTGCATGGCGATCATCTGCTGACGCTCTCGATACTCCACCTTCAGCGCGAGCTGTTCGATGCTAGGGTGGAACCACAAACTTCTTCTCAGCGATGCAGGCTGAGACCCTTGTGACGTAAATCATAGGGACCCTTAGGGGGGTAGGGGAGGGGGGGGGNGGGGGGAAGGGGCGGATCGGGGACTATACTTCCTTAAATAGGCCTTATTAAGTCCTTGTTATGAGTATGAAGGCCCCCTACCCTCCTCCCCCCTAAGGCCCTAAGGCCCTAAGGGTCCCTATGAATAAAGTAAAGTCTAAACGCGAATCGAGTCTCACTGCATGTTCTGTTTAGGGATTTAGGGATTGTCTTAGCGGTCTCGGGTCAAGACGCGGAAAAAAAAAAACAGCTACACGAATGCCTACTCAGGTACCGCCGATTCAGAACAAGTAATGGGGTCGCAAGCCCTAAGCCCCAAACCCGAAATCTCTGTCTTAGCTGTCCAAGTCTGAGGAAACAACAGCTGAACTTGTTTTCAGAATGATTATATATCTATAATCAACTACAAATTTGTAGGCGTAAAGGTAGCTGAGGAGGGCTGATTTTTTTGTTTTCTTGTAGGGTTCAAGGGTAGCACGACCAGACAGGATTGAGGATAGCAGTTGAACAGCTGAGCTATTTCAAACTCACTATGCCTTCACATGTATTACGAAGGAAGCACAGTTTCCAACATAAACTGATTGCTTCAAGACTTAATTTGCGCCGCGCAGCCGAAGCTGTAGGACAAAAGCCCTTGTTCGGGCTCGGGGTATAAGGTTCCGGGATTCGGGCCCAACACCCTAGCATGTAAACGCCAAAACACCACCATCAGCAACTAGGCCAGTTGTAAAACCCATCATCCTCCATCAAGATGAGGGCCTGCGTAAGTAGAACATTTTGTCGGGTATTGTATCTGTAAAGACTTATGGTTACTGGATATTCAGACCTTCATGCTAACGTCGGAACCCTGACAAATCGCACCGGCAGCCGGTAGATAGAACGTGATGACGAAGGCAATCAGACTAGACCATCACTAGTTTTTCTACCCCGGCACCCAAAGCTGGCCTGCTTTCGCTGCCATGTCTGCAGCTCCATCTGCCTGGCACTGAGGCTCTCACGGTCTGGGTCTGGAGGTTTAGGGGCTTCAGGATTTAGGGTGTAGGGTTTAGGGTTTAGTTAAATACCAACTTTCGTGATGTGCTTCTAGTCTCTGGGGACGCTGAAGATCTCGGACGTCTTGTGGCGTCTCGTCTTTTGGCTTCTTCTGGGTAGCCTGTCCCCGAAGATCTTTCTCGGAGCTTCTTTTGTCGGACTCCATTGAGAAGGCCGGAGGTCGTCCTAAAGCCACGTTGTTATTCAATTGTTTATAACAATCTTGCAGTCACGAGGTCGAAAGCGTTCGAGGGCCTGCTTGCATGTCCATGTCGAACGGTGTCGCTTCGTGGGATCGTCCTTTTTCGGTGGGTGCAAGAGAGGCAGTGTGGAAGTTCTTTCAATCGCATTGTTTTTTTTTGTGGTTTGGGGTTTAGGTGGTCTTAGCTTACTCATAACCTTCCTTATAGTTCTAGCTCAAGCGCAATGAACCCCTGATCCCTAAACCTTGGAAACTTGCAGTACACTGTTCACAAACCCCAAGGTAAAGGCTTAATAAGCGTTGAGGGTTTAGGGTTCACGGGTTTAACGTTCAGGGCTTTGGGTTCAGGGTTTGTTGCCAAACGTGCGGGGCTCATACAAAACGTCGTCACTGCAGACCCTAACTCCCTAAACTCCGAAAAACACAAATACCTCAACCCCAAAACCCGAAATCCTAAACACTAAAACCCTACATCAGCTTGTAAGGTCCATGCTCCTAGGGTTTAGGGCTTTAGAAGTTTAGGGGCTTAGAGTGTAGGGTTTAGGAGTTTGGAGGTTTAGAGCTTAAGGGTTTGGCGCCAAGGCCCAAAAGCCAGAGTTCAAAGTTTGAGCATATAAAGGACAGGAACAAGGACCCTACGCCGCACCCTGAGACTTAGAACAAGTCTCTATACCCCCCTTAGAACCATAATAAAAATAATATTTCTAATGTTCTCTTGAACCCTAAACCCTAAACCCTAAACCGAACAAAAATAAAATAAAATAAAAAAAAATCCTAAGGAGACTACAGGTCCGGGCCTGTGCCTGTGACCTCCAAAATTAGAAAGCCTCGCCCTGAAACTGGGTTTGGGTTTTTAGGACTCAGGGTTTCGGGTTTCGGGTTCAGGGTTTCGGGTTTAGGGTTCAGGGATTAGGGTTTCGGGTTTAGGGTTCAGGGATTAGGGTTTCGGGTTTAGGGTTTAGGGGGGGTTTAGGGATCCCACACTCCTAAACCGCAGGGCCTAACCCTTTAAACTGACTTTGCTGCAAAGTCTCAAAAAAATGGGGGGGGGAGGTTCCGAAAATTAGGGGTACCTTATTTTGGGGTCCTTATAATAAGGATACTACTATTTAGGGTGCTATATTAGCGGGGGGGGGGGGGGATTTTCGGAAACCCCTATATTATATGTCCAAAAACAGGATATGTAGGGACCCCGGTGCGAAGTAGGTTCTCGCAGCTCGAGGTACACCTCAAGCCCCGTCACATAAAGGTCAAAAACATCCATGTACTCCATGTAACATCCTAAACCCTAAACCCTGAACCCAAACCCTTTTCGGAAACCCCAACCCCAAACCGGAACACATGGCGGCGGTGCCAGGTCTGCCACCTTTCCCGGAACCTGCGGGACTCCGGCTTCTGCGTTTCATCGTTTGATGGGTATAGGGTTTATGGGTTTAGGGTTTAGGGTATGTCGAAAAAGTCGTAGCAATAGTCGTCACAGCAGCAGCAGGAGGAGCAGTGGGAGTGCCAGTAGCAGCGGTAGTAGCTGTAGCAGCAGCTGTATAGCAGCACTAGCAGCAGCAGTAGGAGCAGGATTTGAGTAGGATTGGAATAGGAACAAGGTAGTGGTAGTTGTCGTCGTAGTGATAGTTTAGTAGTACTAGTACGTAGTAGCTGTAGCTGTAGCTGTCGCTGTAGCAGTAGCAGTAGCAGTAGCAGCAGTCGTCGTCGTAGGAGTGGCTATTTGGAGGACGAGCCTTACCCAGCCGAGGAGCCTCAAGCAAGTGCCTCATTACAAGGCTTGGGTTTGGGGTTTGGGATTTCGGGTTTAAGGTTTAATACCGGTATTTTGCAGATCTCTATACTTATACAAAAGCATAGTCCAGCAAATCCCAAAGAACCAAACATACCCGAACAAGAGTTAAGTTGAGTTCGTTGCTTGCTCCGTCCCTGAACCATGTCTTCAAACCATACAAACCGAAACCCTACAGAACCCTAAATCCTAACCCCTCAACACCTGAACCCTAAACCCTACAGAAACAAGTCCGTCCCCTTGACGAAGACCTCTGATTTGTAAACCCTGATCCTGCAGTCACGATTACGAGGGGCACAGCGCCCTACAACCAAAAGGCTCCAATATCCCTATATGGAGGTATATACCTTAAATTACAATAGGATCTCTAACATGATTTACGCTCAACTATAACTGAGGGATATTGGAGTCTCTGGGAACAAGGCTGGGTGAACCAGAAGTCTATGGGTGGTTGTCGAAATTATGGTCCCTTTTTGGGTCCCTAAATAGAAAAGGGACCCTAATTTTAACAACCACCTTGAGTTTAGGGTTTACCTGAACATCCCAACACCACCCCCGTTTTTGAGAGTATAGCAGACGCTTCTTAACAAAAACCTTACAAGCCCTCTTTCAGTCAAATCATATCGAACCCACACAAAACCCTCTAAACCCGAACGAATTAAGAGGGATCAACCCTAAACTCTACAAGCCACACAGTATCATATCACACCCTCACAGAACCTCAGAAACCATAAACCCTAAACCCAAATTAACCCTAAACGCTAAACCTTGAACCCTAAACCCTCAACCCTAAATCCTGAACCCTAAGCCCCAAACCCAAGTAAACCCTAAACCTTAAACCTTAAAATCCCACCTAAAACTTTCTAAGCCCCAGACCAGGTCGAAGGCTCCAAATCCTCGAGGCGCGTCTCAATCTTCTTATCCTTCACCCAGTTCCTCGGTTTAGGGTTAAGGGTTTGGTGGTTGTTGTTTGCGGCGTGTAGGTTTAGGGTTTAGGCTTTGGTGTGTGTGTGTGTGTTTTGTTTTTGTTTGGGGGGGTTTAGGGTTTAGGGTTTGGAGTGAAGGGTTTCGGGTTTAAAGCTTAACTACGGTTCAAGTTTCAGGTTCCTTTAAAGGGTTCCACAAGAGTACTGAAGGCTATCCCACTTCCTCGATCCAGGGTGTATGGTTTCGCAGGCGCCTATACCCTAAAACCCTACATAAACCTAGTTGCTGGGTTCATAAGCCCCAAAAAGTGTACGCTTTTAGTTTTATAGTGGGTGGTACTATCCCAAAAAGTGTAAAGTGTATCCACTCAGCTACTAAGTAAACTCTGAACGCGTAAAGTTTCCAGCCCGCCAGCCTGAACAATCATCCTCACCCCCCAATTCCTTTCGGACGAAAAGAACCCTAAAAGGGCTCCTTTTTGGGGTTCCTTTAAAGGGTTCCTATAAGGGCTATTATGGGTTTTTGTAGGTTTTAGGGTTGAAGGAGGAAAAGAACCCTAAAAGGGTTTAGGGTTCATAGTATAATTGTACAGGGCCAATTTGGTCCTCAAGGAACCCTAAACTCCTGAACGCAAGCCTCAACCTGGACCCACTAAGTACCCTTGAATACAGCCCTGATCCCTACTGGAGGGTATTTGGTGCATCACAGAAGGTAGTCCGGGGGCTCAAGGAAACCCCCGAACCTCACAGTCCACGAGTTATTTAGCGTTGAGGACTCCAGGGCCCAAAAGGCTTCGGGTCTCCATTTCAGTTTAAAGTTCATCTGGGTTGTAGTTTTGGGCTCTGAAAAGTATTTTATGATTAGGTACCGAACCATAAAGGGAAATTAAAAAGTTTCCCAAGTTGCCAACTAGTCATAGACTACTCTCTTGGGATTGAGTAAGTAAGGTTATAAGTAGGTAAGAACTAGGATAACCCCACTTAAGAGACTTATAACCCCAATAAGAACCTACTTACTAAGTCCCACGATCCTCGTCTAAGTGAGAATTTAAAGGGATTCTACAAATGTCTGTTTTGTGAGGGCTTCGTCGGGCGATTTGATTCTCGGGGGGCTGGGTCCCTTTGGATGTCTGGGATAGAGAGGACAGCCTTTCGCGGCGGAGCATTTAGGGGCTTTACTTGGAATTTTCAGTTGCACGTAGCTCTATCGCATAAACTTTGACCCTGAAGTACCCAAATAGAAACCCGAGTACTTCCAAACATATATGGTATTCATGTACCTGAACACGTTGTATGACATGAATCCCCCAAGCCAATTGCGACATGTGCACACGCTGCTTCCACTAAACCCGCTAGATCCTAGAGCTGTTGGTTTAGGTTGTGACATGTCGGGTTGGCAACCGTAAAACTCCCCAGAAGGCACACCAGCACAATATTTTCGGAACTCAGTGCAAGCCCGAAACAAACGAAATCCGCCCTTAACACCGAAAAACCCATTCTACCCTAGACTCTGAATCACAGGAAGCCATCATAAATGAACTAGATCACACTGATCCCTAAACAAATAGGGAATAAGCTGTAAATCAGCATGAAGCTATAGAATAAACAACATGCCTTCATGTAGGGATCTATTTAGGTAGTTCTCTAAATTAGGATTCCTGTTTGCTGAATACTAGACGAGGGTCGGGGGACTTAGTAAGTACATAACAAGTAGACGTATAAGTATCATAACCCCACTTAGGATCCCTTTTAGGGTGCTTATAAGTCTACTTACTATCTACTTACTAAGTCCCCCCGACCCTCCAAGCAGACCCTATCTCTGAGGCGTCGGCTTCAAGTAGTCTTTTGACTCCGCCTCGCCATGCCAGCCGTAGGTGACCTGGGGGTTTAAGGTTTAGGGTTTAGGGCTTAGGGTTCATGGTTTAGGGTTTAGGGTTCAGGGTTTAGGTCATTTAAAACCCGAAAACCATCTAAAACCTGAACATAAACTAAAGCCTCAATCAGATCGCAGGCCCCAAAGCTCAGTGATATAAGGTGATATACAAGCCTGAAGAATCACCAACACTATTCCGCAGGGTTTATAGCTATAAACCCTTGTATCAGCGCGTTGAAACCGTACTGAACCCACATACCCGATAATACCGCGTGTGCTCAGCAAGACTTCTTGAAAGCCCAAACCCTTAAGCCCTAAACCCCAAACCCCTAAACCCTAAACCCCAAACCCGAAACACTAACCCCGAACCCCGAACCCTAAACCCTAAACCACAAACCCCTAAACCCTAAACACAAACCCCTAAACCCAAAGCCCTAAACCCCTAAACCCTAAACCCTAATGCCCAAACCCTGCCATTCAGAAGCAAGGCCTTCCCATCTCACCGCATCAACCCTGGAAGACACTAGTTGAAAGCACCCTAAACACCAAAAACACAACGCCAAAAAATAAGAACTACCAAACCAGCAAGAACACACAGAAATCCTACACCCTAAACACCTCCTGAAAGCCAAACCCGTAAAGAACCCGGAAAAAGTGCTTCGTAAAAGGAATCCCTTAAACGACAACCCTAAACCCTAAACCCTAAGGAACCCTTTGAAAGGAACCCATGCAGAGCCCTCTGCAGGAGGTCAAGCTCCCTTGAATCTTACTCAGAGGATCATGGGTAGGGTTTAGGGTTCCTTTTAAGGGTACTATAGTTCTATAATAGGGTTCCCTCTAAGGGTCTAGGGGTTTAGGGTATACATAGAGGATCATGGGACTTAGTAACTAGGGTTCCTTTAAGGGCTCCCTTAAGGAATCCTTTAAGGGTTCTATAAGGGGGAGTTTAGGTTACCTTTACAAGTCAACTCCTTCAACCCTTCTTTCCCCTGAAACGGCACCACAACATCCTAATCTCCAAGCCAGTCCTAAACCCCCAAAGACAGAGTCATAAACCCCCGCCAAAAAAAACACGAGACCCGACCTCCTCAAAGCCTTCCTCCTTCTCTGGCAAAGAGAGGTTTGCCAACAGAGACCCCATCCTGGCGCGCAGGGATCCTAGATCCTAGGGTCAAAGGCTTACTTGGGTCTTTAAAGAGCGCAATCCGGCGTAACTAGGGAATATAATCTAAATCATACGATTACGCCCCTCAGAGTCTATGGTTATCGACTTGTAAGGATTTACAAAGGCTTCGTTTCCAATAAATGCAATGTTTAGGGTTTAGGGTTCAGGAAAAGTGGATCCTTTCTCACATCATTTGGTCGTGTCTCCGGATACTATTGGAGGTTTCCAGGCGCAGGGAGAAGGAAACACCTATACGACGAGGAGCCTTCTGGTGATGCTTCTGTGTTGTAGATGACTGCTCACCTCTAAACCCCTAAACCCTAAACCCCTCCCTAAACGCCGAACCCTAAACCCTTAAACCCCTAGACCACCAAACCCTAATCGCTAAATTTGACCGAACCAAACCCTCCGAGGCCCCCACCAACTGCAGATTCAGTACAAGTCAACATGTAACATGTGGGTGTAGGGCTGTTTTTGTTTAACATGCAATGGGTTTAGGGTTTTCGGGTTTAGGATTTAGGGTTCAGGGCTTAGGGTTCAGGGTTTAGGGTTTAGACGCTTGTGCTGGAAACTAGTAAAACATGAATCTTCAACCCGGGTGACCCCTCAAAGATCTGCCGAGAGTACACGAAGGGCGACACATCCGGAACTTGATCTCGGATGAACCAGATGCCTCGCAGAGCATCAGTGGACCCTGAAGACCCTACCTTGTTCAGGATTTATACAAGGAAACCAGACGAATAAGGAACCTTAAAGAGGGCAGGTTGTTAAGGGGGCTTTAGGGTTTGGGGTTTAGGGTTTAGGGTGCGAACACACTTCTCCGCCCAGGTGTATCGGCATCAGATCATGACCGGAGGTTATGAGCCCAAGGGCCATAGCTGCGATCCGCTGTTAGCCATGGATTCTCTAGCGTTGCGCAAGAGATCCGGGAAGGGGATTGGTGATGGAAAGACAAAGGATTCTGGAGATGCAGCTGCTACATCGTCGGATCCTAGTGGCAGAGAGGTAGACACTGGGGCTCAGGGCACACAGGTGCTGGGACATTGAAGCTTGTGGCGTGCTTGGTTGCATTTTCGGTGCCCTTTCTTTGCTTGCGTGGTGTTGGAAGCATGGTCGTGCAAAGGAAGCCCCAAGGATTCGAGCTATGAGGGGAGATGATGAGGGCAACTTAAGTGAGTGGTCCGTGATTGACACCCGGAGTGAGCTCCGGGCCGAGCGAGGCTTCAGGAAGGGGGTACTGAGACGGGTGAAGAGGCTAGTGGTTTGAGGCATAGGAGGTCTGGTCAGAGTATCTACGGGTGCGGTTCCAGGTCTTTGGCCATCCCGGCCTCTCAGATCCCTAAGGGTCCCGAAACTAACCTCGACGACGACGTGCGTAACTACGATTGTGGTTCCAGGTGTTTGGCCGCCTCGGCCTCTGATGACCCTAAGGGTGCCCACTCCGACGACGCTGAACGACGCGATCCTGTCTCGGGAGTCCAAGGGCTGACATCTGCTGTGGGAGAGAGCTGGAGGCATCCAACCTGGGTGTTAACGGTGATGGCGAGCTACAGGGGCATCTGTTTTCGTTCGCTGATGATTTGGCCTACGCTGGCACAGAAGGTGGTGCGCCAACACTTCCTGAACCGTGCGAATCTGGGGAGGAGTCCGAGTGTGAGAATCATGACTCTTCACCTGCTGTTGCTGATTTTCGTGACGAAGTCTGCGACAGCAAGACACTGGCCCAGGCTGCGAATGTTCGACTCGAACATGAGCGGGAGCGACTGGTCGTTTATCCGGGATGGGCGTTGATTACGCCGCCCCGATTTGTGTGGCAAAATCAAATTCCAGAGTGGGGAGGACCCGAGGGTCTTTTTCACCAGAGCATTCTTCCGGCTCAGAAGAATGATATGTGGTACCTGGACCGTCGACGCTCGGTTCTGGTACGATTCCATGCGAAACCTCGGAGGAAGATGTATGTGCCAAGTCCAACTGGAATCCCAACTTCCATTCAGTGGCAAGCTCTGACGGGAAGGAGGCGAACCCTGGCGAAGTTCACTACGTCGAATGCTCGAGAAAACATCGAGGATGACTTCAAGCATCTTCGTCCTCTTCCTGCTCGCTATCTGAAAGACTTCTGGACTGGACGTACAGAGTTCGAGATCTCAGTCCAAGCAGCTCCGGTGAGCTGATGGAGGTGGCGAAGACTCCAAATTTTCAGTGTGGCATATGTGTGCGAAGACCCAAGAACACGAAGGCCTTGAGCTGCAGACGTTACTCAGCGTCTGAATCAATTTTAAGATGACATTGTCTGCTGAATCAGTTGGGCCCTTTGAAGTGCGCACCGTGGTGCGCAGGGGGAGTGCGAACACACTTCTCCGCTCAGGTGTATCGGCATCAGATCATGACCTATTCGATGGAGGTTCGGGGATTCAATGACGTAGCGGCTTAGTGTTGCTAAGAATTTCGGATAGTCGGGTGCTGGGCTTCAGGATGTCTGGCTTTAGCATGTCGGGCTCATGAGCCCTGTCTCCCGTAACCTGGAGCCCACATCTTTCAGTTTCACAAGATTGGGGATCCCAATGTCGAGCCGGGATTCAAGCAACTTTTAACTTTCACACATCCACACATATACTCTCATAAAAAGGACTGAAAGCCCAGAAACCTCAACCAACAAAAGGATCCATTTGCAAAACAAAGCAAACAGCCCTAAGACATATTTGTGCATCCGTTGGTGGCTACAACTCAAAGAACACCCAACAATCCTACACCCGAAAACCAGCAGAGTATAATAAGATCCTCAGTCAGGTGGTTCAAGCGCAGAGCGCACTAGGGATCCTCAGAAAAGCTAAGGGCAGCTAAGGGGGTAAAGGAGAGAGTTGGGGACTAATAAGGTATAAACCCGCCATTGGCCTCCTCCCTGAAGGATACCATAGCCAATACCCTAAGCCCCAACCGGGTCTTGACGTTTTGAAGGATGTAACGGATGTAGACCTCCCGACAAGCAATCCTGCCACTACATGACTGGCTTCGGATTTTGGATTTTTGCTGTCTCCAGAAGCACCAACTGCGAAGCCACCTCATCTTGTTGTAAAGTGAAACGCCCAATTACACCCTGCAAAGCCCTTCAAATCACGTCTACAAGCGCCCTAGCTAAATCGCTATGAAAGCACAGCTTTGAACTACGAAGTCTCCTTTATCCTGGTAATATAGGGGCCTCAATAATTGGAATAGGGTTTTGTTGCAGTCGACTGTAATTATAATAACCCTGGGGCTCCAAATAGCCCCAAGTAGGTGCTATTTATAGACTTTAGACCCCAAAGTAGGTACTATTTGTATACTTGGAGCCCTAGGGTAAGGAACCCCCACAATAGACTTGGCAATTATTAGGCTCCTATATGACGGAGTCCCTTCTCACAGGCTGCCTTGCTCCTGCTCGGTGAGCTCGGCAATGGGCGGGTCTTCCAAGGTCTGCAGCAAGGGGGTGAGATATACTCTTAGGGTTTAAGGTTTATAGGGTTTAGGGTACGGGTTCGCAACCTTCTAAGTCTTAGTGTTTGTAGGTCATCGCAATTAGTGCTATCGAAGTTCATGCCGCTTAGGATTTCGGTTTGGGGCTCAGGATCTTTACCGAATTCCACCTAAGCGTGTCTGCTGTCGTGGTGGAGTCTTATAGGGCTTTACCTGGCTCCCTCATTTTTGCTTCATGAATGGTTTAGGGTTAAGGGAGACTTGATCAGATTGCGCGCGCTCTTAGCTGCTACGAGGCGTTTTCGACGACATATACGTCCTCAAGACTTAGCCCTTCAGAAGAATACTACCCTATGGGTCCAAGTACCTGATAATCATACTAGACCCAAGAGTAACCTACGAATAAGAAGGGTGCCGATTTTGGTTTAAAGGGGCTTATAAGGGAACCTGAACCCCCAAAAAAGGGAACAAGGGCCTAGTCTCTGTAATATTAACTTACAAAATCCTGAACCCTAAACCCTAAACCGCTAACCCTACACCCCTAAACCCTAAACCCCTAAACCCTAAACCTCTAAACCTCTAACCCTAAACTACGATCTTAAACCCGGCATTCGGTCCTTCGGATCGAGGGTTAGGGTATTTAGGATTATGGTTTAGTTCGGGCCCCAAAAAAGCGCATAAGCAAAAATTAGGATAGGGATATCCCATATAAACCCCTTTGTAATAAAGCCCACTAAGGCAGGGATATCCCTATAAAATGCTTATGCTTATGTGCTTTTTGGGTCCCTAATTAGTAGGATCCCTTACAGGGCTCCTTAAGGGGATCTATAGGGGTTCTATAAAGGGGTCGGGTTTTAGGGTTGAGGGGTTTAGGGTAGTAGGGCTAGAGGGGTTTAAGGCTTGGGGGTTTAGGCTTAGGGATTTAGAGTGTGCGGGTTGAGAGTGTAGGGTATCCGGGTCCAGGGTTTAATTTCGGGGCTCAGGGATACGATGTGGGTCTCGGCGCATGGTTGAAATTTCCAGTTCCCTTAAAGTGCCAAAAAAACCCTAAACCATACAAGGCATCCAATAAGGCTACTTTCTCTTTGATTTCCTATGATTCAATTCAGGACAAGGCAAGGCCCAAAAATGAAAAAGTGTAAAGGGGTACTACTTAGAGGGTCATGGAACTTAGCAAGTAGGTTATAACTGAAGTTGTAAGTCCCCTAAGTGGGGTTATCCTAAGTATAACCTACATATAACCCTACTTACCAAGTCCCATGATCCTTTAAGTACCGAGCGGCCGACGAGCTCCCATAAAACCCCCAATAATATAGGCCCCATAGTAGTTCCTTTTGGAGGTTCATATTTAGAATCCTAAAAGGTAATCCCCAAAACGAACTACTATGGGGCCTATGTGTAGACACCCAAACCCAACACCGTTTAATTACCCTGAGGGTCATACTTAGCACCCACTTACAAAGTCCCATGATCCTCTAAGTATCACTTTGCGGCGCTCAAAAGGTAGGATGTCTCAGACCCCGATGAAGCCTAAGAACTCTCCCTCGGGGATTCCGGACCCTTTTGAGGAGACACCTGCAGCCGTACGGCAAGCCTAGAACAGCTCTGAAACCCCCTGAAGTTCAAGTGCGGCCCAACTGGCTCAATCATGGTAAGATCTAAACCTCAAACCTAAGCCCCCCCTGTACTTGTGCACCCTTGGAGGTTGAACAAAACCAAACGCCTAAGGGTTTAGGGTTTTTTTTTAAAGTGTGACGGAGGGTTTAGGGCTTAGGGTTTAGGGAGCACTAAAGTATAAAGCCGCAAACCTTAGCAGTGCACCTCATCCATCTCCATCATGGTGGAATGCATCATCGTGGGTTGGGCTTCGGCGTCCTCCCGGCTTCAGCTTTAGGGTGTGGGATTGTGGATTGTGCGGTTTGGTGTTTAGGCTTCAGGGCTAGTCATGGTTTTGTCTCCCTAAGTGTCCGTGTACCGATATATAGTATATACTTCGGGCTAAAAGTGCTACAAAATAGAAGCCTCAATAGTTACCAATACTATTCCTCAGGGTTCCTTCTTACTATTATCATCATTAGAGTATAATTTTCCCCCAAACCCCATTGTAACTACTAAGGCCCTTTGAAGGATAACTATGCCCCCAAACCCTATTCTCCTATGTATAGGAACTCCTTCAAGACCCAAGTCTACGCGACATAGGTACATTGAGCTTCGGGTCTCTTCTGTTTCGCTATTTTTAGGTTTTAGGGTTTAAGATGTGAAACTTGACTGAGTTGCTGAGTTCACAACCCCCAAAAGTGTAAAACCCTAAACCCCTAAACCCTAAAGTCTACTCACTCCGTTTAGGGCTTCGGGCCTAGGGTTAAGGGCTTCAGGGTTTTAGGGTAGGTTTAGGGTTTAGGGTTTAGGGTTTTGGGTTTTTTAAGGGTTTTGGGTTTAGGGTTTAGGGTTGTTTTAGTTAGGGTTTTGGGTTTAGGGTTTAGGGTTGTTTTAGGGTTTTAGGGTTTAGGGTTTATCTCCGCTGGCTAGATGCATAATTTGCATCGGAAGGACCCAAAACAATACACAGATGTGGGTAGTTGTCAAAATAGGGGTCCCTTTTTGGGCACCCTAAACATTAGGTGCCGTATTATATTAGGGACCCAAAATGGGACCATAGTTTTGACAACCCCGCATGTAGGGTTTTCTTTTACAGGTGCCCAGCCACTGAGCCTGGGGAACTGCCACTTCCGACAACATCTTCAACCCTAAACTTCAAACCCTAAACACCTGTGCCATTAATAGGGCCCCCCCAGAAGCACATAAGCAAAAATTAGGATAGGGATATCCCATATAAACCCCCTTACAATAAAGCCCACTAAGGTAGGGATATCCCCATAAAATGCTTATGCTTATGTGCTTTTGGGGTCCCTGAATTAAGGTTCTGGTTGTTTAGGGTCCAGGGTGAAATTCAAAGTTTAGGATGAAAAGTGAGGTATACTTATCTTTGGAGGTGGGAGCTAGCAAGAGGAACCCAGACCGTAAACCGGAACCCCCGGACACCTCAACCAAAACTCGCCAGATTGTCTCCTGCATGTGGGGGACGTCGTTCGTAGGGGCCTCCTTCGATAGCTTAGGAAGGTCTTAACCCTAAACCCTAAACCCCTAAACCCCTAAACCCTAAACCCTAAACCGACCCGTTGGGGGTTTCTATCTGTTGCGTCCTTGAGAGGGTGTAGCAAGGTTTTGCTTTGGTGGGTACAGGCACCAAACCTTAAACCATAAACCCTACCGCACGCCCCAAACCCTACCCTAAACCCTAAACCCTACACGCGTAAACTGAAAACTCTACTTGGCTGACTTCTGAACCACTCCAAAAAGTTAAACTTTTAGCCTCCTTGTTGCAGTTCATATAGAAACCCAAAATGTTAAAGTCCTAAGAGCCCACCAGAGGAATGCCAAGTCTAAACCGACTCTAGACCCCAAGGTCATCGAGGTTGCTGTCTTGGGTCTGTTTAGGGTTTGGGGTTTAGGGTTCAGGGTTCAGGGTTTGGAATGAGGCTCAGCTCAAAGGCTCAAGGGGCCTAGTAAGTAGCTTCTGTAACTTACCCTAAGGTTCCATGTACCCAAATAGGGGGTTCCTTTAAGGGTTCCTATCAGGGTTCCATAAGGGTTTAGGGTTTAGGGTTTAAGGATCCATGTACCCAAATACTATATACTTTGGCCTTAAAGTAGTCCCTACGTAGGTATATCAAGGGCCAATGTACATACTATTTGGGAACATGGACCCTTAGGGTAAAAGGCATTAAGGTTGTAAATAGGATAGCCCTACTTACGGGACTTGTAACCCCAAGTATAACCTACTTACAGCGTCCCTAAAATCTAAACCTAAACCCTAAACCCTATACTTGCCAAGTCCCCTGAGCCCTTAAGAAGGTCCACGAGCGTACGTGGGTAGTTCTCTGGAAAAAGGTCCCTTTTTGGTTTCGAAAAGCGTGTGGCAGCCTTATAAACCCTAAAAGGGACCAATCTAGAGAACTACCCCTAAACCCTAAACCCTGAACCCTAAACGAACCCCCATTTAGAGAACTACCCACATAGGGACGCTCTTACCTCGTCTTCGTTGCAGTTCCTTTTTCGGTTATCTATATTTGGGATTCTATAAAGTGCGTGTAACCCCCAAAGGAGCTATATTCGAGGGCTTGGGGGAAATTAAAGTTTAAGGCTTAAGGTGTAGCATGTTTCAGTTCCTATGCGGTTACATTTTGGGGGCTTAAGTTTAAAAGTTTAAGGCTTCAACCTTAAAGCGTCCTAGCAGTCCTTCGGGTTCCGAGTTACAGGTTTAATAGATTCTGCCAGGGCTTAGAATTTAAGGTTTAAGGTCTAGAGTTTCTTGCAGAGTTTGGGGACTAATTAATGTTTGGAAGTTTCGAGTTTCTCACAGGGCAAAGTACTTCGTGTGTGCGTAGCCACACGAAACCTGTGCTGCGAAGACCACCGCACCTCAACGATAACAAGGCTACTTAGAGGATCATGGGACTTAGTAAGTAGGTTATAATTGGGGTTATAAGTTCCTTAAGCGGGATTAGCCTAATTATAATTATAACCTTCCCATGAGCCTTCAAGTAGAGGGGAAAACTTCAGAGGGGACGCAGTTCCCAACATCGCCTAGTCGATTGCACTCCTGCCACCTCGAGCCCCAAACCCTAAACACAAAGGCAACACAACACACAGACACAAAAACGCACCCAAAGATGCAGGCCTGTACAAATAGAGTAGTGTTTCGTGGTAAAATATTCTAACTGTATAGTAACTGGAAGGGGGCATAAACTGCCAACCGGAGCCCCTAAACTTTCAACCCTAACGCATACATAAAACCACAGCACGAAGTCCTTCGGCGCCTCTTTCATCTCCACGTCGCCTCGGTGCCGGTGACGTACGGACTGAAGCTACTAGAGTTTCGCTTCAGGGTGTAGGGTTCGGGATTTGGGGATGGGTTTTTTGGGTTTGGGGCCTAGTATACAACCGTAATGGGATGGGATGGCTGGATGGAAGGATGGATGGAAGGAAGCACGGATGGGTAGATGGATGGATGGAAGCATGGATGGACGGACGAATGGATGGACGGACGGATGGATGGATGGATGAGACGATGTTATGGTTCGGTCCAAGCACTCTCGCGACACTCGCCCTCTTGCGGCACTCCACGACATGCGTGAGTGTAGTCTTTGTTGGCCCGATTTGGGAGTTTCCGAAAATTTTGGGTACCCTATTTTGGGGTCCTTATAATAAGGATCCTACTATTTAGGGTACCATCTTAGGGTCCCCTATTTTCGGAAACTCCCATACAATGTAAACCCTAGAGCCCTAAACCCGAAACCCCTGTAGAACCCGGACAAAGCCCTTATAGAACCACCGTAAGAAGCCTCTATTAGAACCCGGAGTAACAACCTATTCCTTAAGGACCAAATGACCCTTAAAAGTAGGAGCCTTTTACAATTATACTATGAATCCTTATAAGGTATATGAACCCTAAACCCTTTTAGGGTTCTTTTCGTCCTTAAACCCTAAAACCTACAAAAGCCCATAATGACCCTTATAGGAACCCTTTAAAGGAACCCCAAAAAGGAGCCCTTTTAGGGTTCTTTTCGTCCTTAAGGTTTCGGAAACTCTCATCTTCTACGGGGGGGCTTTGAAAGCTTTGTTCGGATCTCTTCCAGGTTCGGAGCTGTGGGATGAAGGGAACCCTGCAACTCCTTTAAGGGATCCTTTAAGGGATCTATAGGGTTTAGGGCTGAGGGGGTTCTAATACCCCTTAATTAAGGCATATTCCTTAAATCATATTGCGGGATCCTATTATAATTTCAGGAGTATTCCTTAATTAAGGGATATTGGAGTCTCTGGGAACATACTGTAGGGGCCTTAATAAGTATAATAGGGTTCCTTTTTTAAGGGGTTTTCAGGGTTACTACTGTTGCTAGGGATCTATAAGTCTATAAGTGTACTATAATGTAGGGGCCTTAATAATTAGAGCAGGGTTGGGGGGGTTCCTTACTAGGACCATAGTAACCCTAGCCTAATTGCTAGAGCCCCTATGTTGGGGTTTAGGGAGTAGACTCGGAAAAATGCTGAAAAGCTAACGAATGCAAACCTACACGAACATGTAATACAGGGGCCTTAATAATTAGAATAGGGTTTTGGGGTATCTTATGCTATAAATATAATAAGGACCCCCCCAAAATATGTTTCGCTTGCTGCTCGGAGATGCGCTACCCCGTACAAGTAGGGCACTGCCGTCTCCACCGAAGAAGGCATCGCCTCAGGTCACCACGGATGTCGCAAAAAAAGTCCGGTCGGTTGTTTAAATCTGCTGCGCGTTCGTCAGCTGATCTCGCACACTGCTGCTGTCACCACCGCGGCTGGCATCGCCCCAGGTCACGACGGAGCCATCAGCAAGGATCGCAGCAAAGGCCCGCTCAGATGACTGAATCTGCTGCACATTCTTCAGCTGATTTCGCACAGCACTGCAGTCACCACCCTTGCCAGCATCACCCCAGGTCACCACGGAGCCATCACCAAGGATCGCAGCAAACGCCCTTTCAGTTGCTTGAATCTGCTGCACATTCTTTAGCTGGACTCGGACGGCACTGCTGTCACCACCGAAGCCACCATGGCCCCAGGTCACGACAAAACCATCACCAAGGATCGCAGCAAAGGCACTCCAGGTTGCTTGAATCTGCTGAACATCCTTCAACTCATCTCGCACAGCACTGCTGTCACCACCGAAAAGGCCAGCGCCCCAGGTCACGACAGAGCCATCACCACGGATCGCAGAAAAGGCCCATGCAGTTGCTTGAATCTGCTGCACATTCTTCAGCTGATTTCGCACAGCACTGCAATCACCACCCTTGCCAGCATCACCCCAGGTCACGACGGAGCCATCACCAAGGATCGCAGCAAAGGCCCGCTCAGATGCCTGAATCTGCTGCACATTCTTCAGCTGATTTCGCACAGCACTGCAGTCACCACCCTTGCCAACATCTCCCCAGGTCACGACGGAGCCATCACCAAGGATCGCAGCAAAGGCACACTCAGATGCCTGAATGTGCTGCACATTCTTCAGCTGATTTTGCACAGCACTGCAGTCACCACCCTTGCCAGCATCACCCCAGGTCACGACGGAGCCATCACCAAGAATCGCAGCAAAGGCCTGCTGAGATGCTTGAATCTGCTGCACATGCTTCAGCTGATCTCGGATGCCACTGCTGCCACCACCGCAACCAGTATCGCCCCAGGACACGACGGAGCCATCCCCCAGAATCGCAGCAAAGGCACGACTAGTTGCTTGAATCTGCTGCACATTCTTCAGCCGATCTCGGACACAACTGCTGTCACCACCGAAGTACATGCTGCCCCAGGTCACGACGGAGCCTTTCCCCAGGATTGCAGCAAAGGCATAATACTTGGTTGTTTGAATCTGCTGCACATTCCTTAGCTGATCTGAGACCCTTCTGCTGTCACCACCGAAGCCAGTAGAGCCCCATGTCACGACCGAGCCATCCCCAAGGATTGCTGCAAAGGCACCAAGTCCGCAGCAGATGTCAACCCTTCGAACCTGCAACGTGAGCGGCTCCACATACTGCAGCCTAGCCTTCTTCAGCGGCGTTTCTCCCTCGAGAATGCTTCCAGTGGAGTCTAAGAGTCGACCTTTTCCAGCTCCCAAGGCTCTCTGCGCGCGCAGCCTGACGGACTCCACCAATTCGTCGCCGTGCATCTCCAGCGACACAGTCTTGCCACTTATGAGGCTTACCTCAACCGTCAATGACATGATGAAGACCTGGCTTCGAATTTACCCGCGGCCATCATGTCAAACGCGAGGGGCTGTGTCGGGCGGCTTACGCAAGTCTTTAGTGAACGTCTCTCTCGTCAGCATGAACGCAACTGCAAACGTTGTGTCTGAGGCTTTTAGGTAGTCGACCATTGACCCAGAGGGCTTGTTTTCAAATCGGGTGCTTGAAATCTCTGGAGGCAACTGGCTGCGGAACGAAGGCTCTGAAGCTAGCTATAAACTACCTAGAGGACGGTAGATTCGCTGGCACCCTTTGATACCACACTCCAAGAGGAAACACTAAACCTTGGGTACTGCCAAGGGCCATTATTCAGGGCCTGTATATCTATAGTATATATATATATATTTATTTATTTATTTATTTACTGATTACTTTTACTGAATGGTAGAAGTACCAAAACTATATCCCAAACCTCGAACTCAGCCACCACAAATACCCAAAACAGAAGAACTCTGAGCCCTGAACTCAAAAACCCTAAGTATGGTTGATAAGCTTAGGGTTTAGGAGTTTAGGGTTTAGGGTTTGAAGCAACCCTTGACCCAAACTTAAACCCTAAACCCAAAACAAACCCTAAAAAGCCTAAACTGACACGTAAACTCAACACCCCCCCCCCCCCAAATCTTCAAAACCAGAAATCCCCCAAACCCCGAAAACCCTGGACCCTCAGCCGTAAACCAAGAACCCTAGCTGTAATGGAGTCTAGCAACTGCAGAATACCAATCACACGAACATGATAGATACAACGACTGCACCCTAAACCCAAAACCCAAAACCCTAAACTCTAAACCCTGAACCCTATAAACCCAAAACCCCAAACCCATCCAAAGACCCGAGCCCGAAATCGCCGAAGCGCATGTATCCTCGAGACTTCCCCTGAAACCTCAGCAAACTGCACAGTAAAACCACTACAAAGCGTCCATGTCTACCTTAACCTACCAAACCCTACTTTTTTGTAGGACCTTACTATAAACCTTAATATGGAATTTATAGGGACCCTACAAAAAAAGTAGGCTTTGGTTCTTTAAGGTAGGCGCTACATCCTACATGGGTATTTAAGGTCTTGAGCATAGGGTTTTTAGGTCTAAGATTTCGAGGTTTGCGGGATACATATCCTTAAACCCTACACCCGTGAAACCGTTAACCCAAAACCTCTCAACTGCAGCAGAAAAGAATTGATCTGATTTATACCACTGAACCCCAACCCCAAACCTTAAAACCCCCCAAAAACCAGACCCTACCTAAACCCTAGACCCCTAAACTGTCACAGTTCTGGGGTTTAGGGTTTGTAGAGTTCCAGGGCGCAGGCCATCCTTCTTCTCGCCATCCGCTTTCGGGGCTTCCTTGGCAGGGGCAGCGGCTTAGGCTTCAGGCTTTAGGCTTTAGGCTCTGGGTTTAGGGTTTAGGATGAGTTTAGGGTTTAGGGCTTTCTGCTAAACTGCAGTGCCCTCTTTCTACTACTGCAGTGGTCGGCCCACGTTCAGGGCATACACTAAATGAAAGTGTACAAATTACAGAGAACAGGGCAGCCTCAGATCAGCTTCAATTCTAGGGTTTACAGTCTAGGGTCTAGGGGTTAGGGTTCAATGTAGGGGAGTTTATACGTAATTGAAATAGCTTTCCAGGGTTATTATATAATTATGGTAAGGAACATTAAGGCATAGTATTGGAAATGATTCAGGCTTCTAGAGTAGGGGCTTATGGTTTAAGGTTTAGGGTCCAGGGTACGCAATGACGGAATCCTAAACTCTAAATGAACTTGTCATTAAGGTTCAAGGGTATATCATCGGCTCTGAGATTCAATGCAGGGTTTGCTTTAAACATTGATCTGGGGCTTACAATGGGGACAACAGATAGGGTTTTGGGCTTCTGTGCCGACTGCACTGCAGCACTAGGCCCCTAGGCTACGTGAAATGCACTGGGAGCCCAAGCAAACCGACTTCCGCCAGATCCCTCAAACTTAGGGTAAAGTTTGTTTAATTAAACGGGTTCAGGGATTGGGGGATAGGGATGAGGGTTTAGGGTTCACAAATAGAACCGGGTTTCTTTAAGGGTATTTCCACTCATTGTTTCGGGTTTAGGGTGCAATAGGAGCCTTACTGAATAGAATAAGGTTTTGGGGTACCTTATAGTATGCTTCCTACAATCTGTCAATAAGGAGTCCTGAGGAATAATCTTGGTAGTTGTTCCGACCCCTCTACTGCGCAAGTTAGGCTGCAGGTTTTTAGAGGTTGTGGCTTTTCTGGGCTTTTAAGTAACCAGGGAGAAAAAAGTATAAACTTTTATTTCATAAGGGTTCTTTTAAGAAAAAAAGTATTAAAGTATGGTACTCCAAAGCCCAGCTTTAGGCTTTTATAGGGTCGAGGCTTTGGATTTGGAATGTCTACCTTAACCTACCAAACCCTACTTTTTTGTAGGATCTTATTATAAACCTTCATATGGAACTTATAGGGACCCTACCAAAAAAAAGTAGGTTTTGGTAGGTTAAGGTAGGGTTGCAGGCTGAATCTAGGATTTTAGAGTTAAGGCGAAAGGCCGATAGAATTCGGGCAGTAGGATTTAGGTGTGGGTTCTAGTTCAGCTTTGGCCTTGTAGCACTAGGATTTAGGTGTGGGTTCCAGTTAGGATTTAGGCGTGGGTTCTAGTTCAGCTTTGGCCTTGTAGCATTTTGATTTAGGTGTGGGTTCTAGTTCAGCTTTGGCCTTGTAGCACTTGGATTTAGGTGTGGGTTCTAGTTCAGCTTTTGGCCTCGTAGAGTTCAGATGGTAGGTTTGTTGAGCGCCCTTAGTGCCAAAACAAAAGCACTACTTCAAAAACTAAATTCGAGTTTTGAGATAGCAATACAAACACAAAAAACTTTGTTCCTCAGAGCACTAAGCCCTAAAGGTCTATGGTTTAGGCTTCGCTGCCTTCAGACGAGAATCATTCTCTTTTCCTGCGGCCTCCTTGCCGTCCGTAGCAGCAGCACCGTCCTCGCGGTCAGGGCTCTAGGAAATATCATTCGGTTTAGGGTTTCGGGGTTTTGGGGGCATGAGTTTTGGAGGTCAATGTTTCAATACAGGCGGCTGGGCAGAATGAAGTACGGTCAGCAGGGATCATGGAGGAGAATCTAGCATGGTGGGTCGTGCATCAAGTTTGTGCGGCTTTTGTCGGGATGCCTGCAATGGTAACCTCTAAAGAATCCTTAAAGCATGTTGAAGGAAGCCCCAAAATGCCTGAGCCCTCAGAATGAGATATTCTTGGGGCCTCACCCTAAACCTCAACCTTAAACCCTTAGGCTCTAATTAATAAGGGGGCCGCAACTTTCAGATTAGGTGCTGACAAGTTTATGCAAGGTGTGACAAATACAGATATTGGTCTGCATTAGGTACTGCCCCCATACAGTAACAGTCTGCAATAGGGCTACTATTAAGGGCCTAATGTATCTATATTATGAATATTATTCAACTGTTTCTGAGTGGGGGCAGTACCCAAAGTCTGCAAGCTCTCCCTGCATGCACCAGGCCGCCTCGATAACAAAACCTGCAAAAAGTTGTTCAGGTCTGCTGCAGTGGGCGCAGATTGAAACAAGACAGGCGTTTGTCTGTCAGAACGTATTCCGACGTGGCATTCCACACTGCGGGAGAGTCGTGAGCAGCACGCTTGAATTCCAAATCAGTAGCAGTTAGCAGTTCCCTAAACCCTAAACCCTAAACCCTAAAACCCTAAACCCTAAACCGATCATAAAACCAGAACCCTCATGAAATCACCGACCCCAAACCTTCCACCTCTATGAGCAACCTTAATAAGTAACCCTGATAAACATGACACCTCTCATAGAGGAACTTGAAACTCCAAATGCTTCTAGAGCCGTTACAAACCTACGAAAACCCGATTATAAAACCTGACCTTCCTTAATAAAACCCCTTATTCCCAGAGGTTCCAAAACCATTTAATCGAGGAATACACCTTAAGTCATATTCAGGATCCCTCTATAGTTTAAGGTATCTTGCTTGATTAAAAGGTCTTGCAGGCTCTGGATATGTAAACCTTGTGTTCCCTGATTTGTAGAAACCTTTTATTCGCTTTTCTAACTACCTACTAAGTCCCCTGACCCTCCAAGTACTCCCTTTGAGTGTAATATAGGGGCCTTAAATAATTAGAACAGGGTTTTGAGGGGTTTTGGGGCCCATTATGCTATAATTACAATAAGGAACCCCCAAAAGAGTATAGGTTATTCTTATAAGGCCCCTATACGTAGTACTTTAGAAGATCATGGGACTTAGTAAGTAGGCTATAACTCCCCTAAGTGGGGTTATCCTAATTATAACCTACTTATAACCCTACTTACTAAGTCCCATGATCCTTTAAGTAGCCCCTAAACCCTAAAAGCCTTGAAACTCTGCAGTGCTATACCCAACCCTCCTCCTTCTAGAACCCTTATAGATCCCTTTAAGGAATCCTTTAAGGGACCCTACTTACTAGATCTTTTAAGTAGCCCGAATAGACCGCTTATTAAGGCCCCTATGGTATCCGGCCTTGGCCTTGACGTCTGCTTCTGCATCGGCGCGGTCCTTGGCTTCGGCCTCTGCCCGAGCCTCGCCAAGGGAACACTGGACCTAAGAGTAACCTAGGGTTTAGGGTTTAGGGCTTAGGGTTTAGGGCTTAGGGTTATAGGGCTTAGGGTTTAGGGTGGTTTAAAAGGGGTTATAAGGGAACCCGAAGCCTAAAGAAAGGGAACAGGGGCCTACTCTAGGTCCTAGAACATGATGCAAACAAATGTATACACATTGGTGGTTGTCAAAATCCTGGTTCCTTTTTAGGTACCCTAAAAATAAGTGCCTGATTATAATAGAGACCCAAAAAGGGACCATAATATCGACGACCATGTATGCAAAAAATACATAAACGAATGACTGGATACATAAATCAACATATGAATAAGAATAGCCACAAACACACACATATATAGAGAGAGCGAGTCCGATACATAAATGTTGTTCACAAGACTAACAGTAGTACGCATAATGGCAACTAGTATGCCTACTAATGTTGTCACGCGGATTCTAAGCCTTGTTAGTTCTTATTCCTATTAAGACTATAACTGTTAATTACGATTATCAGCATCACTGTTAATCGTTTGACAGTCGTACTGTTATTTGGTAATACCCAAAGCCTTACAGAGCTCGATCGAAACCTGTCTCAATTGCTTCAATGCCGTATGCAACCTTATAAAGCGCATATAGCCACCTCAGAATGAGAATCCCAACGCGACGGCAACTACACCCGTACATATATCGTATTCTTTTGAAGACTCTAAAGCGACTCCGCGGATATATGGGCGATTTCGCTGCGTATGCACAGGCTCTTGTCGGAAGCGCTCCTTGCCGCAAATTCCCTGTGGGCTGCTGCTTGGACTCTGTCGAGCGTCGGAGGTGCTCCTCGCGCCGCTACAGGCTTCAACAGCCCCGTTCTTGCCCGCCTTCGGGCCCAGCGATTGCGGCGTGCCCTTGTCATAGTGAAGAAGCAATCAAACGTGGGACAGGCAAGAAAAACTAAGGATGCTGCTGCTTTCGGAAAGCGGAGGACCTCAGGTCCCCGCGGCGGCCAGGATTCGGGGCAATGCGCCGTGTTGCACTGAGGAAGCGGCGGGAGGGTCTTCCGTGAAGATGTTGGGCTTCGGCCGATCTTTCGGCAGCACCTTCTCAGGAAGAAGCACTGGAGCATGTGACATTCCATGAGTGCGGATGCCGGACATTCCATCAGTGCGGATGCCGCCTTGGGTGTAGGCTCTTGTGCACGGCCCTCTTGTGCGCCCTGTATTCGTCGGAGAGGTTCCTCTCGATCTCGGCGATCTCGGCGTAGGTGGGGGTGTTCCGGAAGCCCGTCGCCGTCGCAACCATGCTGCAAACGCCTGGAACAGACGTCGCTTTACCTAAATTCGAAAATCTTCCAAAACCCTACTGTACAATTACAGCTCCTGGACACCTGCCTATACAACAAGAACAGCAAAGACGCCCTCAAAGCAAACAACACAGCGGAACAACATATCTAAGCCCCGAAGCCGCCCAACACCATGAATCTCAAACCGGTTTAGGGTTTAGGATTTAGGGTTTAGGGTTTAGGATTTAGGGTTTAGGATCTTAAACCTTATACATTCTGGACGTTGGAATAATAGTCATGCGCCCTGATGAAAAACAACTTAACCAACATCCAGGAAGCCCACCCACCCACCCACTAATGGAACCCTAAACCCCCAAACTTTACCTAAACCCTAAACCCTCAAACTTTTTTCAAGCTGCCCTAAACCCTAAACTGCCCTGAACCCCCATACCCTAAAACCCTGAAGCCCTCAAACCCTAAAAGCCACACCCAAAAAGTCATGAAGAAGCCCTGAATTTTACCAAACCCCAAACGCCGTAAAATCAATATTATTATCCAAACCCCTAAACTAGACCTAAACCCTAAAAACCCTAAACTTTACCGAACCCTAAACTTTACCTGTCCCTGAACCCAAAACTGTACCTTATTAACCCTAAAAGCCCTAAACTTTACCTAAACCCTAAATCCTAAAACCCTAAACCCTAAAATCCCTAAAAGCCCCAAACCCTAAAACCCTGAAGCCCTAAACTTTACTTAAACCCAAGAACTGGGCGTTTAAGTAACCAGGGAGAAAAAGTCTAAACATTTTTTTCATAACGGTTCCTTTAAGGAAAAAAGTATTAAAGTATGGTACTCCAAAGCCCAGCCAAGAAAATCCACACCGAGGACCAGCCTTGGCCTCCTTCGCTTCCGCCTCGGCCCTGGGCTTCACCAATGCTTGTCGGCTACTTAGAGGATCATGGGACTTAGTAAGTAGGTTATAACTGGGGTTATAAGTCCCCTAAGTGGGGTTATCCTAATTATAACCTACTTATAACCGTACTTACTAAGTCCCATGATCCTCTAAGTAAGGTTTAGGATGTGGGGTGTAGGTTTAGGGCCTTAGTATTGGGGCTTAGGTTTCAGGGTTTAGGGTGCAGGTTTAGGGTAGGGTTTAGGTTTCAGGGTTTAGGGTTTGGGGTGCAGGTTTAGGGTATTAGTATTAGGGTTTAGGTTTCAGGGTTTAGGGTGTAGGTTTAGGATATTAGGATTTAGATTTCAGGGCTTAGGGTTTAGGCTGTAGGGATTCGGGTTTAGGGTGTGGGGTCTCTTCTTTGCTAAGGATGTGGGGTTTGGGTTTCAGGGTTTAGGGTTTAGGGAGTAGGGTTTAGGGTGTAGGGTTTCGGGGTTTAGGGTATTCAAATTTGGGTTGTAGTTCTCGGGCCCTTCAAAGTATTTATGGATAGGTACCTCTGCAGGAACCACAAAGGGAGATTAAAAGGTTTCCCAAAGTGCCACCTAGTTGTTTGTCCTGTGCTTAGTGTCTAGGGGCGTTTGGGGTTTAGGGTTTGGGGTTTAGTGTTCGGGGCGTTTAGGGTTTGGGGTTTAGGGTTCAGGGTTTAGAACTTTGTGCTTGGATTGATTAC
Organism: Symbiodinium sp. clade A Y106; assembly: GCA_003297005.1. Lineage (NCBI taxonomy): Eukaryota > Dinophyceae > Suessiales > Symbiodiniaceae > Symbiodinium > Symbiodinium sp. clade A. Next base: position 418,282 of record BGNK01000037.1, on the reverse strand, counting down.
TGTTTTGCTTTGTTATGCTTGTGGTTCTTTATGTTGTACTTTGTGTAACTGTGTGTGTGCTGAGGGTTTTGTTTAAGGTGTCTTGAATATTAGGTTTTTTGGGGGTATATGGGTTCTTCGAGGTTATGGTGTGCGGATTGTTGGAGTGGGGAGGTGGGGAGAGAGTGATATTTCGTGGCTGGGGCTAAGGCACAGCAACCTTTTGTACGCACATCACAGATCTGTATAGCAACAGGGCGATAGTGCGGTATAGTATTCGGGATCGTCTACTGGTGTTGGAATCCAAAACAGTCCTTACAAGTGTCTCTTTATAGACTTCATGAAAAGTTCAAGGATTCTGATTCGGGGTGTAGGGGTGGCGGGATTACATCATCAAGCTTTCAGGCGAGTGAAGTGAGAAAAATCCGCACTCTTGGTTTCCGAATTTCGATGCTTCTAGAGTTTAGGATGTGGGGTTTAGGGACGTCCAGAACTCCCCTCGAAGCCCTGAACCCTAGATCTGTGATACTACAGCTTAAAGCGGTATTCCTGAAGACATGATATCCTCTAGTGGGCCACCTAGCCCGAAGACCGTGAAACCGGAACGAAGTCCAGAGTTAGGGATTTCGGGCTTCAGATGTTTCTATACTGAACTTAGACCCCTAGCAATTTTTGTAATTCTAGCTGTTTCTGAAGGGTCTTAGGAAACAAAAATCAAAAAAATCTAAGTACCCAGGCCCCTATATCATAGAACCTATAGACCCCTTTGAGAAACCCTATAAAGGAGCCCTTGTCTAATTATTAAGGCCCCTATAGTGGGGCTTATGGCCCAGAGACTCCAATATCCCTGAGTTAGGGAATATTCCGTAAATTATAGTAGGGTCCCTAATATGATTTAAGGAATATTCCGTAAATTATAGTAGGATCCCTAATATGATTTAAGGAATATTCCGTAATCAGGGGATATTGGGGTCTCTCTGGGTGGGGCGCCCTGAACCTGCCAGGGCCCCCTGGCAGCAGCTTTCTTCGTTTGGCCTCTGCCTGGCGCTGTGCCACATAAGCCTTGGAAGAAGGTCTTGGGTTTAGGGTTTAGGGGTTTAGGGGTTAGGGTTTTTTTTTGAAGCGGTCAACACGAGGGTTTAGGGTTTAGGGGGTTTAGGGCCACGGTTTAGGGTTTAGGGTTTATCATAATTAAGGGGGTAGGGGGAAGGGGGGTAGGGGGCCTCGATACCTATAATAAGGACTTCAAAAGGCCTATTTAAGGAAGTATAGACCCCTATCCCCAATTAGGATCCCTTTTCGGGTACTTATAACCCTACTTACCTACTTACTAACCCCCCCCCCCCCCNTGGTGTGGTGTGTATGATGAAGGGGGGGGGGGGGGGGGGGGGGGGGGGGGGGCACCTACATCTCAAAAAAAAGGATTAAAAAAGGATTTTTTAAAGTATTGTCCCCCCCCCCCCCCCCTCCCCCCTACCCCCCTAAGGATTCCTATGAGTTTAGGGTTTGGGGTTTAGGGATTCAGGGTATCTGGGCTTTTAAGTAACCAGGGAGAAAAAAGTATAAACTTCTATTTCATAAGGGCCCCTTTAAGACAAAAGTATTAAAGTATGGTACTCCAAAGCCCAGAAACCCAAAATCCTAAACCCTTATAGAACCCCCTATAGTACCCTTAAAAGGAAGCCTAAACCCAAGAATAAATAAAACTCCAAAGCCCAGGTATAGTTCGAACAGAAGCCTTGTCGGCTCAACGCTTGGCAGCAGGGCTCTTGTTTCAGAGTTTCAGCGATTACCCTAAGGGTCCAAAGGACCCAATAATTAGGTACTTGGGTTTAGGATAGTAGTTAAGTAGCTCAATGTTTAAGAGAGTATATGATTATTAGGTACTTGGACCCTTTAGGGTTAGGGTTTTGAGGTGCAGGCAAGGCTTTGGGGAGGTTTGGGGTTTAGGGATTCGGGGTTTTAGGGCTAAGATCAAGGCCTCTGCGGAAATATGAAAGGCAGCGCCCCACAAACCCTGGTCATTGAATAGAAACTCCTTGAGGCAGGTAGGTCGAGATTCTCCGTGATAGTAAGGGTACCCGTATTCCGATTGCTCAGTCTTTGCAAGGCACCTCCCCCCCCCCCCCCAAAATTCCCTTCATTCATCAACAAGGAGCAGGCAAACCCTCTAGGAAATAATCGTATTATTCCTTCTTTCACTCTATTCCACTCTAGTGTGGGTGTCCNCCCCCCCCCCCCCCCCCGAAAAATGGGCATAAGACTCTACCCGGAGACCCTAGACCCCTTCAGCGCTAAACCCTTAAAGGTCCTGCAAGGTCCCTGCTTGGAGGGTTGGGGGACTTAGCATATATGTAGATACTTTGTAGACTTCTAAGTATCACAACCCCAATTCGGATGCCTTTGAAGGTACTTATAACTCTAGTTATTACCTACTTACTAAGTCCCGCGACCCTCCAAGTAGACAACACTCACCCAACCCTGAAAGGCGGGCATCCCTTGAAGCCCCAAGTATTATTACTATAGTGACGGTATCAACCAAGCCTTGTTCTAACTACTTAGGCGCCTTAATCATCTGCTCGGCTTTGAAGCACGCAAGGAGAAAAAGGCAAAGAATTTGAACCGATGATGGTTTAGGGCTAAGGGTAATGGTTTCGGTACCAAGAACAAATTCAAGCATGGCACTCCAGAACCCACAGTGTCATCTTGGGCCCAGGCAGGGTCGTAGTTCCTTCCAAAGAACGCCTGTGGCACTTTGGGATTCAGGGTTTAGTGTTTAGGATTCAGTGTTTAGGGTTCGGGATGTAGGGTTTAGGGTTAGAGGGTTAGTGTTCTAATGCTCCTTTCAGGTTCTACAATACCCCAAAACTCTAGAGGTAGAAACCCTACAAACCTAATAAAGCTTACCAGGACCCCTGGAGTTTAGGGTTTCGGCTTTCCGGCCCCGGAAGTACCCTTTAACTACAGAGCCCTTATGGTCCTGAATGGGGGGAGGGGGGGGTGAGGTATTGTGCTAGTAGAGCCTTTCAAAACATCGAGAAATGCAAAGTTGCGCTCTTAAAGAAAAACAACCAAAAGGGGGATTTTTCGACCCTTCGAAACATTCACATCGATGCTTGGATTTGCTGAAGGCATGTTGGTTTTTCTGGCGTTCAGGGATGTTCAGGGATTGGAATCGCTAAAAACTCCAGTCTTAGACACGCTAGTCGCGCTTACCGAAAGTACCACACCTGTCACAGGTTGAATACTTGGAGGATCATGGGACTTAGTAAGTAGCTTATAACTGGGGTTATAAGTCCCCTAAGTGGGGTTGTCCTAATTATAACCTACTTATAACCTTACCTACTAAGTCCCATGAGCCTTTAAGTATGGGATTGATAAACTACTGAAGCAGCCCTATACGCTAAACATTGCAAACCCTAAACCCTACAGGAACCCTAAACCCTAAAGGAATCCTAAACACTAAACCTTGCAAACCCCGACCCCGAGACGCGTCGCCCGCCTTGTCCAGGCGGATCTGCTTCTCTTTCAAGAGGATCTCACAGACCTCGCTGCTGAAAAGGGCTCGTTACTTGCTTTGTCATGGTTTAGGCGGTTCTTTTAAGGGCTCATTCTCCTTCAAGTCTAGACCCAAGAGTAACCTAGGAATGAAAAGGCTGGCCTGTTTGGTTTAAAGCCTGAACTCTAAAAAAGGGAATACGGGCCTACTAGAGGATCTCAGAGACCTCGCTGCTCCAAGGAGCTCTTCCGACTCCAGTATTGTTGGGAACAAAAGGTTGACCTTTCGGAGAATCTTGGAATTCTATCCGTAAGGACCACATGACCCTTAAAAGTAGGGGCCCTATAGAATTAAAGTATGAATCCCTATAAGGTATATGAACCCTAAACCCTTTTGGGGTTCTTTTCGTCCTGAAGGATTTCCCCGAAAAGAGGATTTCGCACACCTCGCTGCTCAAAAGAGTTCTTGAGTTCTTTTGTGAAGGTTACTTTGAGATAATTTCGGAAGAGAGTTCTTGAGTTGTTTTGTGGTCAAAAGTGTTCTTGAGTTCTTAGCTGCTGAGTTCATGAGTCCCAAAAAGTGTACACTTTCAGATCTATACGGGACATTCTTATCCAAAAACATGTACAGTGCACCCACTCAGCTACTAAGAGTTGTTTGTGATGCTTTAAGTGGTCTCTTTAAGGGCTAACATCGGGGATTTACCGGATCAGGGCTTTTCCAACGCAGTCTTTAGGTGTTTTTGAAGATTCCTTTAAGGGTTCCTTGATAGGTTATGCAAGGGATGCTGCTGCAAGGTGTTGTTGTATCTTCTTCGAGGATTGCTTTCAGGGCTTCTTTATAAGCTCTCGGAAGGTCATGTAGGGGATTACGGGTTTCGGAATGGCCTATCAGTTTGGTACCTTCATAAGTTTCGTGCGAGTTATGAAGGTTTTCCAAGTGTTCCATGTGGGGTTAGTGTGGGATGTTGAACAGTGCCAGGCTGTTTAATTGAGGGTTTAGTCCCGAGAGAGAGCTTTAGGGCTTATAGGGGAGCAAGGGGAGTTTGAGGGTGCAGGAGCTAGTTAAAGGGGTGCGGGATTTGGGGGTCGAGGGGTTTAGGGTTTAGGGTTTAGGGGTTTAGGGGTTTGGGGTTTGGGGTTTAGGGTTAGGTTTAGGGTTTAGGGTTAGGGTTTAGGGTTTAGGGGTTCAGGGTTACGGTTTAGAGTTTGGAGCTCGGGGGCTTTACCGATTAGACTCTTAGATGCTACCTTATGAACAAATCGGCGTCACTTAGTTTATGGCTTCAGGGTTCCAGTTCTCGGATCTGTCATTGAGGCTTCAAGGTCTAGGGGTTTAAGACTTCAAGGGGATTCAGTTTTGGGCTGCAGGGTTTTAGTTTTAGGGGGTGCAGGGCACCTAAGCCATGATCTATCATAAAACGACACTTGTTCATGAACGAAGCCATGAACCCAAACAAACACCTAGAGTACACGTAAACCAGAAACCTTACAGTAGACCCTGAACCCCAATCCCTAAACCCTAACGCCTAAACCAGACCCCAAAAATTTCAAAGGAACACCCTGTGCCTAGCACCTCCTACTCCCAATCTAACGGAGGGATACTGGACATGGCCTTGCAAGCGAATCCTACCAGTACTTGAAGGCTCATGGACTTAGTAGGTAAGGTTATAGTTGCGGCCATTAAGTCCCCTAAGTGGGGTTATCCTAGTTTCAGCCTACTTATAGCCTTACTTACTAGGTCCCATGAGCCTTTAAGTACCAGTAATATCCAAAACAGTTTCCCATCACGTAGTCGGTTTGGAAACAGGTATTTCCAGCGGCTACCTGCTGTATTGCGTGTTTTGAAACTCCTTAGGATGATGACGCTTGAAGAAGCAAAGGTCACTTGAAGCACCGGAACGTAGATCCCCAAGAAACCCGAACAAAAAAAACACACAACTAAGACTTCGGCGTGTTTTCGGTAGTCGGGCGTGGGCTCTCCAATCAGCACCTCACGAAAAGCTTCCGAAATTCTCGGAGTGGGCTTCGGGCTTAGGCGTTCTAGGATAATGGTCTCGCTTGGCAAAAGAACTTGTTACGGCTTTTTGCATGCTCCGTTTAGAGTTCTAGAGGGTGTCTCTCTTCTTCAATAACCGGGCCCAAAAAAGTTCAAACTTTTTAGCATAGGCCAATTATATAAAGCCAAAAAGTCTAAAGCTCTGCCATAGGCCATCTGAGATTTTACACCATCCTAAACCCTGGCCCTAAACCCTAAACCCACGAAACCTTCAACCCTTGAATTCAGCTTCTTAGGTTTTTGCATGCTCCTGCTAGAGTTGTAGAGGGTGTTATGCGGCTCTGTTGGTTCAAGGAAACCGTCCCCTTGCTGAAAGGCTTCGGGTTCAGGCTTCTTACAGTAGAAGACAGAAAGTTGCAACATGGCTTTAGGAGGATTCATGCTGTGATCCCTTATACTTTACTTTAAGGGCATGAGGCTAATGATGTTCCAACTTTCTGGCTTCTACTGTAGGAAGTTTGAGGTTTCGAGTTCTCAAGTTTAGGGTTTAGGGGTTCAGAGTTTAGGGTTTAGGGTTTAGGGTTCAGGGTTTAGGGGCACGTTATCTTGATGGAAACGAAGTTTGAACAGGTCATGAGCACAGAAAACACCAAAGATACCTTGGAACACATCATCAAACCTGCGGTACCGAAATCTCCAATCCACTCTGAACCCTAAACCCTAAACCCTAAACCCAAACCCTAAACCCTGAACTGTACTGAACTCTGAGCCTGAACCTTGAACCTTACTTAAAGGCTCATGGGACTTGGTAAGTATGGTTATAAGTAGGTTATAATTAGGATAACCCCACTTAGGGGACTTCTAACCCCAACTATAACCACCTGACTAAGTCCCATGATCCTCTAAGTAACCCAGACTAAGTCCCATGATCCTCTAAGTAACCCAGACTCCCCCTTATAGATCCCTAAACCCTAAACCCTGATGCCTTTAAGGCTCCCACCAAGGACCGCTACTAAGTCCCATGATCCTCTAAGTGAACTCTGAGCGTGAACCTTGAACCTTAAAGCCTCAACCCTCAAAGGAATCCTTGGAAAGAAACCCTAGGCTTTGGGGCTTTAGGGGTTTCGGGTAAGGTAGATGGATTTGTGAGGGTTTGGGGTTGTAGGAGTATGGGGTATAGGGATTCGGGTTGAGGGCTTAGGGTTTAGGGTACTTGGAGGATCATGGGACTTAGTAAGTAGGTTATACCTGGGGTTATAAGTACCCTAAGTGGGGTTATCCTAGTTATAACCTACTTATAACCCTACTTACTAAGTCCCATGAGCCTTCAAGTAGGCAAAACCCCAGGAGGATGTGGCCTTGGCCGTGTGCCGCAGCCCGGGGGTGGAGAAGAGCTGAAGGAGCGTGGCCCGATCCTGCAGTCTTTCTAGGGTTAGAGTTTAGGGTTTAGGGTTTAGAGTTTAGGGTTTAGGGTTTAGGGTTTACCTAGACCCCCCAACTACCCTGTAATATGCCCCAAACACCCACTATTAAGGGCCATAAGGCCTCCATTAAAGGGCCCTTGGGGGGTCCTGGTAGGGTTTAGGGTTTAGGGTTTAGGGTAGGTTTAAGGTTTACGGTTTCGGGTACAGGGTCGGGCTTCGACTTAAAGGCTCCTTTAAGTGTTTCATGAGGGCTACTGTAAGGGATACTGCACGGGTTACTATAAGGGTTTAGGGTGTAGGGTTTAGGGTTTACTTAGAGGCTCTTGGGACTCAGTAAGCAAGGCAATAACTAAGGTTATAATTAGGATAACCCTACTTAAGGCACTTAGAATCCCCATGAAAAGCCCCAGTTCCTACATCCCTTGAGCCCTTAAGTAGGGTTTAGACTTCAGGGTCTTTTAGTTTTGGGGGTTTTGCAAGGATTGTATGAAGCACTCATAGGTTCGACACGGCCCCAAACGGGCCTAGAAGGCCTCGAAGCTCCCAACAAGTGACAACCTGCAGAGCTCAAAATCTCTGAAACCCTACTTGGAGGCCCTTTGGACTTAGTAAGTCGAGTTAGTAAGGTGGGTTATGGGGATTATAATAGGGTTTCTAGGGGATACTAAGTAGACTTACTAAGTCAAAAGGGCCTCCAAGTACACCCTGAAGCCTCTACCCGGACCCGCACTAAACCCTATACCCGAAACCCTAAACCAAAATACCCTCCATACCTAGACTTACCCCAAAATATTGGTATATGATCCCAAGTCACGGGTATCTAGGGTCTGATAGGGTCTAGGTTGTCTAGAACCCTGAGCATAGACCCTGCAACAAGCTCGTCAGATGCCTGCTTTGCGAGGTTGGATTGGATCTCCACGACCTGGCACATGGAGGGTCGGGGGACTTAGTAAGTGGGTAATAAGTAGACTTATAAAAGGGACCCTAATTGGGGTTATGATACTTGCAAGCGACCCTCCAAGCAGGGTCAGGCGAATAGGCCCAGGTATGCCAAAGCCACAACGAGAACTGTCACCATACTGGGCTCTTGTTAAGGATTTGAGTTAAGTTACCATAATAAAGAAACTCTATATTTTCTATAGATCCCTATTATGGTACCTTAAAGTAAGTTCCTTAACAAGAACCCAGCATATGATGATGCTGTTGCTAATGATGATGAGGAGGAGCAGGCCAACCACGCCTTACAAACAATAGAATCTTAAGCTGTATCTTAACAAGTACTGACTGGCAGCGCGGATGCCAGCAATGTTTCAGGTACCAGGGAAAGTACCAGTAGTAAGTAGTTACGACAGGTGATACCAGCACCCTAAGTGCGGTTATGACCCTACGTGAAGACTACGTACAAAGACCCCTCAGACTTCAAGTAGCATCCTAAATCAAGAGTCGCCTGCACGCAGTAGATCCTGTGGGCCAGTGCGGACTGCGACTAGTGGTCTTCTAGGGTTAGGATTTAGAGCTTGAGGGCTACAGCTCATGGTGTCGAGAGTTTACCTGTGAGAGTGCAACAACCTGCTGCCTTTTGTGCTATATGCATGCCCTATACTTAAAGGATCATGGGACTTAGTAAGTAGATTGTAATTGGGGTTATAAGTCCCCTAAGTGGGGTTATCCTAATTATAACCTACTTATAACGCTACTTACTAAGTCCCATGAGCCTTTAAGTAATTAAGCTGCTACAGCCGACCATCTTGAAGGGGTGCGAGGAATTCGCATTCTTCCGTGCCTTCCCAAGCACTGACGGTCAAGTGAACTCTCATCCGCTAGGTCCCCCGGTATCCTCTTCATAACAAGCTGGTTTAGGCTTTAAGGTTTAGGTCCCTACTATTCAAGCCTAAGCCCTAAACCTTAATAAAGTGCAAAACTCAACAGAAAGGGCATAAGGGTACTTAAAGGCACATGGGAACTGGTAGCTTAGTAAGTAAGGCTAGAATTAAGGGTATAATTAGGACAACTCTCCTTTGGGCATTCAATGCATTTATGACCCCAATTATAAGCCTACTTACTCAGTCCTCTGCTTAGGACAAGCCTCAGGGAATCTTAATCAGGTTCCTACATTACCCAGGAAAGCCCCAAGCAACCCTCGCACCCTTGCATCCTAAACCCTTGCAGAACCAAGTCGAGAGGGACCACGACGTTGCGGCCCTGAATTCCAGCAGCAGACAGCAGCGACTTCTTCACAGTGCCATCCTGGGGCTCGCGGATTTGAATACGGGTTCAAGGCCAAAGCTCTAAATACCTAAATCCCTACCCAGACCCTTTAAGGAATCTCTACAGGATCTAAATAATGTAGAACCCTGAAAAATATGTCCTACGAGGTCTTGGGGTAGATTATCAATACATGTCTGGTGTTACTAACGTCTCTCTTCTTCAATGACCGGGCCCAAGAAAGACCAAACATGCAGACCAACAACTTTAAAGTTCTACCATTGGCTATCTAAGAAATATTGTAGTAGATACAGTGCATGCTTCCTGCCTTTAGCGTCGGGGGAGGTGAAGGCGACGAAGCTCCACCTTAAACGACCCAAAACCCACATTTAGAAGGGCCCCTATTTGAAGGTTTTCAATAAAGAACGTTAAACAAGTAGGTTGTGGTAGTTTAAGGTAGACCCCGAAACCTAAATATGCTCAGAACTTTGTGTTGTAGGGTCTGGTCCATTCAAAAGTTTAGCTTTTTGACCAATAGCAAGAACCCTAGGGCAACCCAACGAACTACAGCTTTTCACATATACACAAGAAGGAGCGTAGCCCGCAAGAAATCGACGCGAAGATCTATCCCACAGAAGGCCAAGTGAACCACCAAATACCCCAACAAAACCCATTGAGCTGAAAACCCAAAAAACCAACCCTGAACCCTAACCCGGAAACCCTAAAACCCTTTTGTCTTGCCTTGCAGACATCCTGGAAAGCCATTTAAACAGCTCATTTCGCAAACGTTTTGAGCTCGGCACATCCAAGGCATAGATACCAAAGTTGGTTTCCTGGCTGGAACTTTTCTTATCTTGAGAAGGCTTGCGTTGTTGATATAGGGGGACTTACAAAGTAGAACCGGGCTCCTACATTAAAGTGCCATTGCAAATAGCGGTTCGGTTACTTAGGTTATAAGTGAGTATGATGACTGACTTTTCTGACTTTTCGCTGACTCTCCGTTGGTGCCGAGAATGAGCTACCAAGCTACCCCAGACCGCCCCAGGGGCAAAGGGTTCAAGGTCAAGCCCCAAACCGCGAACCCACTTAAAGGCTCATGGGACATAATAAGTAAGGTTAACCCCACTTAGGGAAACCCTAAACCCCAGAGAGAGGAACGCCCTGGTGGCCCCGGTTTTTGGCCAGCGTACCTTTGTGACACCCTAAACCCCCAAAAATCCTAAACCCCAAAACCCCTAAATCCCAAAATCCCCAAGGCCCTACCTAAACCCAAAAATCAGACACGGAGAAGCCGACCACCAAAACACTAAAAGAACCTCAGATCTCTGGGGGTCGGGGTTGTTGCAATCGAGAAGGGCCCAAAATCAACATGGGAGTTTCCGAAAATAGGGGACCCTAATATCGTACCCTAAATAGTAGGATCCTTATTATAAGGACCCCAATATAAGGTACCCCCAATTTTCGGAAACTCCCATATGGGAAGCTCTCTATGCGGCCCCCCTTTTCTGAACCCAAAAGAAAGCGGGACCCTTATAGAAAAGACCCTACAAGGGACCCTACTTTAGAGTACCTTTTTGGGTAGTGTTTTCTGGTAAGGGTCCTGCATTATGATGGGGGGGACCGAAACAGTGACCCTAATTCAGAGAACTACGCCTGCAAGAATTCTAGAACACCCAGTAATGCCCTGGATGAACCAGTAATAAGCCAGCCACAAGAACCCTGTGAAAACCGGTACAACACCTTCCAGGAACTCTATCAAAGCCTACAGGCCTTATTACCACCCTCGAAGAACCGCCTACAAAACCCTACTTAAAGGCTCAAGGGAGTCATCTACCCCACTTCGAGGGCCAACCGTACGAACAAACTGTCGCGTCAAAGCCTGGACGTCCTCCTTGGCACTCCTAAACACGTGCCTGCATGCAATCATGCAATACTGACGGCCACGTGCGCGACGCAGAAGCAAACCAACACCTCCTCAACCGGCGAAAGCGGGTGTAGAACTGCCAACAGTGAGGGCACCAATGTCAGTGTGGTCTGTGGTCGTGCCCGACTGTGCCTGCACAGGCGAACCCATGAAGCTTGGAGAAGGACTCAACCGATCTGCACAAAATAAACAGTTTCCCAAAGTGCCAGCTAGTTACCTATAAACCCCTAATTATTATAGTACCCTTATAGATCCCGTATAGTAACCCTTATAGACCCCTTTAAAGGAACCCTAATACAAGCCTATGAACCCCTATACAAACCTCAAAAAATAGGCCCTTCACCCAAACTCGGCCAGCGTGCCGGCTTGTCGTTCGAAGCCCTGCCAGGCAAATGGATTTGTATTTCGATGAGTTTAGAGTGTAGGGTTTAGGGTTTGGGGCTTAGGGTTTATGAGTGTGTGTGTGTGTGTGCGATTTTAAATGGCTCTTCCCCGAGTTGTGTACGGTTTTGTCTAACATAGAAGACTACATAACTACCACTATTATTCCTTGGGGTTCCTTGTTATAGTTATGCTATAAGAGGGCCCCAATCCCTATTCGAGTTATTGAGGCCCCTACATTCACAGCGGTTTCATACGAATCAGCTTCTAAGGCAGTCTTACAGGATCCGTTCAATTAGGTTTAGGGTTCTTACTTCCCCCAATAAGCCACAGAAATAAAGGTTAAACTTTCCGGTTACTACTAAACTATAAGAGCCCAAAAAGTTTAAAGGTTGGGTATTGGGGAACTAAGGGTTTAGAATTTGGGATTTTCTCCGGAATGGTGAGTTCGAGGCATTGAGACGTCTGACGCTCGCATGAAGGGTGTTGGATGATTTTACCACATACATGGGAGTTTCCGAAAATAGGGGACCCTAATAGAGTATCCTAAATAGTAGGATCCTTATTATAATAAGGACCCCCAAATAAGGTACCGCTAATTTTCGGAAACTCTAAACCCTAAACCCTTTATATAACCCTTTATAGATCCCTTTAAGGAACCCTTAAAGGATCCCTTTAAAGGGCTATCTATGGGCTTTCCATGCCTTCCGAGGTTTCAACATTTGTGGGCTCGGACTTTTGCAGGTTGCGCCGTTCGGGTTTGAGATGTAGGGCTTTGGGGTTTCGCGGTTTGATGTTGAAGGTTCTGGGGTTTCGGTTTGGGATTTAATTTAGGGCTTTACGGTTCAGCGTGTAATTGAGATGTAGGTTGCGGAGTCTGCACGTTGCAGTTGGCCTCGTCGCCTCCCGCCAGTGGCGCTTGATGCCACTCTTCAGGCACCTGAGCCACAGTGAACCCTACCTTAAGGACCAAATGACCCTTAAAAGTAGGGGCCCTATACAATTAGACTATGAATCCCTATAAGGTAGATGAACCCTAAATGCTTTTAGGGTTCTTTCGTACTTAAGTTAAACCCTTATAAACTTATAAACCCTAAAGCGTTCCTTGAAGCTCACCAGAATTTGACCGAGAAATTGATCCTGCAAAAACCCTAAATGTCCGGCCTTGCAAAGCGCCGATCACTCTCTGATATGCCTGTATCTCTGTCTCTGTCTCTGTCTCTATCTGTCTCTGTCTCTGTCTCTGTCTCTCTCTCTCTCTCTGTCTCTGTCTCTGTCTCTGTCTCTGTCTCTCTCTCTCTCTCTGTCTCTCTCCTAGGTTCCTGAATAGCCCCTTCATAATAAGGGTGCCCTCTTTCCTACTATTCGGTGTTACCAAGAAGACCCGCAAACAAAAAGGGCAAAAGGGTACTACTCAGGAACCTAGTCTCCCTCTCTCTCTCTCTCTGTCTTTGTCCCTCTCTGTCTCTGTCTAACTGTCTATCCCTCTCTCACTCAATCTCTCTCTCTCGCTCTCTTTCCTTCTTTTTCTCTCTCTTTTGAAGACCAAGCCCGGCTAAGTTCTATGACAGCCCAGGCAGTTGAAGTTCTTCCGTGCAAAACCGGGGTAGCTGTCTTGACGTCCGTGAATTGTTAGTCTTGATAAGGTCTAATTTAGAGTCGGGCCAGAAACCCAGAGACCCCAATAGTTCGTGTTTTGGGTTTAGGGTTTTGGGTTTAGGGTTGTAAGGTTTAAGGTTTAGGGTTTAGTGTTTAGGGTCTTGGGTTTAGGGTTTTGGGTGTAGTCGGGCCAGAGAACGGTGCCCCAAGCTGCTTGATATTGTTTCCCAGAGACCCCAATATCCCTTAACTAAGGAATATACCTTACATCATATTAGGGATCCTAGTACAATTCAAGGTACGTTCCTTGATTAAGGGGTTTGGGAATCTCTGGGGACAGTGACCGATTTACGGTTCATGGTAAACTAGAGCCTCAGAGAATCAAACTCTGGACGGAGGAGACCCCTAAGAAGAGACTTCCCGAAGCCCGAGAACCTAAACCCTGAATGACTTGCAAAGGCCACAGAACCCGAACTCCTGCAGCCCTAAAGCCTAGATTAATTAGATAGATTAACCAAGTGGTTTCGGAGGCTTTGGGTGCAGCTTCAACTTAGATCCGCTTATACGACCCTTATTGAGGTCCCAACCCGAAACTCTCAACCCCAAACTAGTTTAGAAGTAGCTCCTTAGAAGAAAGGGATTCCTTTTTCTGCATAAAAAAGGGAGACCCGCCCTCAAAGAACAATACAAAAAACACAAAAGGGTACGACCTGGGAACCTTGTATAGAGCATCAATAAGAATGACTAAATCCTATGCCAGCGCATAGCTTTGACCCCTCCTCCCGAAACCTTCGAGACAAGACACCAATCCACCATCTTCCGATCACTGATCTCGGTGAACTCGGGATGCTCGGTGAGAAACCTCGGCCGCTGTTGCTACTATACCTATGTACAATCACATTGTCGCTCTCATTCTACCTTGTTACTCTTATTGCAACATGGATCATCACGGCAGTTGGAACCCCTTCAACCCTAAACCCTAAACCCCTCAGCCCTAAATCAACGGCTGACTTTTGTCTACCCAAACCCTAAACCCTCAACCCTAAATCCTAAACCCCTAAACCTTAAACCCTGAACCCTAAACCCTAAACCCTATCATAAGAACCTAAGGAAACCTAAACAGTTAAGGTCCCATTGCCCTGGCCAAGTACGCAAACAGGATCTTTAGGGTTTACCCTAAGGGTCCAAAGGACCCAATAATTAGGTACTGGGGTTTAGGATAGTAGTTATATAAGTTACTATTTTGGAGAGTATATGATAATTGGGTACTTGGACCCTTAGGGTTAGGGTTGAGGGGTTTAAGGGAGTTAGGTGTTTAGGGATTTAGGGGTTTAGGGATTTAGGGGTTTAAGGGAGTTAGGTGTTTAGGGATTTAGGGGTTGAGGGTTGAGGGGTTTAGGGGTTTAGGGATTTAGGGGTTAGGGTTTAGGGGTTTAGGGGTTTAGGGCTTAGGGGTTTAGGCTTTAGGTTATTCTTTTTATCTTGAAATCACCGGCTTAAATACGTGAAAACAGCTGAACCCCTCTCAGACTGGCAGTACATGACATCACCCCAGTTTGCCGGTCCCGACGAAACGTGTCCATGTTGCTAGTTACGACCAACTTGGTCTGTACCCATATAGGCTCCGTAGTTCCTTTTTGGGATTACCTTAAAAGATCCTAAGTATGAACCACAAAAAGGAACTACATTTGTGCCTATGGGTCGTTTGATGATCGTGAGAGAGCGACCGCCAACCGCCTTAGAGACCCTCGGAAAGTGTGAGACCTGGCTCAGCGTCGAAGACGTTGATAGCGATGCCGTCGAGGAGTCCGTTACCGCAGCTGGTGGCGAACTTATTTTCTGGGGGACGCTTAAACAGCGTGGATCCGGAGTTCTCGTGCGTACCGGGCGCGGCGCACCGATGGCTGAGCCAGTTGGCCGCTCGCTGATCTACTTGCGACGTGTCTCGGAGCCTTTGCCGAAGATCGCCACGAGGAGGGCGCCCTTCCGAAGAGCGGAGTCGCCTGTGGAGATGACGCCCTTATGTGGGCCAAGGGTATAACCGCTTTTGCACCGAAGCCAGTGAAATCAGCTCCGCTCCAAGCCCTGATGTGGAGCTATCGGTGTCTTTTGCGAGCGTCTTTCGGGATCCTGAAACCCTTCGTCTTGCCCGGGCAGGTTTAGGGCTTTTGAGGTTTTATTGTTTAGGGCGTTTAGGGTTTAAGGTCTTCTTGCTGGATCTTGATCAAGCAGCAGCCAGAACCTTTCTCGACTTCTCCGAAGCCTGAACCCGATAAGCACGTGAAGCTGCAAACACTTCAATCCCGAAGCAGGGGTTTGTTTAGGGTTGAGGGAGTATTGAGGGTTTAGGGGTTTAGGGTTTCGGGCCACAAAATTACCCCAAACAGTAAGCCTCCGAAGCCTAAATCCTTAAGGCCGGAGGGGATTCAGCAACCCAGGGTGTAGGGCTTAGGGCTATGATGATCTCTGAACTAAAGGCAAGCCCAAGGGGCCAATCCATCCAATGGAAAGTGCCCTCTCCGGGCAAAAACACCGGGAAGAGCACCTGCAGAACGGACTACGTAAGATTGGGTGCCTCAATAAGAAGCGGAATAGGGCCAAGGGTTCAAGGGTTTAGGGTATGAGATTTAGGGTATGAGAGGGGGCTTCAGTAAAAGTGGAATATGCATTAGTTATAAGTGGATAGTAGTACACGCAGTGCTAATTATTCCGACCCCTGTATAGCAAGTTGTTATCAATGTGTGGCTGTGTTTAACTCACTGCTGGTAAGCCAAAACCGTTGTGTAATTATGCCTCAACGGAGCGGTGCAGTGTGCCGGCAAACGAGAGCCGATCAGTGAGCAAGATTGTACGCCAAGCTTGGTCATCCTTTTTTTGTTTTGGAGGGGGGGGGCTACATTGATCGGTCATCTTGGTAACCTTGGTCATCTTGACCATGGACGGACCCCTTGCACCACTTGTGCCACTTGCACCACTTGGGGTGGCCGGCGATCTTGGTCATCTTGGTGATTACCACTCCCCCCCCACCCGGTGCAAGTGGTGCAAGATGACCAAAATTAGCAAGATTGACGCGAAAGTCGATCGGCTCTCGTCTGCAGGCAAAAAGGAACAGTGCTACTCATGAGTATCAGTTCCGCTTGTAAGTTATCTTATAGTATAACACAGGGGTCTGAAAAATGAATGGCATTATCCCCATACTATAGTGTACCCCAGCATCCTGTTTTGAGCTCTAGTTGTTAAGGCACCTTTATATGGGGGAAATTGGAGCCAGGCTACCATATGACGGCAGGCACTCACAAACGCCAGTTCTCCTAAATGGCACCTGTGGCGATGCCTTGGGTGACAAAGCCGTCATTCGTAAATCCGACATGCGGAAGCTCTACATGACGAGCCCAGCCCCAAGCCTACAGACCCTACATCCAAAGCACCAAGACCAACGACCCGAAGCACTAACCGACGCCAAACAAGGTTAAGCAATGGCTATAAGCCGTTATAAAGCCCTAAAAACATCGCCAAGTAAACCCTGTAAGCCCATGACCCCGTATTAAACTTATAAAGGCCTTTTGAACCCTATAAACCCAGAAGACATCTCTCAGCCATGAACAGGCTGTGCAGAGGGTTTTCTGGCTCAACGGGTTGTGGGTTCTATAGGGTTGTGTGATCAGTGTATAGCTAGGATCCCGAGCAACCTGTTACCTTTTTGGTATTGGGTAGTTTTTGTAACGAACCTAAGACGACCAAAAGGCAACAAGAGCACACTGGGAGACCTACATACAGCTTTTGCGAGTTGGTGCAGGAGGTTGCTGTGCCTCTGGGCGTCCGTCTTTCTGCGGTGGGTACTTGATGTGTGCCACCTTGGCTTCCACTCTTTGGGCAAATGTTTCTTTTAGGTTGCAGGTCTCAAAATACCGGTATGTGGCCATAAGTTTCGGGATAGCCCTAAACCCTAGCCCTAAACCAATAATCCTAAATTAATCCTAAACTTCCTAAACCCTAAACAGTAACGTACTTAAACCGATGATCCTACATTAACCCTGAACCCTAAACCAATGCTCCGGGACTCCTAAGTTAACAACTAAGCCCTAAACTTGGCACTGAAGTAACCAGGGGAAAAAAGTATAGACTTTTATTGCATAATGGGTTCCCTTTAAGAAACAGGTCCCCCAAAAGTATTAAAGTATGGTACTCCAAAGCCAGAAAACCAAAATCCTAAACCCTAAATCCTAAACCCTTATAGAACCCTATAGTACCCTTACAAGGAAGCCTAAACCCAAGAATAAATAAAACTCCAAAGCCCAGTCCTAAACTAACCCCAAACCCCACAGGCTTCGCCTTAGGCCTTGGCTTCGAGTCATACCGGCTCCGAGTTTAGGGTTTAGGGTTTAGGGTCGAGAATTACTGCTGAGGGTTCGGAGGACTGGCTTTCGGGGCGGTTGGAGCTGAAGTATTCCTCAGGCAGCGTAGGGTTTAGGGTTTAAGGTTCAGGGAAGGATTCCAATAGCGCCCGAACATGAAGGCCCTCAAACAAGGGATTTTTTATGAATCAGGAGTCTACACCCTATAGACCCTGAACCCAAACCCAAAACCCTAACATACGCTCGAGACTACAACACCCTGAACCCAAGAATGTTCAGAAGTCCCCGGAGACTTAGTAAGCAGGTAATGACTGAGGTGACACGGGCCCTCAGTGTGGGTTATGCCAATGATAACCTTTCCTATGACGTACTTACGAAGTCTGACTACCTTAAGGACGAAAAGAACCCTAAACGGGTTAGGGTTCATATACCTCATAGGGCTTCATAGTATAATTGTATAAGGTCCCTACATTTTTACGGTCATTTGGTCCTTAAGGTAAGTTTAAGTTCCCTGGGCCTTCAAGCACATCCGCAAAAGCTGACGCCTGTGCCTGCAGCCGTGCCGTCCGAAGGCCGTCAACCTTACCACTTCCTGCAAGTATGGCTACCTAGACCACTTTGCTTGAAGACTAGAGTCCGCAATCCAAAATCGACCTTGAACTTAACTAACTATACCGCCTATTCCCCAACTATAGCCATGGCCAGCGCATGGCTGAATTCAGAAATACATAATGTTCCTCTATGCGCCCCACCGCCCCCTCCCCCCTGTAGAAATTCTGGGCGGTAAGGGCCCCCCGGCGCTGCCAGCAAACCCCTCAACCCAATAAATCAATCTCCAGGCCGGCGGCATCTGCCTCTGCGGCATCGTTCATCATGCCTGGCTTTGCAGTTCAGTTAACTTGACTGTCTCTCTCTCATTCTCTCTCTGTCTCTTTTCTACATATGTGTGTAAATCAACAAATGAAGAAATAGATAAATAAGTCAATATGTATATACATACATATGTATATATATATATGTATATATATATACATACACGCCTTATATGCCTCTTAGAGGAAAGCAGCAGCTAGCTAGTTCCTCGGAGATACTCTTGACCGAGGATCAGGAAGAACAAATGCCCAAACAGGCTCCTCAACGCAGTCACAAGTTAGGTGTTTAGGGTTTAGGGGTTTAGGGTTACTCCTTAGGGATTTAGGGTTTAGGGTTTTGGGTTTGCGGTGCTGAGTACCCTAGCCCAAAGAAGGTTAACCGATTGAACTATAGCAGGATTATATAAGCCCCAAAAGGTTAAAGGTTGCCTACTCAAAGGGTATCGACATGTCAAGAAGCCTGCTTGTGCAGTATCCTGGGGAACCAAAGGTTAACCTGTGGGAGTCTATTGGGGTTATAAAGGGATCATAGTACCCTACAAAGGTTAAAGGTTACCCACTCTACTACCTGTACTACTATACCCTATACAGACTGCTCTAAACCCTATACACACCGGAACCCAAAGCCAAGTCCCTAATCCCACTACCCAAAAATACAAATTTAAATTTTACCTAAACCCTAAACCCTAAACCCTACACCCTAAACCCAAAATAGAAAGATAAATTTTACCTACTCTAATGCTGGGGAAATATCCTGGAGGCCCGAACCGCAGACAGGTTTAGGGTTCAGGGTTTAGGGCTACTTAGCAGGGATCTTTAGGGTTTAGGGCTACTTAACAGGGATCTTTAGGGTTTAAGGGCTACTTAACAGGGATCTTTAGGGTTTAGGGCTACTTAACAGGGATCTTTAGGGTTTAGGGCTACTTAACAGGGATCTTTAGGGTTTAGGGCTACTTACCAGGGATCTTTAGGGTTTAGGGCTACTTAACAGGGATCTTTAGGGTTTAGGGCTACTTAACAGGGATCTTTAGGGTTTAGGGCTACTTAACAGGGATCTTTAGGGTTTAGGGCTACTTAACAGGGATCTTTAGGGTTTAGGGCTACTTAACAGGGATCTTTAGGGTTTAGGGCTACTTAACAGGGATCTTTAGGGTTTAGGGCTACTTAACAGGGAGCTTTAGGGTTTAGGGCTACTTAACAGGGAGCTTTAGGGTTCCTTCAAAGGGATCTAGGGTTCAGGTTTAAGGTCTTTTTAAGTGCAATGGGACCCCTCACGCGGCTCCTGCTCATACGAGCATACACCTAAAGTGAAACACTCTAATCGGGTTTACGGTTAGGGGTTTCGGGTTAGAGGTTGGGAGTTTAGGGTTTGGTTTAGGGTTTAGAGAGTCTGTGTGGTGTTTTGGAGGACGGTATTTAAAGCTGGAGAGCTGTACTTATGCCCCACTCAATCCACCCTGAACCCTAAACCCCTAAACGCTACGCCCCAAATAAAGCTGAAAGCCGAACTCCATAGAAGCCAAGCCCGAAATCAACCCCAACACTTAGACTAAGACTTCTTCCCACTCCCCCCAAACCCTAAACCCTAAACCCCAAAACCTCGAACCCTAAATCCTAAACCCGCCGAAAAAAAACGCCATCAAGCAGCGCCCTGAATGGCCCTGAACTCGAAACCCTGAGCCCTGACCTAAAGGGTCCAAGTACCTAATAATCATATACTCTCTTAAACATTGAGCTACTTAACTACTATCCTAAACCCAAGTACCTAATTATTGGGTCCTTTGGACCCTTAGGGTGAAACCCCAAAATCCCTAAACCCTCTTAAACAAAGAAACACCTGGGCGGTTGTCAATGTTAGGGTCCCCTTTTGGGGTACCCTAAATATTAGGTGCCGTACTATATTCGGGTACCCCAAAAAGGGACGCTAATTTTGACAACCACCCACATGACATGAAGCCCTGAACCCCCAAATCCCTAAACCCCCTAAACCCCTTAAACCCGAAACCCTAAACCGCTTAAACCCTAAACCCCTTAAACCCGAAACCCTAAAAACCGAAAACCCTAAACCCTATAAACCCTAAACCCTAAACCTTAAACCCCCTTAAACCCGAAACCCTAAACCCTAAAACCCATGAAGCAGGGCAGGGCACGGCACTTGAATGGCATGTCTGCCAAGGGCTCGGGGCCGAAGTTCACATGCACCTCTTCTTTCGGGGAGCCCTATAGGAACCCTCAGAGGTCCCCTTAAAGGAGCCCTAGGAGGTCCCCTTTAAAGGAACCCTAAAGGAACCCTAGGAGGTCCCTTTAAAGGAACCCTAAAGAAACCCTAAGAGGTTCCTTTAAAGGCACCCTAAAAAAACCCTAAGAGGTTCCTTTAAAGGAACCCTAAAAAAACCCTAAGAGGTTCCTTTAAAGGAACCCTAAAAACACCCTAAGAGGTTCCTTTAAAGGAACCCTAAAGGAACCCTAAGAGGTTCCTTTAAAGGAACCCTAAAGGAACCCTAAGAGGTCCCTTTAAAGGGTTCTACCGGGTTCAGCTTTTTCGGGTTGAGGCCTGTAGGCCTTAGAGCTCTCGGGGTTTGGGGGTTTAGAGGTTGATGGTTAAAAATGGACGGTCGCAGGGTCTAGGTCCTGCGCTTTTCCTTCAGGTCGTGGGAGTAGTCGGTTACAGTGCATACTCTGCGCGTAAAACCCTACTATTTGGGCAACCTTAAGCACCAAATGACCCTTAAAAGCAGGGTCCCTATACGATTATACTATGAATCCCTATAAGGTATATGAACCCTAACCCTTTTAGGGTTCTTTACGTCCTCAAGGAATTGGACCCTTAGGGCAAAAGGTTCCACATTGCCACTGCTTCCATGTGTTGGAACTGGAGGAACCCTGAACCCAAACCACGCATCTAGCACCCTATATAAGCCCAAAGCCCTAAACCCAACTCCCTAAGCACTAAACCCAGAACCATATTACCGTATATGTGCCTTAAACCCGGAACCCTATTATGAAGCCCTTATAGACCCCTTTAAAGGAACCCTAGTCGAATTATCAAGGCCTCTATAGCATATGCCTTCTTATTCCTATGGATGCTGCGGGTTTTGTCGTTCCGCTTCAGCTTGTGAAGCTAGGCTTGGTAGCAGAGGAGCCCTAATCAGTACCTTAACCTACCAAACCCTACTTTTTTTGTAGGTTCTTATTATAAGCCTTAATATGGAATTTATAGGGACCCTACAAAAAAAGTAGCTTTTGGTAGGTTAAGGTAGGGTTTAGGCGTTTAGGGTTTCAGGGCTTGGTAGGATAGGGGCCCTAAATTCAAACAGGGAGTCCTTCAAAGGGCTTCTTTAATGGGTTGGTGCAACTGTTTTTGGGCACCCCAAACCCTAAACCCTAAAACCCTAAACCCTGAACCATGTTCGAGGCGGCGAGCTTCTGAGGGAAGCGGATTTGACTAAATCTGATCTTCGCTGCCGGGGTCTTCAGGAAAACTTTGTGATGCTGCTCTCGGCACGCCAATTGTCCAATGCATTGAACAAGTCACCAGGCGCACACACGCCACGAGCATGTAGCAAGACGTAGAAGTCCTCTGCATCCTGATTTTGTGACGGTGGGGGGGATGTCTGCAAGGCCTTCACAGCAACACGCGGCACAACTTGCGTGTGGTCACCGGAGATCCCGCCGAAAGCCCTGGCAGCCATGAGGTAGATGAACAGCAGCATGTGACCTCACAGACCTAGACATGGCAGGATACCTGGGCATCATCCATGGCAGGAGACGTGGACTGCGGGCTTCATCGAATTGCCTCAATGGTGGACATCAGTCGCACAGGGCCTCAAACCCCAAAGCGCTTCAACTTGTCAACATGACCTCCCACCCGAAGACCCCTAAACCGATAGAGCCCTGAAATTTTCCCCAGAAGCTTTAAGTAACGGCTCGAAAGCAACCGAAGCCCTAAATCGAAAAGCCCGTTCTGAGCGTCTGGCCGTCAAGTTCTTGAAGGTAATCTGGGCGCTCTGACTTTACAGCTTGTGTTCTGCAAGCAGCATTTATAGTGCTTAGCCATGGCGCTCGAAAGGGTTAAACAATCACGCTGTATAGGGCTTGGGGTTGCCTCAGGGCTCTGATAGGATTTCACACGGCACGTGTACAGCCCTTGGCACTGAAGTAACCAGGGGAAAAAAAAGTATAGACTTTTATTTCATAATGGGTTCCCTTTAAGAAACAGCAAAGCCCAGAAACCCAAAATCCTAAACCCTAAATCCTAAACCCCTATAGAACCCTATAGTACCCTTACAAGGAAGCCTAAACCCAAGAATAAATAAAACTCCAAAGCCCAGAGCCTGCTATAAGCTTTTAGAGCCTGGCTTGGGGCTACAAGGGCTGCGGTTTGAGCCTTTTCCACCTGGGGAGCTTACTTAAAGGGATCGTGGGACTTCGTAAGAAACCCTAGGGTTCCTTTAAAGGGCTCCTTTAAGGGTTCTATAAGGGGTTCTAAAAGGGGGGAGTTTAGCTTACTTAAAGGATCGCGGGACTTCGTAAGTAGATTATAATTTTGGTTATAAGTCCCCTAAGTGGGGTTATCCTAATTATAACCTACTTATAACCTTACTTACTAAGTCCCATGGGCCTTTAAGTAGGGTTGCATGTCTCGGGCTGAGGGTGTCAGTTTGAGGTTGAGGTTAGGGTTTAGGGCTTGGGGCTTCGGCCTCAGAATTATTCACTGAACCCCAAAACCTACAACCCTGAAGCCCTAAACCCTGAACCCTAACCCCAGAATCCCAACGCCTATATGGGAGTTTCCGAAAATAGGGGACCCTAATATAGTACCCCAAATAGTCGGATCCTTACTATAAGGACCCAAAATAAGGTACTCCTAATTTTCGGAAACTCTTAACCTTTAAGGGAAACCTTATAATACCCTTATAGTAAGCTCGGAAACTCTTAACCTTTAAGGGAAACCTTATAATACCCTTATAGTAAAACTCTTAAGCTTGGGAAACCTTATAATGCCCTT
Organism: Symbiodinium sp. clade A Y106; assembly: GCA_003297005.1. Classification (NCBI taxonomy): domain Eukaryota; class Dinophyceae; order Suessiales; family Symbiodiniaceae; genus Symbiodinium; species Symbiodinium sp. clade A. Next base: position 395,038 of record BGNK01000037.1, on the reverse strand, counting down.
ATAGTAAGCCTTTAAAGGAACCCTAAGGTATCCCTAGGCCTTCTCCATATACCCCCCTAAACCCCCTGAGCCCTGAAGTTCTCAGATTCTTCCAAGAGGCCATGGGGAACAGCGGCTTGCCCTTCAGAACATCAGGGATCGGCTGAGGCCTGAGGTTTAGGGTTTAGGGGTTTAGGGTTTAGGGTTTAGGGTCAGGGATCGGCTGAGGCCTGATGTTTAGGGTTTAGGGTTGGGCTTAGGGTCAGGGATCGGCTGAGGCCTGACGAAAATCAAAACGTCGTTCCCGAAACACTTGGGCTCTCAGCACGTGAGGTTTTGGCCAGGGCAGAGGTAACCTTCAACCCAAACGCCTCAACTCTTAACTTAACTTACACTCTAAGCCCTGAACTCCTCCAAACGCCAGCTCTGAACCCTAAACACCAAACCCTAAACACTAGATCCTAAACCCTGCACCCAAATCTGGCGAACTTGCGACCATTGCCAGGCTTTAGGGTTTAGGGGCCTTAATACTCAAGACTAGGTCGAATGATGCACACGACGAGGCTTCGATGTCAAGTGCCATCTCCTGATGACGCCTCGTTTCTTCCCGCGCTTGTTCGTTGAGAATGGTGCCACGCTGTGGATTTGCTAGAGTTAGAGACTATTCGTGTTCGTGAGTGAAAGCTGGTCTGGGTCTTGGCGCTGCATTCCGGTCTTTGTCCTCGTCACCTTGCTCAATCCCGGCACGTTTGTATTGCGTAATATGCATTGGTGCCTGCTCGGGAGAGACACACACACACAAACACACACTTCTTGCACGAAACCTGTCGGAATATCTGCCAGTTTTCATATGTCGCCAACAGCTAAACTTCAGGGTTCAAGGCTATTCACGGTGCATTCAGCGAGTATCATCATCACTGCCCACCCATATCCAGCGAAAAAACTGCACAACTACTTGCCGACTTTCGATCCCAAACCCAACAGGCCAAAAACCTGAGCCCTGAACCTCAGAGCCTAAAATCTAGGCCTCACAACTCTAATCTTAAAACACCATGGCACCTAGAACCCGTTCTCAAAGCTGAATTAACTTTTTAGACCTGGGGTTATAAGTCCCCTAAGTGGGGTTGTCCTAACTATAACTTACTTATAACCCTACTTACTAAGTCCCATGATCCTTTAAGTAATTGTAGTATCCTGACCACCTTAAGGACCAAATGAGCCTTAAAAGTAGGGGCCCTATACAATTATACTATGAACCCCTATAAGGTATATGAACCCTAAACCCTTTTAGGGTTCTTTTCGTCCTTAAGGCATAAAACTGGCTCACCCCAGAAACAACACAATGGAAGCCCCAGCAAAGTCTCGTGACCAAGGAAAGAACAGGACTCCCTTGTTTGTAATACATACTTTTATCTGGGCTTTTAAGTAGCCAGGGAGAAAAAAGTATAAGCTTTTATTTCATAAGGGTACCTTTAAGAAAAAAGTATTAAAGTATGGTACTCCAAAGCCTAGTTTTATAGTGAACCCAAGACTAGAAGAAGGGGAAAAGGGCCTACTGGGAGACCTCCCCTAAAACCCTAAACCCTAAAACCCTAAACCCATAAACCCTAAACCCCTAAACCCTAAACCTCGAAATCCTAAACCTTAAACCCTTAAACCCTCAAACCAATTAGGGAATTAACTGCCTCGTTAAAGTTAAGGATCTCCTGCGTTCTTCTCGCATGGGACGTCCGATGACATCTTGCATAAACCCGCAAACCCTTTAGAACAGCTGCCAGTCTCCCTGGGCTTTGGATGCCTGGTAATCCGCTCGCCGTCCCGGAAGAGCGACATCGTGAATGCGTCGGGGCCTGCAAGAACTGGGGTTCAGGGTTTAGGGTTAAGGGTTGAGGGGGGTCTTTAGTACTAGCATTGCTCCCGAAAAGGGACAGCCAAGTATACACTCACCACCACATGTTCCTAAGAAGCTGTGTATGCTCTCACAAGGTGCCAATATGAACCTTGCCGCATGCTCTAAGCCGGGCCAGATGGGTCTGGGTTTCACCAGCTGGACTGAACCTAAACCCAAAACCCTGACCCAACTCCACAGCCCTAAGCCCTCAACCCCAGATGCTGTCCTTCGCTTTCCGGATCAAAAGCCTTATAAGCACCGAAACTCAACACCAAAGCCTACCTTAACCTTTCATATGCTACTTTTCTGTAAGATCTTATGAAAAACCGAACATAAACTTTATAGGGGCCCTACAAAAAAGTAGGGCTCAGGTGTGGGAAGTTTAAGGTATCTGGTGATAAGTACCCTAATTGGGGTTAAGGTACTTAAAATTGGTATAGTTACCTTACATATAACCCTCCTTACTAGATCCCTTGATCCTTTAAACATTAGCTTCGAAGCCACCAACTTGGCACTGAAGTAACCAGGGGAAAAAAGTATAGACTTTTATTTCAAAATGGGTTCCCTTTAAGAAACAGTTCCCCAAAAAGTATTAAAGTATGGTACTCCAAAGCCGAGCCAAGACAATGCAAAGCGACGCCCCAAAGCGACCCCACACCCTACCTGCGCCCTGGATTGTGGGTAGCGTGTTTTGGATTTTTGGATCACCTGTGACTTACTCGATGCTTGGAGTCCGAAAAGAAGTTAACAACCTAAACCCTAAACCCTAGATCCTAAACCGCAAATCCTAGATCCTAAACCCTAAACCCTAAACCCAAACCCTAAACCCTAAACCCTAAAGCTGCACTCAGCCAAATAATGCTGATCTCGGGCCCTAAGAGGATCCCGGAAAGGAACCTTCGCCCGAAAAGTCCCTCAACTCTACACCCTTAAGTCTTAAACCCTGGACCCTGAATCCTCAACCCTCAACCCTAAATCCTAGATCCTAAACCCTAAACCCTAAATCCTAGATCCTACACCCTAAACCCTAAACCCTAAAACCTAAAACCTAAACCTGAACCCTAAATATCCCTAAATCCTATACCCTCAAACCCTGGTTCCATGCACATCCAGGGCTTGCCATGCCTTCCTCCGTCAAATTAAGCATAACCTTGCAGCACCAGCTCTTAGGTTCTAGGATCTTTCAGGTTCACTGGTTTTTTTAAGTAACCGGGGAGAAAAAAGCATAAACTTTTATTTCATAATGGTTCCTTTAAGAAAAAAGTATTAAAGTATGATACTCCAAAGCCCAGTTTATAGGGTTTAGGGGTTTCGGGGTTTAGGGGTTTAGGGTTTACGGTTTAGGGGAGGGTTCTAAAATCGCACTTCAGACTCTTCAACTTGGAACCAGGACCCTCCTTGTACCCTCAAATAGGGGTATATGGTCCCTAATTAGTAGGCATTTTAGGGTCTGATAGAGGTAGAAGGAGGGTCTAGGAACGGTGGCCATGTTCGATAAGGGATCCTCATTCACGCATACAGTACCTTCAGCCCACTTCTTGCTGCCCATGACTGTAAGTCCCTGAAGTATAAGTCTCGTTGGGTGTCAGTGTTGTAGACCTGCTCTCAAACTTCGTTGTCAGTTCTCGGTGTTCGTGCTTAATTGAGACTCGGGATTGTGGGACAGGATGTAGACTCAGACGATCGGTTTTATGTTTCAACCGAAGATGTAACGTGTGAGGCTCTTACGACTAGTAGCTGGCACTGCGCTTGGTGTCACCACCAGGACGACAATTGCGACGACACCTCCTCCTCCTCCTCCTCCGCCTCCTCCCTCCCTGCTCTTCTTCCTACCTGTTTTGACTGCCACAGTCACTTACCATTCTCGTTGACATACAACTATCAGGTCCTTGCACGGATTAACATGGAGCTGCAACAGCTTCGATGCGTCCTGCTTGTGTCTTGCTGTTTCGGGCTTCAGGGGGGCATTTAAAACATGGGCCTGACAGCATCAAGAAAAGTCAGAGAGAGGTCAAGGAAGTTATGCACTCAACTTGCATCTAAGATCCCCACGGCCAGCGCTGAGCCACTGGTCATCCGCTGCGTCACCTGCGTGCGCCTGTTTGGTGACAGCCCTAAACCCCTGCAAAACCGTCCGGACCTGCAAAGCTGCAGGTTCGCAATAGCTGGAAAACTGCACATGTCTGTCTCAAGGGCACATACACACTTGCCTCAGACTGTGCCGAAATAGGCACAACCAACCGAAACATGCCTTGGCAGGGCCACCAACAGCCAGGGACAAAGCATTCCCGGGCCTGCGATTGAAGATGAAGTTGCCCTCAGAATCGAAGGAGATGCTGTCCTCAGCATCGCCTAAGAGCAAAGCCTCAGTTGACAGAAGCTGAGAATTTTCAAGGGGCCTTCGAGCAGAAACGGGGGAGGCATCAGGACGCTTCAGGACGCTCTAGCTGCTGGCGCTTCTGAGATTCTGGTCCCTCAGTTGGGACGAGGTAAAAGTCATCCTCGGTGGGCCGCAAGCCGACTTCTGACCGCCGACGTCAATGAGAAGTGCAAGCCACGTCGCCGAACGAAGTGGAGGTCGACAGCTCGCTTTCTTGTTCTCTTAGCAAAAGACTGCACTGCCTGAAACCTGGCGCCTTGCTCCACCGGAAGCCCAGTCCTACAGGCTTCGTGAAAAGCCTTGAAAACGAAGATTGCGAGATTGCGGCAGTGATCCTGACGTCACCTTCCAGTAAGGAGATCTTTTCCCTCTACAGAGCTTCATGCGGGGAGCAAGTCCGCGCGACACGCCTCCAAAACGACCGTGCCTTGCAGTCGTAGCATCTGTGTACCATTCGACTTTGCCGTGGCGTCTCCACCGCTCCCGAACGTTCGAAACTTCCATCTTGAAACTCTGCAGCTACCACAGGAAAGTGCAATGCAGACGCATGATACACCATGCTACATGTTCCCCCGGCCTGCAACCTGTATGACATGCTGAGTCTTTGAAGTCAACAAAGGCTGGAACCGCATCTCTCGTGCCAAAACCAATCCGCAGCAAATTTCGAGGCAAAGGTGGCTTGACCTCAGTGCATTCGCTGCATCTACAACAACAAGATTGCGGGTTCGAGGGTGTAGGGTAGCGGGTTTAGGGTGAATCAGAATCTGCAAAGGAGTAGGCAGCTGTGCTTCTGAGTGGCTCCTTGTTGAACGCAGTCCTCCTGACCTAAGACTCACAAAACACTGACATGCAGAATCGAACTTAGTGGTGCCAGTTGGCTGAACAGGTCCCACTTGATACGGCATTGTAATGGATTGGCCGACTGAGGCCCCGTCGTGGGCACTCGCAAACGCGAACCTCATACATATAGCGACCTAGGTGCGCAGGTGATCTGATCGGGCATTGATATCTGACAGCCCGGGGAAGGATTGGAGTTTTCGTCTCCCTCCTCTCTCGCTCTCGGATTCTAGACGTCTGAGGCATTGCGCATGCCTGTTGCATCAGTTTTGCTGATGCTCTCCAGTTTCCTGATCTGGAGGCAAGCCTGCGAACTTAACAGCAGTGCAGGCAGAAGTGGTCTGCAAGCACGTGATTGGAACAACCGTTCGCAACAATTGCGAAATGGCGGCAACCCATCTCAAGTCAGGACCTCACAGCGCCAGCTGTCAGGCAGTCTCATACTCCCTTTAAACGATGTGCATGAACACTTGAAGACAAGGCTAAAGCAGCCAGCGCATTGACCTTTCCACGTCGGAGCGGACGCAAAACTTTGATAAGTGCGTGCGGCTCCTCACAATGACTGTCAATGTCGGTCAAGACATTCGGATAGAGCACATGCACTACGCAATCTTTACACCTGACTTCACTAGACGACTTCGCTGGACATCCGCCCCGAGCTTCATGGTGACTTCAGCGTCCTGAACCCTGGCAGATTCAAAAAGCATGAAAGGGTGCCAAGGCTAGCGATACGTCTTTCCCTCGGTTGCCTGGCTGCCCTCTCCAGAGGGCAGGTTATCCAAAACCCAAGACTCTGCGTACCGAGGTGGGAACCACTTCGGATACCCATGCTGGCTCTGGCGCCGGCCAGCAGATATTGCAAGCCACCCTGAGGGGGCATCAGTGCTTCTCCCTGAGAGCTTCGAGCTGTAAGGGAGGAGCTACAAGGCAAATATAGGTGCAACTGGTCATGACATCGACGCATCTTCCGTTGCTAGGAAGGCAGCCACCCGCAGCACAGAAACACTGCAACACAAGCTGACCTTTGCAGGCAGTTGCTCAAGGGATGCTTGAAACCACAGACACGCACGGAACTGCGGTCCTAGTTGAGCTTCAATGCGGGGAGTCGCGTCCGTGACTATAGCATTGTTTCACCTGCCTCGCTGAGCGCCATAAGCAGATCTCCGGCCTCACTGGAAGCAAGGCCCAGAGCATCAGGGGTTGCGGGTCCTTAAGGAACCTACCTTTTTAGGGGTTCCCTATTATGATTTCTTTATACCTTAAAAAGGTAGGTTCTTTAGGGTCTAGGTACCTTAACGACCAAATGACCCTTAAAAGTAGTGGCCCTATACAACTATACTATGAATCCCTATCCCTAAGCTCTTTTAGGGTTCTTGTCGTCCTTAAGGGTTTAGGGCGAACACGAGGACAACGACCTCGACCTCACATGAATTGAACTGGAAATATGCGGATATTGCTTGTTGCGGCAATGGAGATGCTTTATGCATTGCAAGCCAGCATGGTGCTGGACACAGTTTCTGGGCATGGTGGTGGCGAGAATAAGAAGCATGACCATGACGACGACTATGGCTGCAACGGTAACGGCAACAACGATGACGACGACAACGAGGAGGATGACCAGGATGGCGATGATCAGGGGGGATCATGTTGAGGATGATGATGGTGATGAAGATGGTGTGTGCCAAATGGTATTCCTCCGATGACCAGGCCCCAAAATCGCTAGGGATCTCGGTCACCAAGGCACAAAAACCAAAAGCTTGCGTGCACCAAGCCCTGAACTCTAAACCTCTAAAAGACTCTCTACCCATAGAGCCCAATACCTCTTAAATAAGGAATACTCCTTAAATCATATTGGGGATCCTACTGTAATTTAAGGTATATTCCTTAATTAAGAGGTATTGGTCTCTCTGGGTAAGGCAAGGTCCAGAGAATAGAGCTCTAGTGCCCCATCATCATGCCATGACAACAATAGAAAGCATCACTATCGACAATGCAGAACCCTGTATCAAACGCCGATTATATTCAAACAACCTTTTGTCCAAACCCTGATTTCGAACCCACCCCTAAAAATTTCTCCATGTCAATGTGCAGATTAATGTATGCTCCTGATTGCTCAGACCCTAAACCCTAAACCCTAAACCCCTAAACCCTAAACCCTAAACCCCTAAACCCTAAACCCTAAGCCCTAACCCCTAAACCCTAAACCCCTAAACCCTAAACCCTGATTTCTGCTGTTTCTAGACATTTTGGGAGACAAAGGTCACCGCAAACCCCAAAGCCCCCAACACCCCAAAGTGACCCTTGGGCTTGCACTTTAACAAACCTCAAAAATCTTAAGGGACATAACCTAGACCCCCCAACTACCTGCTATTATACCCTAAATACCCACTATTAAGGACCATAAGGGCTCCATAGAAACTATGCCGTGTAAATCCTTGAAGGAACCCTTGGAGCATAACGGTACTGGACTACGGAAAAGCCTCTAAATCGACTATGGAAACCCCTCTAAAACCTAAACCCTACTGTAAACCCCTAAACCTTGAACCTCCCGCACCCGCCCCATGGTCTCCGACCATGGAGGGCATGACGTTCAGAGTGGTGTCGGGAGTGAGGAACTTCGCCGGCTCCTCTTCTGCTATAATTCTAGGGCTCAGGGGGTCTGTAGGATTTTTGGGAGTTTAGGGGAGGGGCCTGAGTTGGATTAGGATTCTGGTATTTATTCATCAGGCCCCGGTAGTAGTTCTTGATCCTTTCCCACAAATACTACCCTGAAGTGGTCTTCAGCTACTTGTCCAGTATCCCAGGGGAGCTAAAGCTTAACCTTTGGGGTTACTACCCGAAAAGGGTGAAAGGCTACCTACTCTACCACTAGGAAGGAGTTCCAATAAAAGGTAGAGGGTTTAGGGGTTTAGAGGTTAAGGTAACACTTTCATGAGTTTGGGGGCTTGAAGAGTTCTAGGGCTCAGGGGGTGTATACTTGAGGGCTCACGGGGACTGTGTAAGTAGGTGTTAACGGAGGGGTTTAAGTCTCCTAAGATTATAAGCATTATAACCTTACTTTAAACCTTTAGATCACTTGCTAAGTCCCTTGAGCGTTTAGGTCGAGCTTGGAAGGGTTCTGTCAGGGTTTCAACAGTTTAGGGGAATGAAGCTCAAGAGACAGATGCGTTTAAGGACTCTGCAAGGGTTCCGGTGCGGGTACTATAAGTCTACAGGCATATGGGAGTTTCCGAAATAGGGGACCCTAATATAGTACCCTAAATAGTAGCATCCTTGTTATAAGGACCCCACATAAGGTACCCCCAATTTTCGGAAACTCCCATAAGTCTACAGGCATATCAAATGCAGCTGCCGGGGTGAAACCCTAAACGCCAAGCCCTCAACCTCAAACCCGCAGCCCAAAGCCCAATTGCCTGAACCCTAAGTCCTAAGCCCTAAAACCGAAGCCCTAGGCAGCCTTTAACACCGACGTCCTAAACCCCGAACCCTAGAGCCCTAAGCCCTGAACCCCAGGCCCCAAATCCTTAAACCTCCAACCCTGACCCTAAGGGTCCAAAGGACCCAATAATCGGGTACTCGAGTTTATGATAGTAGTTTTGTAGGTTACTGTTTTGGAGAGTATATGATAATTAGGTACTTAGACACTTAGGGTGAGCCTGGCTAGCCCTCTAATCTCGAAACTCTAGTGTTCAAGAGAGTCCTATGCCCAAAGTCCTATACCCAGAGCGGCCAATACCACTTGAAGAGTGTAGCCTTAAATGACCGCTCCTTTAAGGATCTTATAATATAGGGGTCTTGATAAGGCGTAACGCCCCGACTTTTAGCTTGAAGCAAGCCCCTTGTAATTTAAGGTATATTCCGTAATCAGAGGATTAGTAAGTAGGTTTTAATTGGGGTTGTAAGTCCCCTAAGTGGGGTTATCCTAATTATAACCTACTTATAACCTTACTTACTTGCTAAGTCCCATGAGCCTTTAAGTAGACCCTAAACCCTCAACCCTTAAAGGGAACCCTATTACAGAACCCTAGAGTACCCTTAAAAGGAACCCTAAACCTAGAGTACCTTAAAAGGAACCCTAAACCCTTAAAGGGAACCCTCCCTGGGTACCCTGAACCCCTAAGTCCCTGAATCTCAGGCTTCTCTGAACCCTAGGCCCTAAACCCTCCAGGGTTTAGGGGGTTTAGGGTTTAGGGGCCTTGAAGAGAACCATCGAACCCTACAGTACGCGTATTGGGCTCCCTGAGTACCCCGAACTCCTCACTGGCCCAAAACCCAAGGGAATAAAAGTTGAAACTTTCAGAATCGACTACCTTATAAGAACCCCAAAAGCTGAAAAGTTTATAATAAGACTCTAAGTCCCTCCATCTCATTCTTAAACCCTCAAACCTCCTTCGCCGGCCGAAGAGCACCAAAGCCCGAAACTGCACAGATCCTCAACCCCGAAGCGCCCAAAGGCTCCTCATATACTACCATTATTCATGGGGACCCTTAGGGGGGGAGGGGGGAGGGGGGCAGGGGACTATACTTCCTTAAACAGGCCTTGTTAAGTCCTTATTATAGGTATAAGGCCCCCTACCCCCCCTGCCCCTACCCCCCTGAGGGTGCTTATGAATTATGGAATTATAATTATAGGTCCTAAAACCATAACAAGGATGGTCTTCGGGGACCTAATTCCATAATGGTAGTGTGCGAGGAGCCTCCGGGCAACCTACCTTTTTAAGGACCTATACAAGGAAATCATAATTAGGAGCACCAAAAGGTGGGTTCTTTAGGGTCCGGGCAGAACCCAAGGTTTAGAGTTTGAAGGTTTTGGGTCTAGGGCTTAGGATTCAAATTTCAGGGTTTAGGGTTCAAAAGAAATCTTGCAGAACCCTTGAAGCCCTATCCCCTGAACTGTATCCAAACTAACTATGTCTATGTGGTATATATGGGCGTTTCCAGAATATAGTACCCTAAGTAGTAGGATCCTTATTATAAGGACACCAAAATAAGGTACCCCTAATTTTCGGAAACTCCCATATTGCAAAAAAAAAAAGAAGAACCTCTGTTCTCAGGGGAGATTCCCGCTCCTTGTTCCGACCACTGCCCTGAACTCTAGACCCTACTTAAAGGATCACGGGACTTAGTAATGTAGCAACCTGATTAAGAAACCTTGGGCCTTTATTAGGGTTCCTTATATGAATCCTACTATCTTAGGGTTATAGGCCCACGGTTTCTTAATCAGGTTCCTACAGTAGGTTGTACTTGGAGTTATAAGTCCCCTAAGTGGCCATGGGGTTATCCTAATTATAGCCTACTTGTAGATCACAAGAGGCTTTAAGTACAGTAACCCTCGGCCTGGACGCGCGGTCTGGCATCATCCGGCCTTTAAAGGAGAGCTCGAAGCTTCAGTCAGATTTCGCGGCATTCAAAAAGTTGCTGTAGGGTTCTGCAGCAGGGGCTCGAGAAGGCGTTTTGTACCACTATGGAGGGATTTGGGATGGTTTAAAGTCTTGACCAAACGGGGTTGTGCAGGGTTTAGGAGTTTGGGGTTTAATTGTGAAGATTTTCAATTGAGACGGAAGGAGTTCGCAAATTAAGGATTCATAGTTCGGGCCTTTTTCTAATGCCCAACGATCCCGCTATGTGTGTCTATGTTCGGCTCTTTTTCTGAGAAATCTGAATGTGATTATGGTGTTCGGGTTTTTGGGCTTCCTTGATCAGGGTCTTTTTGGGTTCAGGCTTGACATGAGGCTATAAATCAAGTGCGGGGTGCCGCATTAAGGCTGCAGGGCTTTTCCAGCGGGTCTGCATATAGAGATCCTAAACCCTAAACCCCGAACCCTAAACCCCTAGACATCCTGCATAAACCCCTAGACCCCTAAACCCCCCTAAACCCTCTGAGCAACTGTCGGCATCATTACACACAGAGCACAGAGTCCCTGAAGGACATGGTGCCTTAAGAAGCGGCTTAAAGCTTAGGGTTTAGGGGGTTTAGGGGTTTAGGGTTATAGGGGCTTAGGGTTTAGCGTTTAGGGTTCAGGGGTTTAGGGGTTTAGTTTAGGGGTTTAGGGTTTAGGGTTTAGGGGGCCCGATTTGCAGGCCGTGTGTCCGTCCGAATTCTGCATAACCCACAAACCAAACGCCTTCAATGCTGCAGAATCTTCATAGGATCCTTGTACACCCTGTAGGGCCCATGAGCTCCATAACTTTCCCTTAAACTAATTGTAGGTCACAGGATGTGGGGGGGAGGCTTTAGTATAAGGCACGCGTCCACATCCTGCCTGAGGCAGCAAGTGTATAGTTTTTAAAACATCCTTTGAACCTTACCTTCGTAGAATAGTGCCGCAGACACGGAAGTTGCATCCCTGCCTGAGAGATCCGAATGTTTATGTAGCCTTGCGAGCACCTATACTCAAGCACTAAGACACCTAGTCACCTAGAAGCCCCTTAACAACAGCATCCCACAGGAACCCTTAAGAAATCAATGGAAACGAACCCGAAACCCTCAATCCTGGGTTATGTACGACTGCGACACCGCTGAGCTCGCTGCGCGTCGATCTCCGTCTCCGGGTGGCCCGCCATGAACTGGTGGATCTGTGCCAGGTGGGCATTTCGGTCTAGGGTTCAAACCTTAAGGACCAAATGACTTAAAAGTAGGGGCCCTATACAATTATACTATGAATCCCTATAAAAGGTATATGAACCCTAAACCCATTTAGGGTTCTTTTCGTCCTTAAACCCTAAAACCTACAAAAACCCATAATAACCCTTATAGGAACCCTTTAAAGGAACCCCAAAAAGGAGCCCTTTTAGGGTTCTTTTCGTCCTTAAGGGAGGTTCCCGAAACCCTCAACCTGATGAGTTTAGGGAATATGCCTTAAATTATAAGGGGCCTTATATTATGATTTAAGCTATATTCCTTAATTAAGGGGTATTGGGCTCTTTGGGTAGGGTTTAGGGTTCTCTGCACTAGACTAAACCCCTCATTGCTTAAGCTCTGAACTTGAATACGCCAAAGCAAGGAAATTCCCAAGTCGTAAATGGATGGTGATGCAAGTGGTAGTGGCGATGGCAGAGGTGGTGCTGCTAGCACTGTTGGTGCTAATCGTTGTCGACTGGTCGTTGGCGTCATGGCAGTGGCAGTGATTCATAGCGAAAGTATTATGGGTAGTGGTGGTAGTAGTGGTGATAGTGGGAGTTGTGGTAGCAGCACTGGCCGTCACCATGAACTTGACAGCTTTAACGCGATAACGCATGTCTTAATCACAAGTCACCCGAGAGCCCAATATCATTTAATTAATGCATTTCGCTTCAAGCTTCATACCGTAAGAAGCCCCTATTGAGGCTCTCTGGGTCAGTTCATCTTGCGGCGACCCTAGGCAAGCTCGATGTCCCTAAACCCTAAACCCAAACTTTGAACCTTTACCCTAAACCCTAAACCTTCAGCTTCAACCCCAAACCCTAAGCCCTAAACCCCGGGCCCTAAGCCCTAAACCTTCAACCCTAAACCCTAAACTCGATAGGCACCCTCAAAACCACGTAACAACGTCGGCTCTTCGGCTTTTGGGTTTATGGGTGTTTGGCTGCAATGCACAATACAGGGGTCTTAATGTTTATATGGGGTTTAGGGTTTAGGATGTTTAGGGTTTAGGGTTTAGAGTTTTAGATGGTTTTAAGGTTTTAGGGTTTAGGGTTCAGAGCATACTATTTATGACAATGAAATGACTAGAACAGTCTTCCTCGCTCTTCAGTATCTTGTTAGCATAATGTACCCCCAAAACCAAACGCTAAAACCCCATAGGCCCTGACCCTAAACCCTGAACTCTAATGCTTTCGCGTCCTTAGAACCAAAATAACTCACACATGCTTCAGATTTCTTAAGAATCTCGCGGGGAAGCACCCAGGCTTCGATTTCCAGGTCTTTTGCTTGGGGGTTTCAATCCTCTGGGAGGGGGAATTACGTAAAGATTCGAACGATGAAGGGATTACTTGGTCAAAACTGCAAGCAAAAAAGCAAAAGCCAGGCTTGAGCTTCAACAAATGATAGCTGTAGTCAACATCATCACCATCGTCGTCATCTGCAATCGGGATCTCGTTGCTAACGAATGTTGACAGATTTGAACCATGCCTATGAGCACACATTGGTCCACATGACAATGGTTAGACCAACTCTACTTCTATTGCACGGCAGGCGACCCTTTCAAAAAAAGACTAGACCCAGAGAGCATGGCTGTTGTCAGCATCATCACCATCGCCGTCATCATCGCAATCAGGATGCTTTTACAAGGTTTTAACAATACGTATGAGCACACTTTGGTCCACATATGGTTGGACCAACTCTACTTCTATTGCAAGGCGAGCGACCCTTTCTGAAAAGGAAGAATAGACCCAGAGAGCCCAAGACGCCTTGATTATGGTTTAACCCATATTTCTTAACCCAGACCCCCGGGAGGATCCAAAAAGTAGATCCCTTAATGGGGGTTCCTGTAACGTACCCTTAGTAGTATAGGGCCCCAAATTGGGGGATGTACTTTCTAGATCCTCCCGGGGGTCTGGGAATTAAGGAGTATGGGGCTCTCTATAACCCATCAAAAACATAGACACACCCCGACCTGCAACCCAGAAGGCCTACGTCTGCAAACGGGATAGCGGCTGTAGGGTTTAGGGTTGGGTAACAAAGGTACTTAAAGGATCATGGGACTTAGTAAGTAGGGTTACAACTGGGGTTGTAAGTCCTCTACGTGGGGTTAACCTAATTGTAACCTGCTTAGAACCTTACTTACTAAGTCCCATGGGCCTTCAAGTAGACCCTAAACCCTAAACCCTTAAAGGGAGCCCCATTCTAGAACGCTATAGTACCCTTAAAAGCTTGTACCCTTAAAAGGAACCCTAAACCTTACTAACTAAGTCCCATGAGCCTTTAAGGAGGTCTCTGGGTTGCAAGTAGGGTTGAGTTTGGTGTCTAGGCATTTCGGGGCTTGGGTTAGGGTTTAGGGTTTAGGGGTTTAGGGTTTAGGGATTTAGGGTTTAGGGTTTAGGGTTACAGTTTACAGTTTCGGGCCATTTAGTGTGACTGTACCGGGCAGGACAAGGTAAACTTTGTCTTGCAGGCCCTCGACGAAGTGCTTTGCCAACCCGGCGCTAGCAGTATAATCAAAGGTCCTACAAACGCAGTATCCCACCGCTTTGATAGAGAGGGTAAGAACCTGAAAACAGGATACACGCAATGGAAACTCAAACTTTTCTGATTCTGGAAACCCAAACAACCAGTTCAAATCTCTCTCCTCGCCTCAACCGGCTGCTCGTAGACGCCTATGCGTGATGTGGGACTTTCCGAAAATAGGGGACCCTAACATCGTACCCCAAATAGTAGGATCCAAATCATAAGGGACCCCAAAATAAGGTACGCCTAATTTTCGGAAACTCTAAACCCTAAACCCTATATATATATATAACCCCTTATAGATCCCTTTAAGGAACCCTTTAAGGGTACCCCTAATTTTCGGAAACTCCCAACCCTTATAGAGCCCTTTAAAAGGAACCCTTATAGCACCCTTATGGGAACCCGTTAAAGGAACCCTAAGGTATCCCTAATTTTCGGAAACTCCCCTTGTACTTGTTTTGGGGCTCGGGTTTCGCTAAGGTCCCAGGTTTTAGGGTTTAGGGTTTAGGGTTTTAGGTTACAAGAGTGTCGGGGTTGAACGATTTTGGTCTTAAGGTGTCGCGTCTTCTATTTTTGCTTATTACCACTTCTAGGAACTAGGGTTTGAGGCAAATTCGACTTGGTGTCCCTGAGCATTGAAAAACCCAACTCTTGTTCGTAAGGCCTTATGAGGTGTTCTGGTGTTTCTTGCTTGGCTATCGATGGTCTTACCGTGCCCTAGAAAGTAGGAGTGTTATTTTGCGGCGCCCGGACCCTCCACCCTGGAGCCCTATTCAATAACCCTGAAGCCGTAAACCCTATGTTACCCTATCACCCAAAACCAATCCCCTCCCCGCAGTAAAAACTCGAAACGTGTTCTTGCTATTAGGGTGCATTCTTGTCTCTGCTGTCACGTTGCGGAGGATCTCTTGCTACTGCTCTGGCTCTGGCTCCTGCTCCAGCTCCTGCTGCGGCTGTTGTTCCTGCTCTGGCTGTTGCTCGCTCTTTTGCTCTTGCTCTTGCCTCCACTCTTGCTTATGCCCTTGCCCTTGCCCTTGCTCCTGCTATTGCTCCTGCTCTTGCTCTTACATCCCCCTACTTCAAAACAGGTTTTAAGAGGGCGGGGATGATTTCGGGGCGATTTCCCGAAACGTGGTCTTATTGTTAATAGGTGTTTAATAAGTGGGGGAAGCGGTCAACAAAACCTGAATACTACGGGCCTCAATCTTTAGAATATACTATGTTGAAATTGTACAGGGGCTACAGTCTACAGAGGGATGCTACCGCAACTATATGGGGACTGTAGAGGGATACGGAGTCTAATCAAACCTTTCTTCCTAAACAGACCTCTTTATTAACCCTAAACCCTTCTCCCTAAACCTCAGAGGTAGACTTCGGCGGTTTAACTACGCCATTCTTGGCTATGGTAGGGTTGAACCCTAAACCGTAATCCTAAACCCTATAACCCGACACATTCAAGGTTTGTGGAGTCAGTCAAGATTCAGGGGCAGGAGTACGGGTTGAGGGCTGCCTCAGGTTTCACGGCTTTACGGGTTGAGGGTTTGGGGCTTGAGGGTTTGAGGGTTTAGGTGTTTAGAGCTTTAGGGTTGAGGCATTTGAATTTGGGTGGTTCTCTGAATTAGGGTCCCTTTGTAGATCCCAAATATAGTACGGCACCCTTATAAAACGGACCCCCAAAGGGACCCTAATTTAGAAAACTACCAATTTGGCTTTAGGGCTTTACCGGCTTCTGAGTCGTCAGCGCGCCTGGAACTTGCATCTGCTGTTGATGCATCTGCTGCTGATGCATTTGCCTCAATTGAGGCGTGCTCAACAGCAGTTTCATTGACTACTAAAACATCTTATACAACAACTTGCAACTGTGAAACCCCAAAACCCTAAACCCTAAACACACCTGAAGCCCTCTGTCGGAAAAACCCTCAGCCCTATTCACCCTATGCCCTAACGCCCGAAAGCTCAAACTCCTAAAGAAGAGGCCCTAAACCCGTACTGAACGGTTTAGGGTTTAGGGTTTAAGGTTTAGGGTTTACCCTAAACCCTAAACCCTGAAACCTTGGACCCCAAACCCAAGGTTACTGAGTAATTGGACCAAGCCGCTGCTGATGCCCCTTCAAATCTCACCTTGGTTATACTAGAACCATTCTAGAAATTTTGAGACAGAAGGCATGTTCGAGCCCCAAACCCTAAAAAGCCCTAAAGCCTACTTTGAATGCATTGCTTGGACGAAGCTCCGAAAGCCAAGAAAGCTGACGCCTCAGAGCCTCTAGTAGCTCTGAATTATAGACCCTTACGGTTTAGGGTTTAGGGTTTCTTAACCTCTGAAAAACCATACAACACCCCTAAAGCCTAAACCCTCAACCCGGAACCCCAAAGGAACCCTACTTGCACCAAGCCACTGTTGATGCCTCAAAGCCTCAAACGATCTCCGAAGCACACTTTCGCATCTGGAACATCGAAGCCTCAAAGAATCTCAAAGGCACTAAGCCTTCGCCGCCAGAAGCCTTAAAGCCTCGAAACAAGACCGACCTCTTTAAGGAACTGTATATATATATATATACATTATAGAAACCATAATCAGGAAAACATGAAAGACAGGTCTTTTCGGTTACAGGTAAAGCCACAACACAAGACCTAGTGAGGGCTTAGGGTCGTTTAGCGTTAAATCCTACTTGGAGGGTTAGGGTATGTCGCTTATAAGTAGTTATAAGTACCCTACAAGGGATCCTAGTTGGGGTTGTGATACTTATAAGTTTACAACTAAGTCACCCGACTCTCCAAGAAAGGCCTAAACCCCAAACCCTAAAACCCCAAACCCCTGAACCTGCAGCCCTAAACCCTAAACCCCTATTTAGGCGCCTAATATTAAAACCCCATAACACCCCTTGTAGTAATCCCTATAGGCCCCTTTAAAAGGAACCCTTGCAGGAACCCAACTACTAGGCCCCCTACTTAAAGGATCATGGGACTTTGTTTAGGGTTTAGGGTTTAGGGCGGTTTAGGGTTTAGGGTTAGGGGTTATAAGTCCCCTAAGTGGGGGTTATCCTAACTATAACCTACTTATAACCCTACTTACTAAGTCCCATGAGCCTTTAAGTATATTACTTCCAGCAAGCCGCTGTTGATGCATGTGCCCGGGTGGCATCTGCGGCGGCGGAGGAGGAGGTGGCCTTAGCAGTCCCTTAAAATAGGGCTCAGGCTTTAGGGTTTAGGGTTGAGGGTTTGGGGTTTGCTGTTTAGGGTTCAGGGTTCAGGGTTTGGGGTTTAGGGTTTAGGGTTTAGGGTTCAGAGTTACGGTTCAGGGTTCATGGTTTATGGGGTTGGGGGTTTAGGGTTCAGAGTTTAGGAACTTTAAGGTCTTCCAAGGTCTATGAACACGGTTCAGGGCTTAGGGTTAATAGTTTCTACAGTGCCTTATGGCACTTCATAGGGTTGTGAATGGAGTGTTACGGATTTGGGATTTATGGGTTTAGGTTTAGGCATTTAGGGTTTTCGGGTTTGGGGTTTAAGGGTTCAGGATTCAGGCCTGTGGGGTTGGAGGCCTTAAACAAGGGTTTAGGATTTAGGGTTTAAATGGAACTCCTGTCTACTGGGCCGTGTTCAGGCAATGTCTGTCGGACCTGCGCAAAGGATGCCCAACTGAAAATAAGTACTGATGCTTAGCTTAGTTTGACTGCTTGCAAGCATTGCTACAGCTTTCGGCCGCAGAGGAGGATGCTGCCGGAGCTTTCAAGGCAGAAGGCAGGCTTCTGGTTCAATAGAGATCCCATAATTAGAACAGGGTCTTGCGAACTAGTATACAGTATAGAGGGTGTGGCAGACTGTGATACAGTATGATAAAGTTATTAGCCCTAGCTACAAACCCCTATACAAACCCCTAAACCCTAAACCCTTGTAATGACTCCGACCTTTACATCGCAAAACTCCGGCTTTTTTCATTCATTCCATGTACGAAGCCCTCTTTCGAAAGACGAAGCAGCCCCGAGGGTTCATATATACTACCATTATGGAATTAAGTCCCAAAACCATAATAGGATGGTCTTTTTGGGACCTAACTCCAGAATTGTAGTATATATGGACCTTCTGGGCACGAAGCTTGTCCCCAAAGTCCAGCCCGAGCAATTTTCAACCTAAATCCTGTAACCTGCAGCCTCCACCTTAGAACCTTGAACCCTAAACCCGACTGGGATCACCGCGGCGGAAGGTAGCCCATGTTTTGCTGCATGTTGTCACCTCGGGGTCAGAAGATAAGCCACCTTCACTGGGTTTCGGGTTTAGGGATTTTCGGGGTCAGGGATGAGGTTTGGGATTTTGGGTTTTGGAAGTTGGGGTTAGAGTCTTGACTTCATGCCAGCACCAATAAAACAAACTATGGAAACAAACATAGCAGTCCGTATTGAACACCTGGATGCTGCACTTGTATGTGACAGAAAAACAAGGCTATGCACTCGTGCGCACTTAGGAACTGTACCATGTAAAGACAGGCCCTAAACCCTAAACCCTAGCCTGCAATCTGTACGCTTCTCAGCCACGTCAGCAAACACGTGTAGCAGAGTGCTCTTTTGCGAACAGTCCTCGTGACTTAGGGGGACTCGGTACGGTAGCAAGCATGCAAGACCAGAACTAGGCAATACGTCATTTTGCTAACAGTAATATCACTCATTACGAGTAATTGGTGGTGGTAGTGCAACTGCATGTGGCAGCAAAACTCGTCTCGATAGATATAACCCCTATAGCACCCTGAAAGCATTAACCCTGAACCCCATAGACTCCATAGAACACTGAAAGCGCGAAGGCTAAACAATAAACGTCAACAAACCAAACGACCAATCTTTTCGTAGCCCCCTGAGACCCTCACCGGGGCGATGGGCGCAGTGCCGAGCTCGGCAAAGGCAAAATGGCGCAGCTAGGACGACGGTGGCAAACACCCCTTAATTGGGGGTTTTCTCAAAATCTGGGTCCGCGAATTTCCGGCACTCTTGAGTAGTCCGCTATTTTTGGAGATACAACTGTTAAAAG
The DNA here is from genome assembly GCA_003297005.1 of Symbiodinium sp. clade A Y106. Classification (NCBI taxonomy): domain Eukaryota; class Dinophyceae; order Suessiales; family Symbiodiniaceae; genus Symbiodinium; species Symbiodinium sp. clade A. Next base: position 375,790 of record BGNK01000037.1, on the reverse strand, counting down.
AATCTGTATATGAAACATACTGGGACCGGCATTTTGAGAACTCCCCGCATGCAATCGAACTCTCCCGGCGTCTCTCTGTGGATGAGTTTGGCGCTGTGACAGATCTGGCATTCGTCGAGGCTCTCATCGAGACTCTCGTCGCGGCTTATCCATCCAGACCCCGCAAGTGCCTTGAGCCCGGGACATGACGTGGATGAGGTGTATGAGGCTCTTTCAGGTTTAGGGTTAAAGCCCTGAAGCTCTATTTCTCCAATAGGGTTTAGGGTTTAGGGCTTAGGGCTTAGGGCTGTGGGTTTATAGAGTTTAGGAGTTTAGGGCTTAGGGCTTGACGCTTCGGGTTTGGAGCCCCATTTTTCTAGAGATGTGAAAAGGATCCTACTATCTCGGGACTATAAGGCCAAGAAACCTTGTGTACAGGGCCTCCATGGGCATTCCTGACGCAAACCCCAAACTCTAAACCTTCCGAATGTTGCCCAGCTCGTACACGGTATCTTAAACATCACAACCCCCACCCGTTTAGAGTTTAGGGTGTAGGAACCTGCAACCCTGAACCCTAAACCCTAAACCCTAAAGCCCTAGAAACCCTTAGGAACCCTAAACCCTAAACCTTAAACCCTAAGCCCTAAACCCTAACCCCTGAACCCTAAACCCTGAACCCTACATGCCGAAGCTTAAAGCCGAAACGCAAACCAGACGCCAGGTCAACTTAAGCCCTATGAACAAAACCCTCAGGCAAGGTTAGGGCTGGTGTCAGAACCTGAGGATGAATAAACTAATGGTAGCAGCACGAAGAAGCACAAGAAGCGGTTTAGCATTGACGGTTTGAGGTCTAGGACCTAGGGACGAAAAACAACAGCAGCAGCAGCACAAACCCCGTAATAGCAACGGCCATGGCAGCAGAACAGCCAGAGTAAGAACCAAGTAAACTAGCAGCGACTGCATATGCATCCAACATCCAACATTCATGAAAAGGGCAAAGCAAGACAACCACAGCAGAAAAAAATGGTCGGCAGAATTGTCATGTTTCGATTGGAGCGATGCGAGCATAAACTCACTGCAACCGTACGGAAACCGTAGTTATCACAATACAAATCCTAAACCCTAAACGCCAAGCAAAGACATGGGCAAACGATAACTGCGCTTGATTTGCTGCTTAAGATAGAACAACAACGAAGTGCGAGATGCAGCTATCGCCAATGCATTCATCATCTTCAGCTTCATCGCCACCATGTCATGACCATTATCATCATCACCATGATCAGCAGCAGCCGCAGCAGCAGCCGCAGCAGCAGAACACCACCGCCACCCNCCCCCCCCCCCCCCCCCCCCCCCCAACCACCATTGTTATTATCACGTTCTCTTTCACCCGTTCATATCTCGCACCACCACTGTTGTCACTTCATCAAACAGGCCCTCCCCGAACTGTAAGCTCTGAACCCTAACTCCATTAGCCACCGTAGTACGGTTCTTTGTTGTTCTCCCTCTCTCTCCATTTCCATCTCTCCAGCCTGCCCAGATTTCAGGCAGACTCTTCGAGTCGGGCGCCCAAGATCGATCCAAACAGCCCCTTGGGTCCCACTTAGAGGGTCATGGGACTTAGTAAGAAACCCTAGGGTTCCTTTAAAGGGTTCCTTTAAGGGATCTATAGAAGGGTGCTATAAGGGGGAGTTTAGGTTACTTAGAGGATCATGGGACTTAGTAAGTAGGTCATAATTGGGGTTATAAGTCCCCTCCTAAGTGGGGTTATCCTAGTTAAAACCTAATTATAACCCTACTTACCGCGTCCCATGAGCCTTTAAGTAGGGTCTATTCAGGTCTATCAGGGTTTAGAGTCCTACTACTACATACGACTACCTCCTACCACCACCATGCTGCCACTACTACGAACGATACTAACAAGTGATAACAATAACAATAAAAATAAGAATAACAAAATAATACGAATAGCATAGCCCCAAATCCTAAATCGATTATCCTGGAGTCCCAACACCCGAAATAAAAAGCCCGTAACCCGAAAACCGACAACACCCTGGACAATGCACCCTAACACCCAAACCCTACTTGCTGAGGTCATTTCAAGTGCAAACGTTAAGTTCTAAGGGTCATTAAACTACCCCCCAAAGTGTAAAGTGTATTCTTCAGCTACTAAGAAACCCAAAGCCTGGAAACCTGGTCATAGGGCTGCATACCTTGGCCGGATCTTTGAGTCTCGGGGCCCGGAAATCATTAACAGCACCTCTCCCTGATGCTGTGCTCTGGATCTTTTTGGTGTGTCTAGGGCTGTCGTTAGGCTTTGCATTGGGCTCTTAGGGGCTTTACATAAGTTGTAGAAGGACTTATGATAATTCTACAAAAGCCCTTCACCCTAAGCCCTCAACCCCTAAACCCCATAGCTTCTACAGGCTTTCTCCATGCTCCGTTGTCTTAAGGGGGCTCCTAAACCCTAAACCCTAAACCCTTAGGCCATCGAATTGGAGCCGGGGGGCCAACAGCTTTATCTGAAAGGCGGCTCGGGGTTCACTTGTGGGTTTAGGGTTTAGGTTCCAGGGTTTAGGGCTTAGGGTTCAGGGTTTAGGGATCAGGGTTTAGGGTTCAGGGTTCAGGGTTTCGGGTTCAGGGTTTAGGGGTTTAGGGTTCCTTGTCAGAAATTCACCATGTTTTCTGTAGGCTTATGCGGTTGCTGAGCGTAAGCTTTGATGTTGTCTACGGCTTGTCAGTCTCCAGTTGTTATCTGAATCTGGATTCTCTACCCTAGACCCTAAACCCTAAACCCTAACCCTAAACCCTATAGACCCTAAGCCCTAAACGCTAAACCCGAAACCCTAAACCCAACCCTAAGCCTCCGTAACCTGGAAAGAAGACAGGGTTTATAATAAGAACCTACAAGAAAGTAGGGTTTGGTAGGTTAAGGTATAATGTAGAAGTCCTGTTCATTAGAATCGGATTGTTGGGTAGATACTTACAGGCTGAGTATCCTAGCCCACAAAAAGTTAAGCTGTGGAATTATAGTAGGACTACAGGCTACCTGAGGCTATAAGAAACCCTAAACCCCAAACCCCTATACTAAACCCCTAAACCTTAAACCCCTGAACCCCTAAACCTAAACCCCTAAACCCCGAAAGGTTAAAGGTAACCTATTCAGCCCTTATTGATAATAGTCAGAGCCACGGTTTAGGGTTTAGGATTTAGGGTTTAGGGGTTTAGGGGTTTAGGGTTTAGGGTTAAGGAAGAGTATCTTGAGATATTCAGGCTCCCTTTTAAATCCCACATGTCTTGAACCATAGCATCTCAAGGGCTCACGGGACTTAGTCAGTAGACTTAATAGGGCTCCTGCAGCGGTTTAGGGCTTCGGGTTTAGAGTTTAAGGATTTGGGCTCTACTTAATGGCTCATGAGACTTCGTAAGTAAGGTTGTCATTGGGGTTATAAGTGCCCTAAGCAAGGTTAGCACCTTACTGATAATCGAATTTACTAAGTCCCATGAGCCTTCAAGTACAGACCTTGAGCCCTGTAGAACCTTTAGGGCGTAGGGTCCTAGAAGTGTCTCAGAGCTCTTTAAAAACCTTACGAAGCCCGACAACCAGCCTGTATTGCCCTGGGTGCCTGTTCTTGCTTTGATCTGATCATGAGGCTACCCGTTCAAACCTTAAGACCCAAGAGAGAAAGGTCAGGGTGGCGATCGAGTGGAAGACATCAGCCTTCAATCGTTTCCGTTAACCTCGGCTTGCACGAAATTGAAACATCCGCGGTTCCCAGACCCCCGGGAGGATAGATCTCCTAATTTGGGGCCCTATACTACTAGAGGTACTTTATAGGAACCCCCATTAAGGGATCTACTTTTTGGATCCTGGTCTGGGTTGAGGGCCTTAGAATTTGCTGTGACGGCTAACGTCAAACCCAAACTGCTGAAGCATCCGCGGTTCAGGGCCTTAGAATGTGCCCTAAACCCTAAACGCTAAACCCTAACCCTAAACCCTAAACCCTCAACCCTAAACGCTAAACCCTAAACCCTAAACCTCGTCAGGGCTAACGTCAAACCCAAACTGCTGAAGTTCTTCAGGCCCCAAGGCCTCCAAGCTTTCAAACGTCCCGAAATCTTGCAACCCCAAAGCCTTAGTATAGAGCCTACCTTAACCTACCAAAACCTACATTTTTGTGGGGTCCCTATAATTCCATATTAAGGCTTGTAATAAGAACCTACAAAAAGTGGGTTTGGTAGGTTAAGGTACTTTAAAAGCTCATGGGACTTAGTAAGTAGGGTTACAATTGAGAGTCCAAGTCCCCGAAGTAGGGTTGTGCTGACTACCTTGCGTACTAAACCTTTAAGTAACAATTACAATCGGGGCTTGGGGTGGGCTATACGGTTTAGGGCTTCGTGTTTAGGGTTTAGGGCTAAACTAGCAAAAAGGGGATTGCTACAGAAAGGCAACGGTAAAGCTTCGACATAAGACCCCAGAGCCTGAACTCATGCTATGTTTGCAAGGGCTCAGGAGGCTTCTGGAGATGATCCTTTAGGGGTTTGGGGCTCCTTTAAAGGTTTAGGGTTCCTTTAAGGTTCTTAAGGCTAAAAGGGTTCAGGGTTCCGTTAAGGGTTTAGGGAAAAGGGGTTTAGGGTTTCGGGTTTAAGTCCGCATTGAACGTGCCCCGATGTTCGATGAGATTCTTATGGTTGGCCTTGCATTTCCCTGATGGGACGTGTAGAAAGGCACAGCTTTACGGAAGCGGGGTATATGAATACTCATTAAATACAACAAATTATACTATCCTAAACCCGATTAGCTGACTAGTTATTGGGTCCTTCGGGCTCTAAGTCTTAGGGTCAGGTTCTGGCTTAGAGTTTGGGCGTTCTGGTTGGTGAAAGCGGAGTGGCCAAACTTGTTCCTTTTGAAGGTCCATAGGGGTTCTACAAAGGGTATACTACCATTCGCTTAAGGGCCCCCAAAAAATAAAGTTAACAATCCTTGTAGTACCTTATAAGGGATTATTATTCTTTATTTTTTGGGGGGCCCTTAAGCAAATGGTAGTATAATTTGTATAATATAGGGGGGCTTAGTCATTAGAACAAGGTTTTGGGGTAACAGCGTCTCCTGGACTGGTACAGGATTCAGTTGTAGCCGATAAATTCAAGCAAGTATGGTAATTTGCCGGTTGTAATCTGCGGTACCGGAATCCGTCGCAGTTGCTTGTTGGGTTGTAGTCAATACTTACGAGATACCAAAAAGCGCTTTTCAAGAGCATGACTCATGCACAAGAATGCCAATAATGTGGACAGTAGTACGTAGGAGCCGACGGTCTCAACGGCGGACACGATCGGATGGCCTGAGGATAGGCCGAAGAGCTTGAGGAACATCTCGCCAGTTCGCATGATTAGCGGAGTAAATGTCGCTGACTCAAAAGCGTGTCTCACGAGTGGAACGAATTCCTTCAACCTGTTGTCCAGGCTGAACACGCACGCAGCCAGCAGGATCAGTAACGTTAAGAAACTGGGGAATTGTGCGTCACAGCGCGGCAAGTCCAATGCAACCCAACCACCGCCTTTCGCTAGGCGTGATCGTGTCCGCTCATGTCCACCATGTTGGATAGTGTACTTTAACATGCCGAAGTCAGATGATTCCTCAGATGCCGCAGTCGCAATCAAATCCGCTAATCCTTTGGATAATTGCGCTGGCGTTTTCGGCATGTTGAATACCAAACGCCCTCCCACAGTCTCTCGACTCTCAGCTACATCACGGCGTATCCGGTAGGATTGCGCTCCTTGTTTGGAGTCTTGAAATTGCCTTCTTCTGCGTAGCTGTGCAAAGAAAACCCCATACTCTGAAGCACGACAACGTGCAGCATCCCAGAACGCAGGCGAAACCCATGGGGCTTGAGCTTCATGCTACTGGATTCTCGACCAAGTTGTCAGGGCTTTGCAGATTTCCAGTGTTTAAACCCTAAACCCGAAACCCAAACCCTAAACCCTAAACCCCAAACCCTAAACCCTAAACCCAAAACCCTAAACCATCCTAAACCCTAAACCCGAAACCCTAGACCCTAAGTCCGAGCCTCTGGGGAATGGCGCCTGAACTGTAAGCCTTAAACCCTATGGATCTCGCCAAGGGGTCTTTCAACGGGTAATGTAGGAACCTGATTAAGGAACCTTGGGCCTTTATTCGGGTTCCCTCCATGAATCCTACTATTTTGGGGTTATAGGCCCAGGGTTGCTTAATCAGGTTCCTACATTACTCCAAACCCTGAGCAATAAAACCTAAGGATCGTTTCAAAGGGTCGTTCACTTCCAATCCTTCGAGTTCTGCAAGGGCTTCTAATATCCCTTAATTAGCGAATATTCCTTAAATCATATTAGGGGTCCTACTATCATTTAAGGCATACTCCTTAATTCGGGGATATTGGAGTCTCTGAGAGACCCTCCCACAGTTCCGCAAGCAAACCCGAGGGCCCCGGCAATTCACCAAACTCGCGCAACTTGAGCGAGAAGGGATGTGCCTGCAGGTCACAGAAGCCCTGCAGAGCCTAAGCCATAAACTGCTGAACCCTTGAACCCCGGACTAAACCCCTAAACCCTGAACTCCTAAACCCCTAAACTCCGCAAACCAAACGTTGGATCCTTAAGCCTCAAGCTCTAAACAGCAGAAGTTTCACAGTGTCAAGCAAAATGCCCCAACCCCCAATGATGTCGAGGCCGAAAAAATCTTCATACGATGGGTTGTTTCTACCATAAGGATTTGGTGCTGTTTATGCTATAATGTAACAGGGAGCCCTGAGGCATGGGTATTACTTAAGTGGGCTTATCCTAATTATAACCTACTTATAACCTTACTTACTAAGTCCCATGAGCCTTCAAGTATTACTCCAGGCTGACGACTTCTGAACCCCTGCTAAAAGTTAAACTTTTAGCCTACTTGTTAAAGTTCATATAGAAACCAAAAAGTTAAAGTCCTAAGAGCCAGCCAGAAGAACGCCAAGTGCTGATTCAAGTGTTGAGTTCCACCTGGCACAGGTCGGTAGTGTCGGTTGTTCGCTCGCCGAAAACGGTGGATTAATATCGGGGCAGGGCCGCGTGACATAGGGCCTTAATAATTAGAAGAAGGTTTTGGGGCCCATTATACTATACTTATAATCAGGAACCCCCAAAATAGTATAGGAAATTATTTGGGCTCCTATATACTATACTTATAATCAGGAACCCACAAAATCGTATCGGTAACTATTTAAGCCCCTATAACCAATCCAGAAAAAGGAGGCCTAAGCTCCAACTCCGTAGTACGGACTGTGCTCCAGAGCCATACTTGAAGGCTCATGGGACTTAGTAAGTAAGGTTATAAGTAGGTTACAACTAGGATAACCCCACTTAGGGGACTTATAACCCCAATTATAACCTACTTACTAAGTCCCATGATCCTTTAAGTACATCCTGCGGAACCCTATCTCTGTCGAGGTAAAGGGCACCCTTTCTTCTAGACTTCAGTCTTGAAAAAGAAACCCCAACAAAAAAGGAAATACGGGTAATTACCCATTGAACCCCGCCGGCTTAAAGAGAAGAAACATCCTGCCATGCAGTAGGTAAAGGTGCAATACTCCAGATCACACCAAAGGTTTGGTGCTGTGAATGCTATGACTTTCCGGCGTTGCTCATCCTTTAAACCCTAAAAACCTCTGAAAACCCTAAGACGGTAAAGGAAACCTTAAACCGAACCCTTCTAGACCCCCCTGTAAAGGAACCCGGTTAAAACCCCTAAACCTTTCAAACCCGAACACCCTAGAACCTTAAATTAAAGCCTTGAAGGAACTCCCCAACCCTAGACCGAACCCTTACAGAACCCTTTTAAAGGAAACCCAAAGGAAACCTAAGCCCTTATAGAACCCTTTCACTTCAATGCGTTAACACCCGTTGGACCACTCGAACTCTCCATCGGGGAGCCTCCATGGCAGCTGCGACAAGGTCCACCACCTCTCGAACACACTACCCTAAACCCTAAACCCAAAACCCTAAGCCCTAAGCCCAAAACCCTTAACCCTTAACCCTAAACCCTAAGCCCTAAGCCCTAAACCCTAAACCCTAAACCCTAAGCCCTAAACCCTAAGCCCTAAACCCAAAGCCCTACCAAAACCCGGTCAAACCTCCTGACCCGAACCCTACCCAGAGAGCCCAACATCCCTTAATTAAGGAATATGCCCTTAAATTCTTAGGGGCCTCATATGATGATTTAAGCTATATTCCTTGATTAAGGGGTATTCTTAGAGGATCATGGGACTTAGTAAGTAGGTTATAATTGGGGTTCTAAGTCCCCTTACTGGGGTTATGCTAAGTATAACCTACTTATAACCTTACTTACTAAGTCCCATGATCCTTTAAGTATAATTGAGCCTTCAGAGTGTCAGGGCTTCACTTAGAGGGTTCGGGGCCTTAGCTTAGTTGCTGAGTTCAGAAGCCCCCAAGAAGCGTACACTTTCAGCTTTATAGTGGGTAATATTATACCCAAAAGTGTAAAGTGCATCCACTCAGCTACTAAGTTAGTAAGTAAGGATTTTAGGGGCTTGAGGTTCTTGGGGATGTTTAGGGTTTAGGGTTTTAATGTTTTTAGGGCTTTGGGGTTATCGGGTTTCCGGGTTTTAGGGTTTAGTGCTTCTTAGGGCTTAAGGTTCTTAGGCTGTAGGGGTTGAGGCCCTGAGGATCCCGTCTAGTTTAAGTTCAAGTACATTTCGTGATTCATTAGTAATCTTAGTTGCTGAGTTCATAAGCCCCAAAAAATGTACACTTTCAGTTTCATAGTGGGTAATATTATCCCAAAAAGTGTAAAGTGTATCCACTCAGCTACTAAGTAATGGAGTTTTGGAGAGGGCAGGCTATGAGTTCAGTTGTTGCTGTGCTGGCCCACGGCTTATGAACTAGGTGTCGATTTCAGCACTTCCCAAAGTTATTGTCCATTAAGGCTCTACATTAATAGATCAACAGAAGTATATAAGGGAATGTAAGTTTATCCCCAAAGAATACCTAGTAAAGTTAGGTTACTTCCTCAGCAGCTCTATGTGACACAAAGCGTGCTACAAGTCTATATAGCGTTCAAAGGTTTGTAGATATTTGGGGCTCGGAGTTTAGATGATGCATTTAATTTCGTGGCACCGAAACATAAACTCATGCGGTTTAGTGGAATGCGGTAGTCAAGACGGGCGGGTCTGCGTGTTTTTACAACTATCCCTCCTGAATATAAACTCAAAACTTGCAAACCCTCCGATCGCTTCAGACTTTGTGGGAACCCTTTACGGTTTAGGGGTTTAGGGTTTAGAGGTTTAGGGGTTTAGGGGTTTAGGGTTTAGAGTTTAGGGGTTTAGGGTTTAGCACCGAAGTGCGGAAACCTATGGTGTCGGTAGCCGACATCGTGCTCCCCATCACCATCACCATACGCAGCAATATCCCCAACAACATGACGCCCAAAGCCCCAAAATCCTGAACCCTAAACGCCCAATCAGGAACCTACTCACTACAGCCCTTGATCCTTTTGAGTAGGCTCTCTAAACCCTGGACCCCAAGTCCTAAACAACTAGACCCTAAATCCCAAACGCCTGTCTATTGAGTCTCTTGAGCCTGTAAGCTCAAAACTCCACTCCCCTTCTTAAGATAGAAAAAGATGTGTGATGCGGTTCCATAAAGAATAATTACCATACACCCCCTCTCCACCTGAAAAAAAAAAGCAAGCATTCAAGACACCCTGAACTCGTCTGAAACCCCTATATAAGACCCTTACAGGAACCCTTACTTTCCAGCTCAGGGGATTCAGTAAGCAGTCTATAATCTTCGTTGCTGAGTTCACAAGCCCCAAAAAATGTACACTTTCAGTTTCATAGTGGGTAATATTATCCCAAAAAGTGTAAAGTGTATCCACTCAGCTACTAAGTTAATTGGGGTTATAAGTCCTTTGCGTGGGGGTATCCTGATTACAATTTTACTTACAAGCTACTTACTAAGTCCCTCGAGTCCTTGAGTAAAACTCCCTTATACCTTATAACCCTATACACCCTGAACCCTAAATCCTAAACCCTAAACCCGAACTGAAACACTGCCTTCTGCTTGTGACAGCGTCGGACGTTGTCGACATTCTGCACCGCCAGACCTTCTGTTCTCGGTTTAGGGCTCCTACAGCTTTAGGGTTCAGGGTTTAGGGGTTTAGGGTTTAGGGTTTAGGGTTCTTAAAGGATCAGGGGACTTAGTACGTAGGTTTATAAGTAAGGTGACTATACTTATAAGTACTTGTAACCGCAATTAGGCTGCTTAACACCTCTTTTAACTAGCTCCACGATTTTTCGGGTAGGGTTTGGGAGGGTTTAAAGTTGAGGAGTTCGGGTTTGGGTGAAGGAATTAAGGGTTCCTTAACCTACCAAACCCCGCTTTTTTGTAGGTTCTTATTATAAACCTTAATATGGAATTTATAGGGACCCTACAAAAAAGTAGGTTTTGGTAGGTTAAGGTATACTGCAGGTTCGAAAAGGGTTCGGATGGTTCGGTAAGGGTGGTAAGTGCGCGGGCTTGGGGTCGATAATGTAGGAAGCTGAATCAGAAACCTTGGGCCTTTATTAGGGTTCCTTTAAAGGGGTCTAGAAGGGTTAAGATAAGGGATCTATAAGGGTACATGTAAGAACCTGATTCAGAAACCTTGGGTCTTTATTAGGGTTCCTTCTATGAACCCTACTATTTTGGGCTTTTAGGCCCAGGGTTTCTTACTCAGGTTCCTACATTAAACCAGAAACCCTAAATAAACCCTGGCTCCAAACCCTAAACTTAACCCTAACCCTCAAGGGCTATCAATCTACGATCACTTCCGATCCTGTAAGCAATCCTTAACCCGGCCAGAACCGTTTAAACAGCGTAAAACCTTAACGTTAAGTCCACACCGTAAAACCCTGACAACTGAAAAACTACGCCCTGTAACTCAAAAGACCCTACATTCAACCCGATTCGGAGCATCCTGGAAAATCTAGGGATGTTTATTTCAAGCTCCAGAAGCCAAACACCACCCTAAACCCTAAACCCTAAACCCCAACCCCTAAACCCTAAACCCTAAATTCCCACCCAGGCCTGCTTAGGCCGTACCCACCCTTTTTCTAGGGTGCCTGGACCCAGGCAGTGATTGACACCATTACTTGGATGGACAATGGGTGGAGCCATTGGAGAGTGGTCAGATTCAGCCCCTAGGGCTGAGCCATGCCATTGGGCCACCTGGGTGGCGCCCATATTTTCAGAGGAGAATTCCCTCGATTCTCAAGAGATGAAAAAACACGAAACCCTACCACCAAAGCCTTTGGTGGACATTTCCTTTGGC